>JAXIVJ010000016.1:0-177500 GCA_036785665.1 Chirona hameri | reverse complement strand
TCCCGCTCAGCAGTCCAGCCCACAACTGACTGCAGTGCGGCGTCCTGCGTTCCCGCTCAGCAGTCCAGCCCACAACTGACTGCAGTGCGGCGTCCTGCGTTCCCGCTCAGCAGTCCAGCCCACAACTGCCTGCAGTGCGGCGCCCTGCATTCCCGCTCAGCAGTCCAGCCCACAACTGACTGCAGTGCGGCGTCCTGCGTTCCCGCTCAGCAGTCCAGCCCACAACTGACTGCAGTGCGGCGCCCTGCGTTCCCGCTCAGCAGTCCAGCCCACAACTGACTGCAGTGCGGCGTCCTGCGTTCCCGCTCAGCAGTCCAGCCCACAACTGACTGCAGTGCGGCGCCCTGCGTTCCCGCTCAGCAGTCCAGCCCACAACTGACTGCAGTGCGGCGTCCTGCGTTCCCGCTCACCATTCCAGCCCACAACACAATGCGCTCTCACTCACCTGTAGCTTATGTTGATTGCTTTTCGATTTGATGAATATTTTGCCGCTCAGCTGTTTCTCTGACCGTACCCGGTCGGCTAAAAAGACACGTCATGTTACGTCAGCGTCCTGCTCGACGCAGATGCCAGACTGACCAGCCAGTTAAAACAGCAATATTCCGGCGTTGTTTCCGGTTGTGTATTCAAGAAGCCTTTTGGCCCAAACATGAAGTTAACTACCCGTCTTATATCGTTACTTTCAGCCAACTACAGTCAAAGCTAACGCATTCTGTTGAATAAAGCATGTTCCTTACATCCGTATAAAGGGTGTTTTGGCTCAAATGCCTGATACGGCAGTCTCACTGCATCCACCAGGGGCCCCTCTCTGGGCCGTCCAGCGTCACCCGTCCGTCAGCCGATGCCCCCCCCCCCTACCCCCACCCCTCCGCCCACTCACGGTAGAACGTGACTCGGGCCACGTTGGTGGCACGCCCGGTAGTCGGCGGGATCTTCATCGGGTCGAACTCGATCTGAACGGCGTCGTTGGCCGGACTGGCCACCACGTGCTGCAACAGGGCGTGAGGCAGGCAGGCGTCAGTCTCGGGTTCTGTGCAGACCCGACCGGACCCGACCTGATCCGGCCGGTCCAGGTAGGTTGACACTTGACAGGGACTACAGTAGTGGCAGCTGAAGACGTAAACTTGGGTCATAGCGTCACATTGGTCCGGCTTTGCGATAGCTGATCCCCCTCTGCCTCCCTTCCTCGTCCTCTAAACCCGGCTGGTAACCAGCAAGTCAGCAGAGCCCGTGACGTTCAAACCATACGACGAATGGTGCTGCGTTGGAGAACAGTTGTTGAACCGTCCTATCGTGCACATGACGGCATCATTTCGCATTCCTTGTCTGATACCAGATCAATACAAATGTAGATACAATAAAAATACGGCGCGAAACTAATACAATTTATACATGGGACAAAAAAGCCGAAACCAGATGACGGGTTCCCAAGTGCCGAGTGACCAAGCAGTCGAGTAGCGGAGTAGTGGCCGAGTAGTCAAGCAATACTACTCGAGAGTCTACAATTGCGTTGGTCCCCTCAATTCCGGAATTTATCCAAACCCTATACTTCCCTCTACGCAATGCACTATCAAGTGGGATCGAAAGCCTATCAAGTGGGATCGAAAGCCTATCAAGTGGGATCGAAAGCCTATCGAGTGGGATCGAAAGCCTATCAAGTGGGATCGAAAGCCTATCAAGTGGGATCGAAAGCCTTCGCTCGAAAGTTTCTGTTCGCGCCGCTTGTAAAACATTTTAACATTTGGTTTGTTGTTATACATAGCACCGATCCCAATGCTACACGTACAGCAAGCTGGCGATACACACCGATGCACATGTTGTGGCCACTGTGCGCCGCACGCTGGCCATTGTCCGTCATTGTCCGTCCGCAGCTGTGGGGCGGCCGACTGGCTGTATCAGGCGTGCTGCAGGGGGCGGCCGGCGGTGGTGGCGGGGTCGCGGGGTGGCGGCGCGCAGGGCGGTAAGCCAGGTCACCACCTGCCGCCGCTGACTCACACTGGGATCGATCCCGGCCAGCCGACCCAGCCCCGGTCCGGCGGCGGCCCTGGTCTGTTGACACCGACCTGGTACGGCCGTACCGGTCCGGCGGCGGCCCTGGTCTGTCGACACCGACCTGGTACAGCCGTACCGGTCCGGCGGCGGCCCTGGTCTGTCGACACCGACCTGGTACGGCCGTACCGGCCCGGCGGCGGCCCTGGTATGTCGACACCGACACTGGTACAGCCGTACCGGTCCGGCGGCGGCCCTGGTATGTCGACACCGACACTGGTACGGCCGTACCGGTCCGACCCTGGTCTGTCGACACCGACCTGGTACAGCCGTACCGGTCCGGCGGCGGCCCTGGTATGTCGACACCGACACTGGTACGGCCGTACCGGTCCGGCGGCGGCCCTGGTATGTCGACACCGACACTGGTACAGCCGTACCGGTCCGGCGGCGGCCCTGGTATGTCGACACCGACACTGGTACGGCCGTACCGGTCCGGCGGCGGCCCTGGTATGTCGACACCGACACTGGTACGGCCGTACCGGTCCGGCGGCGGCCCTGGTCTGTCGACACCGACACTGGTACGGCCGTACCGGTCCGGCGGCGGCCCTGGTATGTCGACACCGACACTGGTACGGCCGTACCGGTCCGGCGGCGGCCCTGGTATGCCGACACCGACACTGGTACGGCCGCACCGGTCCGGCGGCGGCCCTGGTATGCCGACACCGACACTGGTACGGCCGCACCGGTCCGGCGGCGGCCCTGGTATGTCGACACCGACACTGGTACGGCTGTACCGGTCCGGCGGCGGCCCTGGTATGTCGACACCGACACTGGTACAGCCGTACCGGTCCGGCGGCAGCCCTGGTATGTCGACACCGACCTGGTACGGCTGTACCGGTCCGGCGGCGGCCTTGTCGTCCAGTCCACGGCACCCACAAACAGACATACACACATCCACACACGCTGATACACACAAACACAAACATACTGAGACCCGCAGACAAAGACACAGGGAATACAGACATCTAAACAGGACACCTAAACAGCCAGGCTCAGCCCGGCAGGCCACAGACGCTACACTTCCGCCAGCCGCCCCGGCCGGCGGAAGCGGAAGTGGAAGCGGTCCCCCGGCATATCGCAGACAGTGGCGCCACCACGTGGCCGTCGGCAGAACTAACCAGCCGGCGTCGCGGAGACCGCACGCCACGACCGACCAAGCCAGGCAGCTACGTCTACTGGTAGACAGCGAATATGTCATGACGTTGCCTACCAACCGGAACAGCGCGGGGTTTGCGTCGTAAGTACGCCGACAGGCAGCGGTATGCTGTCATTGAGAACAGAGGAGCAGATGAGGAGATTGATTGCAGGTGTATGTAGTGATTCACACCAACAGATGCACCTGCATACGTCATCCGGCCGGTCTGTGCATTGCTCGTTACGTAACATATACCGAGCCCGCCAATCAGTGAGGGAGCAGCGAGGACTTCAACCAGCAGAGCACGCGGGGCTGTGCCGCACCCGAGCCTTTGAAACCGAAGTCTCCGCGGCGTCTGTTGCTGCTTCTGACCCTGAGTGTGGCACACAGCGCGGGGCTGTGCCGCACCTGAGCCTTTGAAACCGAAGTCTCCGCGGCGTCTGTTGCTGCTTCTGACCCTGAGTGTGGTACACAACGCGGGGCTGTGCCGCACCTGAGCCTTTGAAACCGAAGTCTCCGCGGCGTCTGTTGCTGCTTCTGACCTTGAGTGTGGTACACAGCGCGGAGCTGGGCCGCTGCAGAGGCTCCGGACGCACGCCGTGATGCACCGGCGACATGCTAGCGTATGTGTACAGAGTATATAATGTATATTCCAATTATCCGGACTCGCAACGAGGGGTTCATATTGGATACCAGTCATGGGGTAGGTATTTAATGGAATGTGCCACCATCTGCTCACTCACATTACCCCCCCCCCCCCCCCCAGGCAGCAGAACATGATCGCAAATCGCCCAGGCCCTTTTTCGAATCGAGCAGACAGTCCTCTGTCCAAAGCATGGGTGTCTGAATCCTGATTTTCGACACCCAAAAGATAGACCAAAACATGACTGTCATGTTGCGAATCTGGTACGAGCTCGTACACCGCACCTAAGCATGTGACCACGTGTTAGGGTTGTGTGAAGCCCTGGCGAGCCCCAGCTAACCCTGCCAGATGGAGGACCCATGCCTGCCTCTTCCTCGGCCATGTATAGGCTGTCGAGTAGCTTCGACAGCACAAACCACTACAAGTGTCATGGCTCGACGATTGCCCAGCTCACTATCTATGCCGATGAATGGCAGGACACCGGCCGCGCGTCTACCGTCTATCCGTGGCGGTGCTTTGAGCTTTAGGCCAGTATCAGTGCCGTCAGTCATTACCTAGGTGCGGGTCACGGTCGGCTTGGTAGACGCCGGACAGTGGGTCAGACAGGCCTGGGTACGGCCGCGTCCGATAAGACCGGGTCGACGCCGGAAGCAGGGCCGTGACGTCATCGGACAGCACAGGTCACGTGACTGACTGTCGGCCCTCGCCGCCGCCCGCCGCCCGCAGCCAGTCAGATGCCATTCCTTGGGATTTGGACACAGACCTTGAGATCTTGGGATCTGAAGCAAAATCCTTCGGATAATGGCTAATTCACCAAATAGCTCAACAAAACAGGTTAAATTTACATAAAACTACTTTTAATGGTTTAACCTTGGCTTCCTGCCACACATACCAAAAGCATGCTACTTTTACATATTCTGTCATGAGCATGACAAAGCAGCACTGCTTTGTCATGTCATGCTGCTTCAAAAATAAACCAAGTCAAGTGGGAGTCAGAGAGTGTCTGCTGTGTGTCCACCACCGACCACTGACCGCTGACCGCTGACCACTGACCGCTGACCGCTGACCACTGACCACTGACCACTGACCGCTGACCGCTGACCGCTGACCGCTGACCGCTGACCGCTGACCGCTGACCGCTGACCGCTGACCGCTGACCGCTGACCGCTGACCACTAACCACTAACCACTAACCACTGACCACTGACCGCCGATCAATGACCCCTGACCCCTGTCCACTGCTCACTGACCTGCAGGTGGATGGGTTTGTTGGCCGCGTTGAGCAGCGGCAGCCAGAGCTGTCGGGGCGCACTGCCGGCGGCCAGCAGGCCGAAGTCGAGCCGCTGCAGCGGACAGAAGAGGCCCGGCCGCGCCGAGACCTCCACCTCCACCGGCAGCACCAGGTAATCATCTGTCGGCTCCGTGCTGTTGGTTTTTATCCTGCCGGCCGACACACACACACACGGCACAGCGTCAGTAGAGAGTATACGGCGGCCACAGATCACACGGCACAGAGTCAGCAGAGAACATACGGCAATCTTGTCCCATGTATAAATTGTATTAGTTTTGATTCACAGTCGACCTGATTTTGGGTCATGGCACCTCTGACCATTTATAACCGCGTGGTTATGCATTGATGTCTTGCACTCATTCGTCATTGACGAGATGTGGTACAGACTCTTTGGGTACCTCCGAATAAATTACCTCTGCCATGCCATATCGGGTAAGCTCGGGTCGGCCGCGGGGCTCTGTGATCACCCGACGTGTGTATATTCCCCGCAGCCAGGTTACGATAAAATTCCGTTTGTTCGCCGGTCGTGGGAGACGGTTGAAACATGCGCACCACCAACCGCTCATCAATTTGGGGACACCCTGTACAATATCCGCTGGTCCATTGAGCATATCTTCGTGTAGAAACAGACGACAATCAGGACGAGTACCCGACCTTAAAGGGAATGTTTCACCTTTGTATTAGTTTTAAACTGAGATAGCCATTATCTTGGGCCGTTATTGAAATGTCTAAATTACTAAGGTAATTTTTCCCAAAACTTAACCCGCGCACTGCAGGGGCTTTGCGCCGAACAAGAACTGCAGGGGGGGGGGGGGGGGGTTGATTTCCGCCCCTCCCCTGAGATCTCGAAAACTACGCAACGTAGCGAGAAGCGGAAAAAGGCATTTGAGAGTTTCATACATGTTCTATCGAAAGTATTTCAGTGTTTTTTAAGTCAGGTCCAAATTGAGGTCACCAGAGGTCATCAAAGGTCAAATTTTCCAGTTTTTCCTGTTTTAGGACATCGCTCCAGAAATGCCCATATATCTCAGAAACCATGATAGTTAGAAACAAACGGAAAGAAGCAAACGCCAGCCAGTGACATTTGTAATCGCTAAGGTGTCCTCAGATTTGATCTCAGGTCAATATTTGAGGCTCCAGAGGTCAACAAGAAAAAGAAAACAGTTTTTTGCTAAATCGTTTTTTTGCTATTAACTTTTTACTTAATAAAGATAACGGAAAACTGTTTACGCCATTGTGTTTATCTTGTCACGGCGCGTTGAATGATATATATGGTGACCTTGTTAAGTCAACTTAACAATTTGACCTAAGGTCAAGGTCAAGTGGTGACCCAAGTAGGGCATGTTGCATATGGGAAGACGTGTCTCGACGAGACAAACACATTGATGTCTGTTTTACTTCTCTATCTTCATTATGTCGAGAGTTATTGACAAAAAAGTGATGGTGCCCTCGCACGACCTCAAATGACCCAATAGGGGTCACTGAACAAAAATTACACTTGGATCATCAAGAATATCCTATAATAACATGATCCAGAAGTAATTGGACTAGCACCATGCATATCTTTGAAATAGGAAGCATTTGTATATTTCCCTATTGACTTATTATGGGGAGGTTACGAAATTGACTTGACCTTAGGTCACCGATATCAAAATTCCGAGTTATACGAATTGTAAGTACTGATGCCCTCATGACATCCTGTAAGTTTTAACCTGATCGGTGAAAAACTCTGGCTTTGGCACAACTGCAAACATTTTTGGTGGTGGGGTCATTTGACCTGGTCTGGTGACCTGACCTGAGATGACCCGAGCATATTTTTGTTCTCAAAGTGTGCGCAATTGATGTCCTAACAGGTGTATCAAAACCCGGCGGCGCTGCGCGCCGCCGTTTTTTCGCTATCTTTGAAAAACCTGAGGGGGGGGGGGGGGGGGGGAAATCAACCCCCCTGCAGTGCGCGGGTTAACCATGTTTAAGCAATTTAATTTACCATTTGCAAAATGACTCCAGGTTGGTGCAGCCGCTGATTGGCTGACAGACACTTTTTCAGCCAATCAGCGGCGGTCTATAGTTCAATATGGCGTCATCAAACAAAATATTAAAAACTTAATTTTTAAAAGTTAAGTGACGTTTTCGAGATAAAAAATATCACCATCGTTTTCAGCAGCACTTACTTCATATTTTCGACTACAACCGGCGTATATCTGACGACTTTCAGAAAGGTGAAACATTTCCTTTAAGGAATGCAAACACGTCATGACCGTGAACCTAACGCCTGTTAGGCAAACTGGGTGACTACCAATGACTATGCAGGCCAATAGGTTAATCAATGGTTGCACCATTAGGCAACGTACGTAAGATCTCAATTGAAGCAACCGGCATCACGTGCCAGCATTCCGGGCTCCATGTGGAAGGCGATCAGGTCGACTGTTGACTCAGGGAAGTCTGACCGAAAGCTGCCCGATGCGACACCGGACCAGCAAAATGCGTACTTTGTCAGTGTGGGGCCGCGTGTGGCTGGAGAGGTGAGGGGTATGGGGAGACCGTTGACCTTCCGCGCCGCCCGCCTTTCCTTTCCATGTTTTTTCTTCTTCTTTCCTTTCCATGAATCATCTTACTCAGCCACAAGCTACGCTTGGCTGAGTAGGGTCCACAAAGTACCAGCAAGAAAAGCTTGAAAATAGACCAGAATTTGTCCTCCGCCCTGTATGACTGATATCCCCTTTACTAACACAGTGAATGAATCCATCCTCATCCTGTCCTGGATGAGTGAGTAGTGATATCCTGGGACGTAGTTGGGGGGCAGTCATTTGCTGTTTTCAACAATGACTACTTTCCGCCTTCTTTTATATCACCACATCTAACACCCAAACTACCTCTCTTCATATGCTTTTTATGTTTGTTTCCATTTCTTAGCTGGGAGTGCCGCGACATTTTCTCTTTTGTTCTCTGGTGTTAACTTAAGGTGTCGTGCGTCGTTGGGATCGAGGGCGGGGGCACTCCTGGTCACCTATTAATGGGTGGCGGTTAGAAGAGAAAAAAAAACACAATCTCCTCGCACCCACTCAGCACGGTTTTCGTCCTCGCCACTCGACGGAAACCGCACTGATAACCATTTCTGACCACATCCTTCCCGCTAACGACCGGGGAGAGATTTCCCTCCTTTGCCTGCTGGACTTGACCAAATGCTTCGATGTGATAGACCATTCCAAACTTCTGACGAAAGTACAGCTCTACGGAATTGACATCTCCTGGTTTTCGGCTTACCTTCGGGACCACACCCAGAGTGTCAACTTCACTGACAACCTGGGAATTACCAAAAAGTCTGCTTCACTTCCCCATGGCATCAGGGGTTTTGCAAGGCTCTGCTCTCGGTCCGCTGCTCTATTGCATCTTTGCCAACGACCTGAGTCTGTATGCCGAAGGCTCAGTGATCGTTCAGTACGCAGACGACACCCAAATTTTGATTAGCGGCAAAAAATCTGAATTAAAAACGTCGCTCAAATGGAGCGTACCTTGGCCTCTCTTGATGTTTGGTTCCGAGCCAGCGGACTGAAAGTAAACGCCGGAAAGACTCAGCTGATGCTTTTGGGAAGTGCTCAACATTTGCGACAAGTCCCCAGCCTCACGGTGAAATTTCGCGATCATGATCTCATCCCCGTTTCGGAAGCAAACAATCTTGGTTTACTCTTTGATCGCACTCTCAGCTGGGACAACCACGTATCTGCAGTCACTGCGTTGGCACTCTCATCGGTCTATCACATCTTAGGAGCTACCTGCCACTCTCTGTTGTCTCCGCCCTGGTCAGCGCCTTGGTTCTCTCACAGATCCGTTACTGTATATCAGTGTACGGCAATGGTACACCGAAAAACTTATCCCGGATAAACAAAAATATTAACTATGCAGCAAAAGTTATTTTCAGCCGCAACAAAATGATAATGCATCAGATCTGTTAGAGAAACTCGGTTGGCTCAGTGCTGGCGACCTGGTGCAGTACCACACACTGTGCCTGGTACATAAGGCACGCAGCCTGAGCGAGCCGGAGGCGCTGGCCAGCGGCCTCGTCCGCGTGTCGGACACCCGTGACCGTCACACCAGGCAGGACGGTAGTCTGTATGTGCCCAGGTCCCGAACGGAGATGGGCCGCCGGCGCTTCCTTAGCCGTGCGCCGCAGCAGTACAGCCAGCTACCACCGGACCTGACTCAGCTCCCGTACCCGTGTTCAGCAGACACCTCAGGCGCCACCTGCGCCGGGACCTGGGCTGAGAACCTGTTCTGCCAGCGTTGAGATTTTGTCTCTTCGTATATCTTATACGACAGGCATGTATGGAATGTGTGCGTGTGTGTCAGTTTGTGAGCATGTTTTGGACCACCCTCCTCGTATGTTTAATCTTTTTGACGAGAGGCCGTAAGAGCCACAAGTTTATTGTGGATGGTTTCAATATACGTCTATGTCTATGTCCGTGCTTCCATGCCACTTTTGACGCTTTTCCAGTTTTTTCTTTCTTCATAATTGCCACTTCTGCTGCTGGTCGGCTTGCAATGCAAATAAAGCCAGAAGTAAGATAGTCCGGCGAGCGGTGTGCGATGAAGTAAGATAGTCCGGCGAGCGGTGTGCGATGGAGTAAGATAGTCCGGCGAGCGGTGTGCGATGGAGTAAGATAGTCCGGCGAGCGGTGTGCGATGGAGTAAGATAGTGCGGCGAGCGGTGTGCGATGGAGTAAGATAGTGCGGCGAGCGGTGTGCGATGGAGTAAGATAGTCCGGCGAGCGGTGTGCGATGGAGTAAGATAGTCCAGCGAGCGGTGTGCGATGGAGTAAGATAGTGCGGCGAGCGGTGTGCGATGGAGTAAGATAGTCCGGCGAGCGGTGTACGATGGAGTAAGATAGTCCGGCGAGCGGTGTGCGATGGAGTAAGATAGTCCGGCGAGCGGTGTGCGATGAAGTAAGATAGTCCGGCGAGCGGTGTGCGATGGAGTAAGATAGTCCGGCGAGCGGTGTGCGATGGAGTAAGATAGTCCGGCGAGCGGTGTGCGATGGAGTAAGATAGTCCGGCGAGCGGTGTGCGATGGAGTAAAATAGTGCGGCGAGCGGTGTGCGATGGAGTAAGATAGTGCGGCGAGCGGTGTGCGATGGAGTAAGATAGTCCGGCGAGCGGCGTGCGATGGAGTAAGATAGTCCGGCGAGCGGTGTGCGATGGAGTAAGATAGTCCGGCGAGCGGTGTGCGATGAAGTAAGATAGTCCGGCGAGCGGTGTGCGATGGAGTAAGATAGTCCGGCGAGCGGTGTGCGATGGAGTAAGATAGTGCGGCGAGCGGTGTGCGATGGAGTAAGATAGTCCGGCGAGCGGTGTGCGATGGAGTAAGATAGTCCGGCGAGCGGTGTGCGATGAAGTAAGATAGTGCGGCGAGCGGTGTGCGATGGAGTAAGATAGTCCGGCGAGCGGTGTGCGATGGAGTAAGATAGTCCGGCGAGCGGTGTGCGATGGAGTAAGATAGTGCGGCGAGCGGTGTGCGATGGAGTAAGATAGTCCGGCGAGCGGTGTGCGATGGAGTAAGATAGTGCGGCGAGCGGTGTGCGATGGAGTAAGATAGTGCGGCGAGCGGTGTGCGATGGAGTAAGATAGTGCGGCGAGCGGTGTGCGATGGAGTAAGATAGTGCGGCGAGCGGTGTGCGATGGAGTAAGATAGTCCGGCGAGCGGTGTGCGATGGAGTAAGATAGTCCGGCGAGCGGTGTGCGATGGAGTAAGATAGTGCGGCGAGCGGTGTGCGATGGAGTAAGATAGTCCGGCGAGCGGTGTACGATGGAGTAAGATAGTCCGGCGAGCGGTGTGCGATGGAGTAAGATAGTCCGGCGAGCGGTGTGCGATGAAGTAAGATAGTCCGGCGAGCGGTGTGCGATGGAGTAAGATAGTCCGGCGAGCGGTGTGCGATGGAGTAAGATAGTCCGGCGAGCGGTGTGCGATGGAGTAAGATAGTCCGGCGAGCGGTGTGCGATGGAGTAAGATAGTGCGGCGAGCGGTGTGCGATGGAGTAAGATAGTGCGGCGAGCGGTGTGCGATGAAGTAAGATAGTCCGGCGAGCGGTGTACGATGGAGTAAGATAGTCCGGCGAGCGGTGTGCGATGGAGTAAGATAGTCCGGCGAGCGGTGTGCGATGAAGTAAGATAGTCCGGCGAGCGGTGTGCGATGGAGTAAGATAGTCCGGCGAGCGGTGTGCGATGGAGTAAGATAGTGCGGCGAGCGGTGTGCGATGGAGTAAGATAGTCCGGCGAGCGGTGTGCGATGGAGTAAGATAGTCCGGCGAGCGGTGTGCGATGGAGTAAGATAGTGCGGCGAGCGGTGTGCGATGGAGTAAGATAGTGCGGCGAGCGGTGTGCGATGGAGTAAGATAGTCCGGCGAGCGGTGTGCGATGGAGTAAGATAGTCCGGCGAGCGGTGTGCGATGGAGTAAGATAGTCCGGCGAGCGGTGTGCGATGGAGTAAGATAGTGCGGCGAGCGGTGTGCGATGGAGTAAGATAGTCCGGCGAGCGGTGTGCGATGGAGTAAGATAGTCCGGCGAGCGGTGTGCGATGGAGTAAGATAGTCCGGCGAGCGGTGTGCGATGGAGTAAGATAGTCCGGCGAGCGGTGTGCGATGGAGTAAGATAGTGCGGCGAGCGGTGTGCGATGGAGTAAGATAGTGCGGCGAGCGGTATGCGATGGAGTAAGATAGTCCGGCGAGCGGTGTGCGATGGAGTAAGATAGTCCGGCGAGCGGTGTGCGATGGAGTAAGATAGTCCGGCGAGCGGTGTGCGATGGAGTAAGATAGTGCGGCGAGCGGTGTGCGATGGAGTAAGACAGTCCGGCGAGCGGTGTGCGATGGAGTAAGATAGTCCGGCGAGCGGTGTGCGATGGAGTAAGATAGTCCGGCGAGCGGTGTGCGATGGAGTAAGATAGTGCGGCGAGCGGTGTGCGATGGAGTAAGATAGTGCGGCGAGCGGTGTGCGATGGAGTAAGATAGTCCGGCGAGCGGTGTGCGATGGAGTAAGATAGTGCGGCGAGCGGTGTGCGATGGAGTAAGATAGTCCGGCGAGCGGTGTGCGATGGAGTAAGATAGTGCGGCGAGCGGTGTGCGATGGAGTAAGATAGTGCGGCGAGCGGTGTGCGATGGAGTAAGATAGTGCGGCGAGCGGTGTGCGATGGAGTAAGATAGTGCGGCGAGCGGTGTGCGATGGAGTAAGATAGTCCGGCGAGCGGTGTGCGATGGAGTAAGATAGTCCGGCGAGCGGTGTGCGATGGAGTAAGATAGTGCGGCGAGCGGTGTGCGATGGAGCAAGATAGTCCGGCGAGCGGTGTGCGATGGAGTAAGATAGTCCGGCGAGCGGTGTGCGATGGAGTAAGATAGTCCGGCGAGCGGTGTGCGATGGAGTAAGATAGTCCGGCGAGCGGTGTGCGATGAAGTAAGATAGTGCGGCGAGCGGTGTGCGATGGAGTAAGATAGTCCGGCGAGCGGTGTGCGATGGAGTAAGATAGTCCGGCGAGCGGTGTGCGATGGAGTAAGATAGTGCGGCGAGCGGTGTGCGATGGAGTAAGATAGTCCGGCGAGCGGTGTGCGATGGAGTAAGATAGTCCGGCGAGCGGTGTGCGATGGAGTAAGATAGTGCGGCGAGCGGTGTGCGATGGAGTAAGATAGTGCGGCGAGCGGTGTGCGATGGAGTAAGATAGTGCGGCGAGCGGTGTGCGATGGAGTAAGATAGTCCGGCGAGCGGTGTGCGATGGAGTAAGATAGTGCGGCGAGCGGTGTGCGATGGAGTAAGATAGTGCGGCGAGCGGTGTGCGATGGAGTAAGATAGTCCGGCGAGCGGTGTACGATGGAGTAAGATAGTCCGGCGAGCGGTGTGCGATGGAGTAAGATAGTCCGGCGAGCGGTGTGCGATGAAGTAAGATAGTCCGGCGAGCGGTGTGCGATGGAGTAAGATAGTCCGGCGAGCGGTGTGCGATGGAGTAAGATAGTCCGGCGAGCGGTGTGCGATGGAGTAAGATAGTCCGGCGAGCGGTGTGCGATGGAGTAAGATAGTGCGGCGAGCGGTGTGCGATGGAGTAAGATAGTGCGGCGAGCGGTGTGCGATGAAGTAAGATAGTCCGGCGAGCGGTGTACGATGGAGTAAGATAGTCCGGCGAGCGGTGTGCGATGGAGTAAGATAGTCCGGCGAGCGGTGTGCGATGAAGTAAGATAGTCCGGCGAGCGGTGTGCGATGGAGTAAGATAGTCCGGCGAGCGGTGTGCGATGGAGTAAGATAGTGCGGCGAGCGGTGTGCGATGGAGTAAGATAGTCCGGCGAGCGGTGTGCGATGGAGTAAGATAGTCCGGCGAGCGGTGTGCGATGGAGTAAGATAGTCCGGCGAGCGGTGTGCGATGGAGTAAGATAGTCCGGCGAGCGGTGTGCGATGGAGTAAGATAGTGCGGCGAGCGGTGTGCGATGGAGTAAGATAGTGCGGCGAGCGGTGTGCGATGGAGTAAGATAGTCCGGCGAGCGGTGTGCGATGGAGTAAGATAGTGCGGCGAGCGGTGTGCGATGGAGTAAGATAGTCCGGCGAGCGGTGTGCGATGGAGTAAGATAGTGCGGCGAGCGGTGTGCGATGGAGTAAGATAGTCCGGCGAGCGGTGTGCGATGGAGTAAGATAGTCCGGCGAGCGGTGTGCGATGGAGTAAGATAGTCCGGCGAGCGGTGTGCGATGGAGTAAGATAGTCCGGCGAGCGGTGTGCGATGGAGTAAGATAGTGCGGCGAGCGGTGTGCGATGGAGTAAGATAGTGCGGCGAGCGGTGTGCGATGGAGTAAGATAGTCCGGCGAGCGGTGTGCGATGGAGTAAGATAGTCCGGCGAGCGGTGTGCGATGGAGTAAGATAGTCCGGCGAGCGGTGTGCGATGGAGTAAGATAGTGCGGCGAGCGGTGTGCGATGGAGTAAGATAGTCCGGCGAGCGGTGTGCGATGGAGTAAGATAGTCCGGCGAGCGGTGTGCGATGGAGTAAGATAGTCCGGCGAGCGGTGTGCGATGGAGTAAGATAGTGCGGCGAGCGGTGTGCGATGGAGTAAGATAGTGCGGCGAGCGGTGTGCGATGGAGTAAGATAGTCCGGCGAGCGGTGTGCGATGGAGTAAGATAGTGCGGCGAGCGGTGTGCGATGGAGTAAGATAGTCCGGCGAGCGGTGTGCGATGGAGTAAGATAGTGCGGCGAGCGGTGTGCGATGGAGTAAGATAGTGCGGCGAGGGGTGTGCGATGGAGTAAGATAGTCCGGCGAGCGGTGTGCGATGGAGTAAGATAGTCCGGCGAGCGGTGTGCGATGGAGCAAGATAGTCCGGCGAGCGGTGTGCGATGGAGTAAGATAGTCCGGCGAGCGGTGTGCGATGGAGTAAGATAGTGCGGCGAGCGGTGTGCGATGGAGTAAGATAGTCCGGCGAGCGGTGTGCGATGGAGTAAGATAGTCCGGCGAGCGGTGTGCGATGGAGTAAGATAGTCCGGCGAGCGGTGTGCGATGGAGTAAGATAGTCCGGCGAGCGGTGTGCGATGAAGTAAGATAGTGCGGCGAGCGGTGTGCGATGGAGTAAGATAGTCCGGCGAGCGGTGTGCGATGGAGTAAGATAGTCCGGCGAGCGGTGTGCGATGGAGTAAGATAGTGCGGCGAGCGGTGTGCGATGGAGTAAGATAGTCCGGCGAGCGGTGTGCGATGGAGTAAGATAGTCCGGCGAGCGGTGTGCGATGGAGTAAGATAGTCCGGCGAGCGGTGTGCGATGGAGTAAGAAAGTCCGGCGAGCGGTGTGCGATGGAGTAAGATAGTCCGGCGAGCGGTGTGCGATGGAGTAAGATAGTCCGGCGAGCGGTGTGCGATGGAGTAAGATAGTCCGGCGAGCGGTGTGCGATGGAGTAAGATAGTGCGGCGAGCGGTGTGCGATGGAGTAAGATAGTGCGGCGAGCGGTGTGCGATGGAGTAAGATAGTCCGGCGAGCGGTGTGCGATGGAGTAAGATAGTCCGGCGAGCGGTGTGCGATGGAGTAAGATAGTGCGGCGAGCGGTGTGCGATGGAGTAAGATAGTCCGGCGAGCGGTGTGCGATGGAGTAAGATAGTCCGGCGAGCGGTGTGCGATGGAGTAAGATAGTCCGGCGAGCGGTGTGCGATGGAGTAAGATAGTGCGGCGAGCGGTGTGCGATGGAGTAAGATAGTCCGGCGAGCGGTGTGCGATGGAGTAAGATAGTCCGGCGAGCGGTGTGCGATGGAGTAAGATAGTCCGGCGAGCGGTGTAAGATAGTCCGGCGAGCGGTGTGCGATGGAGTAAGATAGTCCGGCGAGCGGTGTGCGATGGAGTAAGATAGTGCGGCGAGCGGTGTGCGATGGAGTAAGATAGTGCGGCGAGCGGTGTGCGATGGAGTAAGATAGTCCGGCGAGCGGTGTGCGATGGAGTAAGATAGTGCGGCGAGCGGCGTGCGGTGGAGTAAGATAGTCCGGCGAGCGGTGTGCGCTGGAGTAAGATAGTCCGGCGAGCGGTGTGCGATGGAGTAAGATAGTGCGGCGAGCGGTGTGCGATGGAGTAAGATAGTGCGGCGAGCGGCGTGCGATGGAGTAAGATAGTCCGGCGAGCGGTGTGCGATGGAGTAAGATAGTCCGGCGAGCGGTGTGCGCTGGAGTAAGATAGTCCGGCGAGCGGTGTGCGATGGAGTAAGATAGTCCGGCGAGCGGTGTGCGATGGAGTAAGATAGTCCGGCGAGCGGTGTGCGATGGAGTAAGATAGTGCGGCGAGCGGCGTGCGATGGAGTAAGATAGTCCGGCGAGCGGTGTGCGATGGAGTAAGATAGTCCGGCGAGCGGTGTGCGATGGAGTAAGATAGTCCGGCGAGCGGTGTGCGATGGAGTAAGATAGTGCGGCGAGCGGTGTGCGATGGAGTAAGATAGTGCGGCGAGCGGTGTGCGATGGAGTAAGATAGTGCGGCGAGCGGTGTGCGATGGAGTAAGATAGTGCGGCGAGCGGTGTGCGATGGAGTAAGATAGTGCGGCGAGCGGCGTGCGATGGAGTAAGATAGTCCGGCGAGCGGTGTGCGATGGAGTAAGATAGTGCGGCGAGCGGTGTGCGCTGGAGTAAGATAGTCCGGCGAGCGGTGTGCGATGGAGTAAGATAGTGCGGCGAGCGGTGTGCGATGGAGTAAGATAGTGCGGCGAGCGGCGTGCGATGGAGTAAGATAGTCCGGCGAGCGGTGTGCGATGGAGTAAGATAGTCCGGCGAGCGGTGTGCGCTGGAGTAAGATAGTCCGGCGAGCGGTGTGCGATGGAGTAAGATAGTCCGGCGAGCGGTGTGCGATGGAGTAAGATAGTGCGGCGAGCGGTGTGCGATGGAGTAAGATAGTCCGGCGAGCGGTTTTCGATGGAGTAAGATAGTCCGGCGAGCGGTGTGCGATGGAGTAAGATAGTCCGGCGAGCGGTGTGCGATGGAGTAAGATAGTCCGGCGAGCGGTGTGCGATGGAGTAAGATAGTGCGGCGAGCGGTGTGCGATGGAGTAAGATAGTGCGGCGAGCGGTGTGCGATGGAGTAAGATAGTGCGGCGAGCGGTGTGCGATGGAGTAAGATAGTGCGGCGAGCGGTGTGCGATGGAGTAAGATAGTGCGGCGAGCGGTGTGCGATGGAGTAAGATAGTCCGGCGAGCGGTGTGCGATGGAGTAAGATAGTGCGGCGAGCGGTGTGCGATGGAGTAAGATAGTCCGGCGAGCGGTGTGCGATGGAGTAAGATAGTGCGGCGAGCGGTGTGCGATGGAGTAATATAGTGCGGCGAGCGGTGTGCGATGGAGTAAGATAGTCCGGCGAGCGGTGTGCGATGGAGTAAGATAGTCCGGCGAGCGGTGTGCGATGGAGTAAGATAGTCCGGCGAGCGGTGTGCGATGGAGTAAGATAGTGCGGCGAGCGGTGTGCGATGGAGTAAGATAGTGCGGCGAGCGGTGTGCGATGGAGTAAGATAGTCCGGCGAGCGGTGTGCGATGGAGTAAGATAGTCCGGCGAGCGGTGTGCGATGGAGTAAGATAGTCCGGCGAGCGGTGTGCGATGGAGTAAGATAGTGCGGCGAGCGGTGTGCGATGGAGTAAGATAGTCCGGCGAGCGGTGTGCGATGGAGTAAGATACTCCGGCGAGCGGTGTGCGATGGAGTAAGATAGTGCGGCGAGCGGTGTGCGATGGAGTAAGATAGTCCGGCGAGCGGTGTGCGATGGAGTAAGATAGTCCGGCGAGCGGTGTGCGATGGAATAAGATAGTCCGGCGAGCGGTGTAAGATAGTCCGGCGAGCGGTGTGCGATGGAGTAAGATAGTCCGGCGAGCGGTGTGCGATGGAGTAAGATAGTCCGGCGAGCGGTGTGCGATGGAGTAAGATAGTGCGGCGAGCGGTGTGCGATGGAGTAAGATAGTCCGGCGAGCGGTGTGCGATGGAGTAAAATAGTGCGGCGAGCGGCGTGCGATGGAGTAAGATAGTCCGGCGAGCGGTGTGCGCTGGAGTAAGATAGTCCGGCGAGCGGTGTGCGATGGAGTAAGATAGTGCGGCGAGCGGTGTGCGATGGAGTAAGATAGTGCGGCGAGCGGCGTGCGATGGAGTAAGATAGTCCGGCGAGCGGTGTGCGATGGAGTAAGATAGTCCGGCGAGCGGTGTGCGCTGGAGTAAGATAGTCCGGCGAGCGGTGTGCGATGGAGTAAGATAGTCCGGCGAGCGGTGTGCGATGGAGTAAGATAGTCCGGCGAGCGGTGTGCGATGGAGTAAGATAGTGCGGCGAGCGGCGTGCGATGGAGTAAGATAGTCCGGCGAGCGGTGTGCGATGGAGTAAGATAGTCCGGCGAGCGGTGTGCGATGGAGTAAGATAGTCCGGCGAGCGGTGTGCGATGGAGTAAGATAGTGCGGCGAGCGGTGTGCGATGGAGTAAGATAGTGCATTAGGAACCAAACTAGGCAACACCCTTCACACACAGATCAGACTGGGGATGTCAAAATTGAACGCACACCAATACTCTATACAGAAAGTCACAACCCCTGCTTGTACCTGCGGTCACAACCAAGAAAACAACTCATTTCCTTCTTTACTGTCCACTGTATACCACCGCGAGATTCAACCTTTCAAGACAAATTTCTGCACACCTACACATTGACTTTCAAGGCTTACCAGACACAACCAAAATCAACACACTTCTCTTTGGCCAAAACACAACAAAACATACCGTACCACTGATCTCCGCTGCTTTCCAACAATTCTTAGAAAGTACCTCAAGGCTCTCGTAAACGTCTTGTCCACGGATCTGCACTGGCTCATCTCTCATCCCTTACTTGATAACTGGCCCACTCCTCCTCACTGGTCGTGGTAACTGAACCACTTCTTTTTTTTCTTGCACTTTGACCAGGTGTTGGTGCCCAGAATTAAGCTCAAGCTTTTGCACCATCACCTGGACAATGTCTGTACCATCATCGTTATGAAAATAAATATTGTTGTTGTTGTTGTTGTTGTTGTTAGTGCGGCGAGCGGTGTGCGATGGAGTAAGATAGTGCGGCGAGCGGTGTGCGATGGAGTAAGATAGTGCGGCGAGCGGTGTGCGATGGAGTAAGATAGTGCGGCGAGCGGCGTGCGATGGAGTAAGATAGTCCGGCGAGCGGTGTGCGATGGAGTAAGATAGTGCGGCGAGCGGTGTGCGCTGGAGTAAGATAGTCCGGCGAGCGGTGTGCGATGGAGTAAGATAGTGCGGCGAGCGGTGTGCGATGGAGTAAGATAGTGCGGCGAGCGGCGTGCGATGGAGTAAGATAGTCCGGCGAGCGGTGTGCGATGGAGTAAGATAGTCCGGCGAGCGGTGTGCGCTGGAGTAAGATAGTCCGGCGAGCGGTGTGCGATGGAGTAAGATAGTCCGGCGAGCGGTGTGCGATGGAGTAAGATAGTCCGGCGAGCGGTGTGCGATGGAGTAAGATAGTGCGGCGAGCGACGTGCGATGGAGTAAGATAGTCCGGCGAGCGGTGTGCGATGGAGTAAGATAGTCCGGCGAGCGGTGTGCGATGGAGTAAGATAGTCCGGCGAGCGGTGTGCGATGGAGTAAGATAGTGCGGCGAGCGGTGTGCGATGGAGTAAGATAGTGCGGCGAGCGGTGTGCGATGGAGTAAGATAGTGCGGCGAGCGGTGTGCGATGGAGTAAGATAGTGCGGCGAGCGGTGTGCGATGGAGTAAGATAGTGCGGCGAGCGGCGTGCGATGGAGTAAGATAGTCCGGCGAGCGGTGTGCGATGGAGTAAGATAGTGCGGCGAGCGGTGTGCGATGGAGTAAGATAGTGCGGCGAGCGGTGTGCGATGGAGTAAGATAGTCCGGCGAGCGGTGTGCGATGGAGTAAGATAGTGCGGCGAGCGGTGTGCGATTGAGTAAGATAGTCCGGCGAGCGGTGTGCGATGGAGTAAGATAGTCCGGCGAGCGGTGTGCGATGGAGTAAGATAGTGCGGCGAGCGGTGTGCGATGGAGTAAGATAGTGCGGCGAGCGGTGTGCGATGGAGTAAGATAGTGCGGCGAGCGGTGTGCGATGGAGTAAGATAGTCCGGCGAGCGGTGTGCGATGGAGTAAGATAGTCCGGCGAGCGGTGTGCGATGGAGTAAGATAGTGCGGCGAGCGGTGTGCGATGGAGTAAGATAGTGCGGCGAGCGGTGTGCGATGGAGTAAGATAGTGCGGCGAGCGGTGTGCGATGGAGTAAGATAGTCCGGCGAGCGGTGTGCGATGGAGTAAGATAGTCCGGCGAGCGGTGTGCGATGGAGTAAGATAGTGCGGCGAGCGGTGTGCGATGGAGTAAGATAGTGCGGCGAGCGGTGTGCGATGGAGTAAGATAGTGCGGCGAGCGGTGTGCGATGGAGTAAGATAGTCCGGCGAGCGGTGTGCGATGGAGTAAGATAGTCCGGCGAGCGGTGTGCGATGGAGTAAGATAGTGCGGCGAGCGGTGTGCGATGGAGTAAGATAGTGCGGCGAGCGGTGTGCGATGGAGTAAGATAGTGCGGCGAGCGGTGTGCGATGGAGTAAGATAGTCCGGCGAGCGGTGTGCGATGGAGTAAGATAGTCCGGCGAGCGGTGTGCGATGGAGTAAGATAGTCCGGCGAGCGGTGTGCGCTGGAGTAAGATAGTCCGGCGAGCGGTGTGCGATGGAGTAAGATAGTGCGGCGAGCGGTGTGCGATGGAGTAAGATAGTGCGGCGAGCGGCGTGCGATGGAGTAAGATAGTGCGGCGAGCGGCGTGCGATGGAGTAAGATAGTCCGGCGAGCGGTGTGCGATGGAGTAAGATAGTGCGGCGAGCGGCGTGCGATGGAGTAAGATAGTCCGGCGAGCGGTGTGCGATGGAGTAAGATAGTGCGGCGAGCGGTGTGCGATGGAGTAAGATAGTCCGGCGAGCGGTGTGCGATGGAGTAAGATAGTGCGGCGAGCGGTGTGCGATGGAGTAAGATAGTCCGGCGAGCGGTGTGCGATGGAGTAAGATAGTCCGGCGAGCGGTGTGCGATGGAGTAAGATAGTCCGGCGAGCGGTGTGCGATGGAGTAAGATAGTGCGGCGAGCGGTGTGCGATGGAGTAAGATAGTCCGGCGAGCGGTGTGCGATGGAGAATGTTTCCCGGCGCTGCATACTGTAGTATCGGCATGGCAGCGCTGGCCCGGCTGTGTGTTCGTGTGTAATGTAGTATCGGCATGGCAGCGCTGGCCCGGCTGTGTGTTCGTGTGTAATGTAGTATCGGCATGGCAGCGCTGGCCCGGCTGTGTGTTCGTGTGTAATGTAGTATCGGCATGGCAGCGCTGGCCCGGCTGTGTGTTCGTGTGTAATGTAGTATCGGCATGGCAGCGCTGGCCCGGCTGTGTGTTCGTGTGTAATGTAGTATCGGCATGGCAGCGCTGGCCCGGCTGTGTGTTCGTGTGTAATGTAGTATCGGCATGGCAGCGCTGGCCCGGCTGTGTGTTCGTGTGTAATGTAGTATCGGCATGGCAGCGCTGGCCCGGCTGTGTGTTCGTGTGTAATGTAGTATCGGCATGGCAGCGCTGGCCCGGCTGTGTGTTCGTGTGTAATGTAGTATCGGCATGGCAGCGCTGGCCCGGCTGTGTGTTCGTGTGTAATGTAGTATCGGCATGGCAGCGCTGGCCCGGCTGTGTGTTCGTGTGTAATGTAGTATCGGCATGGCAGCGCTGGCCCGGCTGTGTGTTCGTGTGTAATGTAGTATCGGCATGGCAGCGCTGGCCCGGCTGTGTGTTCGTGTGTAATGTAGTATCGGCATGGCAGCGCTGGCCCGGCTGTGTGTTCGTGTGTAATGTAGTATCGGCATGGCAGCGCTGGCCCGGCTGTGTGTTCGTGTGTAATGTAGTATCGGCATGGCAGCGCTGGCCCGGCTGTGTGTTCGTGTGTAATGTAGTATCGGCATGGCAGCGCTGGCCCGGCTGTGTGTTCGTGTGTAATGTAGTATCGGCATGGCAGCGCTGGCCCGGCTGTGTGTTCGTGTGTAATGTAGTATCGGCATGGCAGCGCTGGCCCGGCTGTGTGTTCGTGTGTAATGTAGTATCGGCATGGCAGCGCTGGCCCGGCTGTGTGTTCGTGTGTAATGTAGTATCGGCATGGCAGCGCTGGCCCGGCTGTGTGTTCGTGTGTAATGTAGTATCGGCATGGCAGCGCTGGCCCGGCTGTGTGTTCGTGTGTAATGTAGTATCGGCATGGCAGCGCTGGCCCGGCTGTGTGTTCGTGTGTAATGTAGTATCGGCATGGCAGCGCTGGCCCGGCTGTGTGTTCGTGTGTAATGTAGTATCGGCATGGCAGCGCTGGCCCGGCTGTGTGTTCGTGTGTAATGTAGTATCGGCATGGCAGCGCTGGCCCGGCTGTGTGTTCGTGTGTAATGTAGTATCGGCATGGCAGCGCTGGCCCGGCTGTGTGTTCGTGTGTAATGTAGTATCGGCATGGCAGCGCTGGCCCGGCTGTGTGTTCGTGTGTAATGTAGTATCGGCATGGCAGCGCTGGCCCGGCTGTGTGTTCGTGTGTAATGTAGTATCGGCATGGCAGCGCTGGCCCGGCTGTGTGTTCGTGTGTAATGTAGTATCGGCATGGCAGCGCTGGCCCGGCTGTGTGTTCGTGTGTAATGTAGTATCGGCATGGCAGCGCTGGCCCGGCTGTGTGTTCGTGTGTAATGTAGTATCGGCATGGCAGCGCTGGCCCGGCTGTGTGTTCGTGTGTAATGTAGTATCGGCATGGCAGCGCTGGCCCGGCTGTGTGTTCGTGTGTAATGTAGTATCGGCATGGCAGCGCTGGCCCGGCTGTGTGTTCGTGTGTAATGTAGTATCGGCATGGCAGCGCTGGCCCGGCTGTGTTCGTGTGTAATGTAGTATCGGCATGGCAGCGCTGGCCCGGCTGTGTGTTCGTGTGTAATGTAGTATCGGCATGGCAGCGCTGGCCCGGCTGTGTGTTCGTGTGTAATGTAGTATCGGCATGGCAGCGCTGGCCCGGCTGTGTGTTCGTGTGTAATGTAGTATCGGCATGGCAGCGCTGGCCCGGCTGTGTGTTCGTGTGTAATGTAGTATCGGCATGGCAGCGCTGGCCCGGCTGTGTGTTCGTGTGCAATGTAGTATCGGCATGGCAGCGCTGGCCCGGCTGTGTGTTCGTGTGTAATGTAGTATCGGCATGGCAGCGCTGGCCCGGCTGTGTGTTCGTGTGTAATGTAGTATCGGCATGGCAGCGCTGGCCCGGCTGTGTGTTCGTGTGTAATGTAGTATCGGCATGGCAGCGCTGGCCCGGCTGTGTGTTCGTGTGTAATGTAGTATCGGCATGGCAGCGCTGGCCCGGCTGTGTGTTCGTGTGTAATGTAGTATCGGCATGGCAGCGCTGGCCCGGCTGTGTGTTCGTGTGTAATGTAGTATCGGCATGGCAGCGCTGGCCCGGCTGTGTGTTCGTGTGTAATGTAGTATCGGCATGGCAGCGCTGGCCCGGCTGTGTGTTCGTGTGTAATGTAGTATCGGCATGGCAGCGCTGGCCCGGCTGTGTGTTCGTGTGTAATGTAGTATCGGCATGGCAGTGCTGGCCCGGCTGTGTGTTTGTGTGTGCCTGTTGGCTGTACCCGGGGTAACCGGTCCAAACATGAGCAGCGAGTCGGTCGGCCGTCCTCAGCCTGCCCCGGCCTGGGGCGCTAACCAACTCCACTGACGCGATAACTGCTGCAAGCCGGCCGTCCTCAGCCCGCCCTGGCCTGGGGCGCTAACCAACTCCACTGACTCGCTTAACAGCCGGCTCAGCTGGGGTCAAACTTCAGAACCTCTCTTCTGGGCTCAGTGATATGGCCTTCTACTGAACGGCTGCGCTAAATTATGTTATATTTTCCAACAGACTAGCATCATGATTAAAAGCAGTGTCAAATCGGTTACGCACAACAGAGCGCCAGGATACTCCGGTTTTCTTCTACGTCGCACAGGTCTTCCGGTTTTCATGAGGCAATGCCAACATTCTTGCGGCGCATTCGCTTCAGCGCTCCAGACAAGTGTTATGCGTGCGATACTCATGTGAAGAATTAGGCGAAATATATGTCTCGTGTGGGTGTCTTGTGTTCAGTCGTGCACTGTTGTGAAGTTGAACTGAAGGCGTCTGAGGTGACATCAGTAGGTATTATAAACCCGCTTTAAATTGGGGTTCGTTTGTTTCAACAAGGTCAACTGATATGGCAGAACCATTGTTACGAATGACGATCGTGCCTTATGTCCATCTGAAAGTTTCACTTATGCAAGCATGCAAAGCCAACCTCCTTAATATTGTAAGACAGCAATAGTCTTTTATCTTCCATGGAGACGACGAACCTCCTCGCTTCGCATAATTTATGAGACTGAACTTCGCACCAGCAACAGCACAATTAGCGGATTGTCTGGATTAATGTGACACAAATTCAAGCGATCGCCAACGACGATTTAAACACCGGTGGTCTACCAGCATCTAGTGCGTCAGAAGCCACGCGGCTCTGGACAAGGGCAGTCCGTCAGTGAAGAAGCGCAGCAGCAGCCCTCACCGTATGGAGGCCGTGTGGTTGTTCTCTCACCGTATGAAGGCCGTGCGGTTGTTCTCTCACCGTATGAAGGTCGTGTGGTTGTTCTCTCACCGTATGAAGGTCGTGTGGACGTGTGGTTGTTCTCTCACCGCATGAAGGCCGTGTGGTTGTTCTCTCACCGCATGAAGGCCGTATGGTCGTTCTCTCACCGTATGAGGGCCGTGTGGTTGTTCTCTCACCGTATGAAGGCCGTGTGGTTGCTCTCCTGGCGCGCCACGAAGCTGGCTCGCATCACTGGCCGGCTGTGGTAGGGCGGCACCTGCCACTGTGCGCGCAGGCCCTCCACGTCACCGGTCGGCAGCTCCAGGTGCAGGTCACCGCCGCTGCTGTACATCTCTGTCACCTGCCAGACCACCACACAGAACACTGTAACTACATCCCTGCCACCTGCCAGACCACCACACAGAACACTGTAACTACATTCCTGTCACCTGCCGGACCACCACACAGAACACTGTAACTACATTCCTGTCACCTGCCAGACCACCACACAGAACACTGTAACTACATCCCTGTCACCTGCCAGACCACCACACAGAACACTGCAACTACATTCCTGTCACCTGCCAGACCACCACACAGAACACTGTAACTACATTCCTGTCACCTGCCGGACCACCACACAGAACACTGTAACTACATTCCTGTCACCTGCCAGACCACCATACAGAACACTGTAACTACATCCCTGTCACCTGCCAGACCACCATACAGAACACTGTAACTACATTCCTGTCACCTGCCGGACCACCATACAGAACACTGTAACTACATTCCTGTCACCTGCCAGACCACCACACAGAACACTGTAACTACATTCCTGTCACCTGCCAGACCACCACACAGAACACTGTAACTACATTCCTGTCACCTGCCAAGCCACCACACAGACCACTGTAACTACATTGCTGTCGCCTGTCAGACCACAACACATAACACTGTAACTACATTCCTGTCACCTGCCAGACCACAACACAGAACACTAACTACATTTATGTCACCTACCAGACCACCACACAGAACACTGTAACTACATTCCTGTCACCCGCCAGACCACCACACAGAACACTGTAACTACATTCCTGTCACCCACCAGACCACCACACAGAACACTGTAACTACATTCCTGTCACCTGCCAGACCACCACACAGAACACTGTAACTAAATCCCTGTCTACCTTCCTGACCACAACACAGAACACTGTAACTACATTCCTGTCACCTGTCAGACCACCACACAGAACACTGTAACTACATTCCTGTCACCTGCCAGACCACCACACAGAACACTGTAACTACATTCCTGTCACCTGCCGGACCACCATACAGAACACTGTAACTACATTCCTGTCACCTGCCGGACCACCACACAGAACACTGTAACTACATTCCTGTCACCTGCCAGACCACCACACATAACACTGTAACTACATTCCTGTCACCTGCCAGACCACCACACAGAACACTGTAACTACATTCCTGTCACCTGCCAGACCACCACACAGAACACTGTAACTACATTCCTGTCACCTGCCAGACTACCACACAGAACACTGTAACTACATCCCTGCCACCTGCCAGACCACCACACAGAACACTGTAACTACATTCCTGTCACCTGCCGGACCACCACACAGAACACTGTAACTACATTCCTGTCACCTGCCAGACCACCACACAGAACACTGTAACTAAATCCCTGTCTACCTTCCTGACCACAACACAGAACACTGTAACTACATCCCTGTCACCTGCCGGACCACCACACAGAACACTGTAACTACATTCCTGTCACCTGCCAGACCACCACACAGAACACTGTAACTACATTCCTGTCACCTGCCAGACCACCACACATAACACTGTAACTACATTCCTGTCACCTGCCAGACCACCACACAGAACACTAACTAAATCCCTGTCACCTGCCGGACCACCATACAGAACACTGTAACTACATTCCTGTCACCTGCCAGACCACCACACAGAACAATGTAACTACATTCCTGTCACCTGCCGGACCACCACACAGAACACTGTAACTACATCCCTGTCACCTGCCAGACCACCACACAGAACACTGTAACTACATCCCTGTCACCTGCCAGACCACCACACAGAACACTGTAACTACATTCCTGTCACCTGCCAGACCACCACACAGAACACTGTAACTACATTCCTGTCACCTGCCAGACCACCACACAGAACACTGTAACTACATTCCTGTCACCTGCCAGACCACCACACAGAACACTGTAACTACATTCCTGTCACCTGCCAGACCACCACACAGAACACTGTAACTACATTCCTGTCACCTGCCAGACCACCATACAGAACACTGTAACTACATTCCTGTCACCTGCCAGACCACCACACAGAACACTGTAACTACATTCCTGTCACCTGCCAGACCACCACACAGAACACTAACTACATTTCTGTCACCTGCCAGACCACCACACAGAACACTGTAACTACATTCCTGTCACCTGCCAGACCACCACACAGAACACTGTAACTACATTCCTGTCACCTGTCAGACCACCACACAGAACACTGTAACTACATTCCTGTCACCTGCCAGACCACTACACAGAACACTGTAACTACATTCCTGTCACCTGCCAGACCACCGCACAGAACACTGTAACTACATTCCTGTCACCTGCCGGACCACCACACAGAACACTGTAACTACATCCCTGTCACCTGCCAGACCACCACACAGAACACTGTAACTACATTCCTGTCACCTGCCAGACCACCATACAGAACACTGTAACTACATTCCTGTCACCTGCCAGACCACCACACAGAACACTGTAACTACATTCCTGTCACCCGCCGGACCACCATACAGAACACTGTAACTACATCCCTGTCACCTGCCAGACCACCACACATAACACTGTAACTACATTCCTGTCACCTGCCAGACCACCACACAGAACACTGTAACTACATTCCTGTCACCTGCCAGACCACCACACAGAACACTGTAACTACATCCCTGTCACCTGCCAGACCACCACACAGAACACTGTAACTACATTCCTGTCACCTGCCAGACCACCACACAGAACACTGTAACTACATCCCTGTCACCTGCCAGACCACAACACAGAACACTGTAACTACATTCCTGTCACCTGCCAGACCACCATACAGAACACTGTAACTACATCCCTGTCACCTGCCAGACCACCATACAGAACACTGTAACTACATTCCTGTCACCTGCCGGACCACCACACAGAACACTGTAACTACATTCCTGTCACCTGCCAGACCACCACACAGAACACTGTAACTACATTCCTGTCACCTGCCAGACCACAACACAGAACACTAACTACATTTATGTCACCTACCAGACCACCACACAGAACACTGTAACTACATTCCTGTCACCTGCCAGACCACCACACATAACACTGTAACTACATTCCTGTCACCTGCCGGACCACCACACAGAACACTGTAACTACATTCCTGTCACCTGCCAGACCACCACACAGAACACTGTAACTACATTCCTGTCACCTGCCGGACCACCATACAGAACACTGTAACTACATTCCTGTCACCTGCCAGACCACCATACAGAACACTAACTACATTTCTGTCACCTGCCAGACCACCACACATAACACTGTAACTACATTCTTGTCACCTGCCAGACCACCACACAGAACACTGTAACTACATTCCTGTCACCTGCCAGACCACCACACAGAACACTAACTACATTCCTGTCACCTGCCAGACCACCACACAGAACACTGTAACTAAATACCTGTCACCTGCCAGACCCCATACAGAACACTGTAACTACATTCCTCGTTACCTGTGGTAAGTCCGCATCTTAAGGAGATTGGTGTGTAAATTGATGCCGGTGTCGAAAATTGCTTCAACAAAATATTGCCTGCAATGCCTGCATAGGTGGATAACGCGTACAATTAAGGTAAAAACAATTAGCCCGTTCACAAAATAAGCTACCCAAATTAGTCCACTAACAACGTAGTTAAATATAATTCTGGAAATTGAAGAACACACAAACCATGAAGAAAGGCATCGGTTCCAGTGAACGACCATCATCAGGAACCGGCAGTGGCGGTGGAAATAAGGATATTATATAATTAAACCGGGGGGCGGATATTATATATCCCGATAAACACTACACCGACAAACACTATACATTAGGGTGTGTCACCAAATCACAGTGCATGGTGGCCCTATGGTTTTAGTATGCCCTGAGCATGTGCGAACAATATGCCACCATTCATTTCCTCCAAATGTGTACCCCCCATCCTGCGCCGAGCGAGAGAAGTTTGATTTACCCCCTAACATAGGCGATACTAGCCATTAGGGCCGACTTCAAACTAAACTTATATACACGGATCTCCCATGACCATTTGGGGTTTCCGTGCTAGCAAGCGCGAGGTTTAAACGGAATAGTTCACCTTTAACATAGGGTTTTGGACTGAGATAGCAAATGTGTAGAGCAGATCTAAACATGGGTTGTGGTGAAAGAATTACCTCCCTACGTTAAGTAATTTCGACACAGGACTTGTGGGCCCGGTTTCATGTCCGCTGTTCCGGGCCACGATCGGGATATGAACGCTCGCCGCCGCAGGCAGGTACACTCTCTGGCACGTAGTCTCTGATCTCGACGCCTCGTTAATATCCGCTCAGCCGCCCGGGCGGCGTGGCGACCCCTTGTCAGAGACTGTACTTGGCGTCAGGCGGAGCGGGGCGGAGCCAGAACGTACGATTATGACAGTTATCGTACGATTTCTCGTGAAATAGACAGAGAAATTGACTTCTTTCTCCACATATATCAATCAGTTGTGTAAACCAAAGTCATATTCATAGTTGAGCTCAAGAATGGTTACCCAATCCCTTTATAAACATCAACCAAATACCTAATCCTTTTAATGACGTTTAAATAAACAAATCAAGCTCGGTTAAAACCGCTAAAACCGCTAAAATTGAAAGTGCTGCATAGGCAATTTTTCAAACCAAAATTTAATTAGAAGTCGTTCAGATGGTTTTGAATAAACATAGAACATACGCGTGGAATTGAGTATAGTTCGAAGTCGGACCTAATGGTGGCGCTAGTTTGGCCTATGTTAGGGGGTAAATCAAACTTCTCTCGCTCGGCGCAGGATGGGGGTAAACATTTGGAGGAAATGAATGGTGGCATATTGTTCGCACATGCTCAGGGCATGCTAAAATCATAGGGCCACCATGCACTGTGATTTGGTGACACACCCTACTCCACATAACCCGCCCCTGTCAGCCAGGCCTCCCGAATGTAACGTATCACACGCACACACACACACACACCCACCCACACCCACACCCACCCACACCCACCCACCACACCCACCCACACCCACACCCACACCCACACACACACACACACACACACACACACACCCACCCACACCCACCCACACCCACCCACACCCACCCACACCCACCCACACCCACCCACACCCACCCACACCCACCCACACCCACCCACACCCACCCACACCCACCCACACCCACCCACACCCACCCACCCACACACCCACACACACACACACACACACCCTCCCACCCCCACCCCCACCCCCACCCCCACCCCCACCCCCACCCCCACACCCAGCGCGCCCGCCCGCCCGCCCACCCACCCACCCACCCACCCACCCACCCACCCACCCACCCACACACCCACACACCCACACACCCACACACCCACACACCCACACACCCACACACCCACACACCCACACACCCACACACCCACACACCCACACACCCACACACCCACACACCCACACACCCACACACCCACACACCCACACACCCACACACCCACACACCCACACACCCACACACCCACACACCCACACACCCACACACCCACACACCCACACACCCACACACCCACACACCCACACACCCACACACCCACACACCCACACACCCACACACCCACACACCCACACACCCACACACCCACACACCCACACACCCACACACCCACACACCCACACACCCACACACCCACACACCCACACACCCACACACCCACACACCCACACACCCACACACCCACACACCCACACACCCACACACCCACACACCCACACACCCACACACCCACACACCCACACACCCACACACCCACACACCCACACACCCACACACCCACACACCCACACACCCACACACCCACACACCCACACACCCACACACCCACACACCCACACACCCACACACCCACACACCCACACACCCACACACCCACACACCCACACACCCACACACCCACACACCCACACACCCACACACCCACACACCCACACACCCACACACCCACACACCCACACACCCACACACCCACACACCCACACACCCACACACCCACACACCCACACACCCACACACCCACACACCCACACACCCACACACCCACACACCCACACACCCACACACCCACACACCCACACACCCACACACCCACACACCCACACACCCACACACCCACACACCCACACACCCACACACCCACACACCCACACACCCACACACCCACACACCCACACACCCACACACCCACACACCCACACACCCACACACCCACACACCCACACACCCACACACCCACACACCCACACACCCACACACCCACACACCCACACACCCACACACCCACACACCCACACACCCACACACCCACACACCCACACACCCACACACCCACACACCCACACACCCACACACCCACACACCCACACACCCACACACCCACACACCCACACACCCACACACCCACACACCCACACACCCACACACCCACACACCCACACACCCACACACCCACACACCCACACACCCACACACCCACACACCCACACACCCACACACCCACACACCCACACACCCACACACCCACACACCCACACACCCACACACCCACACACCCACACACCCACACACCCACACACCCACACACCCACACACCCACACACCCACACACCCACACACCCACACACCCACACACCCACACACCCACACACCCACACACCCACACACCCACACACCCACACACCCACACACCCACACACCCACACACCCACACACCCACACACCCACACACCCACACACACACACACACACACACACACACACACACACACACACACACACACACACCACACACACACACACACACACACACACACACACACACACACACACACACACACACACACACACACACACACACACACACACACACACACACACACACACACACACACACACACACACACACACACACACACACACACACACACACACACACACACACACACACACACACACACACACACACACACACACACACACACACACACACACACACACACACACACACACACACACACACACACACACACACACACACACACACACACACACACACACACACACACACACACACACACACACACACACACACACACACACACACACACACACACACACACACACACACACACACACACACACACACACACACACACACACACACACACACACACACACACACACACACACACACACACACACACACACACACACACACACACACACACACACACACACACACACACACACACACACACACACACACACACACACACACACACACACACACACACACACACACACACACATACACACACACACACACACACACACACACACACACACACACACACACACACACACACACACACACACACACACACACACACACACACACACACACACACACACACACACACACACACACACACACACACACACACACACACACACACACACACACACACACACACACACACACACACACACACACAACCACACACACACACACACACACACACACACACACACACACACACACACACACACACACACACACACACACACACACACACACACACACACACACACACACACACACACACACACACACACACACACACACACACACACACACACACACACACACACACACACACACACACACACACACACACACACACACACACACACACACACACACACACACACACACACACACACACACACACACACACACACACACACACACACACACACACACACACACACACACACACACACACACACACACACACACACACACACACACACACACACACACACACACACACACACACACACACACACACACACACACACACACACACACACACACACACACACACACACACACACACACACACACACACACACACACACACACACACACACACACACACACACACACACACACACACACACACACACACACACACACAGGTCACAGCCGCCGTCATTGTTTACCTGTAATGGTGTCTTGTGAGGATTGTACATTTCTATCAACGGCGAATAACTTGAATTTAGCGGCATTTTTACGCCCACCAGCGGCTTGAGCCGGTATGGGTTCGGCGTGCCTTCTGCCTTTACCTGTAACCAACACGTCAGCGCGTCAGTGTCGAGACGCGTCATAGGCATCACACCGACACTGGTGACGTGACGTGACGTGAACCTCAGTGATTGGTAGACCCCGGCAGTTACTTAATGTAACGCCCGGCAGCCGACACATTGCCCCCCCCCCCCCCCGGACACCCGCCGCTCACGGGCCGGCGGTGACGGCAGTGGCGGATCGATCCCCCCCCCCCCCTCCTGTGACGAGGGCAGACCACCTGTGCCGAGGTCAGACCCCCTGTGACGAGGTCAGACCCCCTGTGACGAGGTCAGACCCCCTGTGACGAGTTCAGCCCCCCCCCCCTGTGACGAGGGCAGACCCCCTGTGACCATGTCAGACCCCCTGTGACGAGTTCAGACCCCTGTGACGAGGTCAGTCCCCCTGTGACGAGGGCAGACCCCCTGTGACGAGTTCAGCTCCCTGTGACGAGTTCAGCACCCTGTGACGAGGTCAGACCCCTGTGACGAGGTCAGACCCCTGTGACGAGTTCAGACCCCCTGTGACGAGGTCAGTCCCTGCGGTCACGGCACCGGCCAACGACAGAGGGCCGTTAGGGCTGAGGCTCGGACTGCATGCAACGAGCGTCGCCCACCCAGCCACGGCCGACCAACGTCGCCCACCCCGCCACGGCCGACCAATGTCGCCCACCCCGCCACGGCCGACCAACGCCGCCCACCCCGCCACGGCCGACCAACGTCGCCCACCCCGCCACGGCCGACCAACGCCGCCCACCCCGCCACGGCCGACCAACGCCGCCCACCCCGCCACGGCCGACCAGCGTCGCCCACCCCACCACGGCCGACCAACGCCGCCCACACCCGCCACGGCCGACCAACGCCGCCCACCCCGCCACGGCCGACCAACGTCGCCCACCCCGCCACGGCCGACCAACGTCGCCCACCCCGTCACGGCCGACCAACGCCGCCCACCCCGCCACGGCCGACCAACGCCGCCCACCCCGCCACGGCCGACCAGCGTCGCCCACCCCACCACGGCCGACCAACGCCGCCCACCCCGCCACGGCCGACCAACGCCGCCCACCCCGCCACGGCCGACCAACGTCGCCCACCCCGCCACGGCCGACCAACGTCGCCCACCCCGCCACGGCCGACCAACGCCGCCCACCCCGCCACGGCCGACCAGCGTCGCCCACCCCACCACGGCCGACCAACGCCGCCCACCCCGCCACGGCCGACCAACGCCGCCCACCCCGCCACGGCCGACCAACGTCGCCCACCCCGCCACGGCCGACCAACGCCGCCCACCCCGCCACGGCCGACCAACGCCGCCCACCCCGCCACGGCCGACCAGCGTCGCCCACCCCCACCACGGCCGACCAACGCCGCCCACCCCGCCACGGCCGACCAACGCCGCCCACCCCGCCACGGCCGACCAACGCCGCCCACCCCGCCACGGCCGACCAACGCCGCCCACCCCGCCACGGCCAACCAACGCCGCCCACCCCGCCACGGCCGACCAACGCCGCCCACCCCGCCACGGCCGACCAACGTCGCCCACCCCGCCACGGCCGACCAACGTCGCCCACCCCCGCCACGGCCGACCAACGCCGCCCACCCCGCCACGGCCGACCAACGCCGCCCACCCCGCCACGGCCGACCAACGTCGCCCACCCCGCCACGGCCCACCAAAGGACGGTACGCCGGCCCCGGGGCAGGCACGGCCCGCCGGCAGGCACGGCACGCCGGCCCCGGGGTTACCGGCCCGCCGTGCACGGATTGCATCGCATGTCAATTAATGCAGACGGCGGCCGGACCAAAAATGGGCATATTGAAATGTTTTCGTGTGCCCCAAGTTCTCAAGGTTTTTGGACATCAAAGAAACCACTTCATTGTATGCAGCACGGTATCAGACACGTATGTTGGTGGCAATTGAAGTACTAAATGTCCACACGAATGACCAAGAAGCACTCATCAGAGGGCTTTCAATAGACATGTGTAGTTGTACAAATGTGAGCTGTTTCCAGAGGCCCAGACGAGCTGACCAACCCCCACTTGTCCTCAGAATGGGGTCATTTAGCAGACCCTGCCTATTATCTCCAGCAGCCGAACAGACATCTCCAGCAGACTAACAATTGGTGTTATTGTGACGCCAAGATAACAGTAACTTCATAGCAATGAGTCAATGACCATGTTCTAATATAGTAGACCCTGATAACCAGAGTGAGCTAACACAAAGAGGCAATCACCGCGCTAACCTCACTGGGTACCTTAAACCTGAAACTGCCCACAGACGAGTGAATGTAGAGGTAGCTCTCGACGGACCCGACCTCGCGGCCGAGGAACACTACATCCAGCGACGTGTTCCCCAGCGGTGGCACCATCTGTAACGGAGGGTAGAGACAGACAGACGGCGACAAGGCCGCCGGTCAGACAGGGAGAGACAGACAGACGGCGACAAGGCCGCCGGTCAGACAGGGAGAGACAGACAGACGGCGACAAGGCCGCCGGTCAGACAGGGAGAGACAGACAGACGGCGACAAGGCGGCCGGTCAGACAGGGAGAGACAGACAGACGGCGACAAGGCCGCCGGTCAGACAGGGCGAGACAGACAGACGGCGACAAGGCCGCCGGTCAGACAGGGAGAGACAGACAGACGGCGACAAGGCGGCCGGTCAGACAGGGCGAGACAGACAGACGGCGACCAGGCCGCCGGTCAGACAGGGAGAGACAGACAGACGGCGACAAGGCCGCCGGTCAGACAGGGAGAGACAGACAGACGGCGACAAGGCGGCCGGTCAGACAGGGCGAGACAGACAGACGGCGACAAGGCCGCCGGTCAGACAGGGCGAGACAGACAGACGGCGACAAGGCCGCCGGTCAGACAGGGAGAGACAGACAGACGGCGACAAGGCGGCCGGTCAGACAGGGAGAGACAGACAGACGGCGACAAGGCCGCCGGTCAGACAGGGAGAGACAGACAGACGGCGACAAGGCCGCCGGTCAGACAGGGAGAGACAGACAGACGGCGACAAGGCCGCCGGTCAGACAGGGAGAGACAGACAGACGGCGACAAGGCCGCCGGTCAGACAGGGCGAGACAGACAGACGGCGACAAGGCCGCCGGTCAGACAGGGAGAGACAGACAGACGGCGACAAGGCGGCCGGTCAGACAGGGCGAGACAGACAGACGGCGACCAGGCCGCCGGTCAGACAGGGAGAGACAGACAGACGGCGACAAGGCCGCCGGTCAGACAGGGAGAGACAGACAGACGGCGACAAGGCGGCCGGTCAGACAGGGCGAGACAGACAGACGGCGACAAGGCCGCCGGTCAGACAGGGCGAGACAGACAGACGGCGACAAGGCCGCCGGTCAGACAGGGAGAGACAGACAGACGGCGACAAGGCGGCCGGTCAGACAGGGCGAGACAGACAGACTGCGACAAGGCCGCCGGTCAGACAGGGAGAGACAGACAGACGGCGACAAGGCCGCCGGTCAGACAGGGAGAGACAGACGGCGACAAGGCGGCCGGTCAGACAGGGAGAGACAGACAGACGGCGACAAGGCGGCCGGTCAGACAGGGAGAGACAGACAGACGGCGACAAGGCCGCCGGTCAGACAGGGAGAGACAGACAGACGGCGACAAGGCCGCCGGTCAGACAGGGCGAGACAGACAGACGGCGACAAGGCCGCCGGTCAGACAGGGAGAGACAGACAGACGGCGACAAGGCGGCCGGTCAGACAGGGCGAGACAGACAGACGGCGACCAGGCCGCCGGTCAGACAGGGAGAGACAGACAGACGGCGACAAGGCCGCCGGTCAGACAGGGAGAGACAGACAGACGGCGACAAGGCGGCCGGTCAGACAGGGCGAGACAGACAGACGGCGACAAGGCCGCCGGTCAGACAGGGAGAGACAGACAGACGGCGACAAGGCCGCCGGTCAGACAGGGATAGACAGACAGACGGCGACAAGGCCGCCGGTCAGACAGGGAGAGACAGACAGACGGCGACAAGGCGGCCGGTCAGACAGGGCGAGACAGACAGACGGCGACAAGGCCGCCGGTCAGACAGGGCGAGACAGACAGACGGCGACAAGGCCGCCGGTCAGACAGGGAGAGACAGACAGACGGCGACAAGGCGGCCGGTCAGACAGGGCGAGACAGACAGACGGCGACAAGGCCGCCGGTCAGACAGGGAGAGACAGACAGACGGCGACAAGGCCGCCGGTCAGACAGGGAGAGACAGACAGACGGCGACAAGGCCGCCGGTCAGACAGGGAGAGACAGACAGACGGCGACAAGGCCGCCGGTCAGACAGGGAGAGACAGACAGACGGCGACAAGGCCGCCGGTCAGACAGGGAGAGACAGACAGACGGCGACAAGGCCACCGGTCAGACAGGGAGAGACAGACAGACGGCGACAAGGCCGCCGGTCAGACAGAGAGAGACAGACAGACGGCGACAAGGCCGCCGGTCAGACAGGGAGAGACAGACAGACGGCGACAAGGCCGCCGGTCAGACAGGGCGAGACAGACGGCGACAAGGCGGCCGGTCAGACACCGCACTGGCGACACGGCACTGTCAATACGACACAGCACTGTCAATACGACACAGCACTGTCAATACGACACAGCACTGTCAATACGACACGGCACTGTCAATACGACACAGCATTGTCAATACGACACAGCACTGTCAATACGACACGGCACTGTCAATACGACACAGCACTGTCAATACGACACAGCACTGTCAATACGACACGGCACTGTCAATACGACACAGCGCTGTCAATACGACACAGCACTGACGACACAGCACTGTCAATACGACACAGCACTGACGACACAGCACTGTCAATACGACACAGCACTGTCAATACGACACAGCACTGTCAATACGACACGGCACTGTCAATACGACACAGCACTGTCAATACGACACAGCACTGCCAATACGACACGGCACTGTCAATACGACACAGCACTGTCAATACGACACAGCACTGACGACACAACACTGTCAATACGACACGGCACTGTCAATACGACACAGCACTGTCAATACGACACATCACTGTCAATACGATACCGCACTGTCAATACGACACATCACTGTCAATACGACACAGCACTGTCAATACGACACGGCACTGTCAATACGACACGGCACTGTCAATACGACACAGCACTGTCAATACGACACGGCACTGTCAATACGACACAGCACTGGCAATACGACACGGCACTGTCAATACGACACATCACTGTCAATACGACACGGCACTGCCAATACGACACAACACTGTCAATACGACACAGCACTGCCAATACGACACAACACTGTCAATACGACACAGCACTGCCAATACGACACAAAACTGCCAATACGACACAACCCTGTCAATACGACACAGCACTGACGACACATCACTGTCAATACGACACAGCACTGCCAATACGACACAGCACTGGCGACACCGCACTGTCAATACGACACAGCACTGCAAATACGACACAGCACTGACGACACAGCACTGTCAATACGACACAGCACTGTCAATACGACACATCACTGTCAATACGACACATCACTGTCAATACGACACATCACTGTCAATACAACACCGCACTGACGACACAGCACTGTCAATACGACACCGCACTGACGACACAGCACTGTCAATACGACACAGCACTGCCAATACGACACAGCACTGTCAATACGACACAGCACTGACGACACAGCACTGTCAATACGACACAGCACTGTCAATACGACACATCACTGCCAATACGACACAACACTGTCAATACGACACATCACTGTCAATACGACACAGCACTGACGACACAACACTGTCAAAACGACACAGCACTGTCAATACGACACAACACTGTCAATACGACGCATCACTGTCAATACGACACAGCACTGACGACACCGCACTGTCAATACGACACAGCACTGTCAATACGACACCGCACTGTCAATACGACACAGCACTGTCAATACGACACAGCACTGTCAATACGACACAGCACTGACGACACAGCACTGTCAATACGACACATCACTGTCAATACGACACAGCACTGACGACACCGCACTGTCAATACGACACAGCACTGTCAATACAACACAGCACTGTCAATACGACACAGCACTGTCAATACGACACCGCACTGCCAATACGACACATCACTGCCAATACGACACAGCACTGTCCATACGACACAGCACTGGCGACACCGCACTGTCAATACGACACAGCACTGTCAATACGACACATCACTGTCAATACGACACAGCACTGGCGACACCGCACTGCCAATACGACACAGCACTGTCAATACGACACAGCACTGTCAATACGATACAGCACTGTCAATACGACACACCACTGTCAATACGACACACCACTGTCAATACGACACAACACTGTCAATACGACGCATCACTGTCAATACGACACCGCACTGTCAATACGACACAGCACTGTCAATACGACACAGCACTGTCAATACGACACAACACTGTCAATACGACACACCACTGTCAATACGACACAGCACTGTAAATACGACGCATCACTGTCAATACGACACAACACTGTCAATACGACACAGCACTGTCAATACGACACAGCACTGTCAATACGACACATCACTGTCAATACGACACATCACTGTCAATACGACACAGCACTGTCAATACGACACAGCACTGACCACACAGCACTGTCAATACGACACAGCACTGACCACACATCACTGTCAATACGACACAGCACTGTCAATACGACACAACACTGCCAATACGACACAGCACTGTCAATACGACACATCACTGTCAATACGACACAGCACTGACGAAACAGCACTGACGACACAGCACTGACGACACAGCACTACCAATACGACACAGCACTGTCAATACGACACAGCATTGTCAATACGACACACCACTGTCAATACGACACAGCACTGGCAATACGACACAGCATTGTCAATACGACACACCACTGTCAATACGACACAGCACTGACGACACAGCACTGTCAATACGACACAACACTGTCAATACGACACAGCACTGTCAATACGACACAGCATTGTCAATACGACACACCACTGTCAATACGACACAGCACTGACGACACAGCACTGTCAATACGACACAACACTGTCAATACGACACAGCACTGTCAATACGACACAGCATTGTCAATACGACACACCACTGTCAATACGACACAGCACTGTCAATACGACACAGCATTGTCAATACGACACACCACTGTCAATACGACACAGCACTGACGACACAGCACTGTCAATACGACACAGCATAACACCACAGTCAACACCACACAGTCAACACCACACAGTCAACACCACACAGTCAACACCACACAGTCAACACCACACAGTCAACACCACACAGTCAACACCACACAGTCAACACCACACAGTCAACACCACACAGTCAACACCACACAGTCAACACCACACAGTCAACACCACACAGTAAACACCACAGTCAACATCAATCACACAGTCAACACCACGCAGTCAACACCACACAGTCAACACCACACAGTCAACATCAATCACACAGTCAACATCAATCACACAGTCAACACCACACAGTCAACACCACACAGTCAACATCACACAGAACACCACACAGTCAACACCACACAGCCAACACAACACAGTCAACACCACACAACCAACACCACACAGCCAACACCACACAGTCAACACCACACAGTCAACATCAATCACACAGTCAACACCACACAGTCAACATCACACAGAACACCACACAGTCAACACCACACAGCCAACACAACACAGTCAACACCACACAACCAACACCACACAGCCAACACCACACAGTCAACACCACACAGTCAACATCAATCACACAGTCAACACCACACAGTCAACATCACACAGAACACCACAGAGTCAACACCACACAGCCAACACCACACAGCCAACACAACACAGTCAACACCACACAACCGACACCACACAGCCAACACCACACAGTCAACACCACACAGTCAACATCACACAGAACACCACACAGTCAACACCACACAGCCAACACCACACAGTCAACATCACACAGTCAACAGAAGAACATAGTATACCTCGAATATTCTCTGTAACCATAAAATAAATGCAGACAACACAAACCATAATACACGTTATCCTCCAAATATTATATACACAATACACATTCTGGTTTTAAGGACCGACCTAAAATACGAGTCAGAACTTTCCATTGAAAGTTGAAAATATTGACGCTGAAAATTAGTTCGAGGATTTAGATAATAGTTTTGAAATTGGCAACTATCGTCTCGTGCTTGTATTTTTCAATAAGATATGCTCGCGTCTAGTAGATTAGATAAGACATTGTCTGTCCCACAAATCCAAACATCGTCCGTAATACAAACAACAATCTTTTCTATACGGCTTTCTCGAAAAAGCTTTCCAAAAGTGTTTCCGTCGCTGCTACCCCAAGGCAAGCATTCACTGTAGACAACCGTGCGTGCCCACCTTTTCTTGGAAGAATGTGCAATGGAAATGCACCGTACTGCCCGATATTGACAGCATTGATATTGTATGCTCGGAGGACGGGTTGTATATCACAACGCGCTCCACGTGCGGCATTCCCAACGGACTGAAACACAAACGTACATATCAGCAAACAACAGTCAAACGGATGGCCAACACGCAAAATGGTCGGCGGAGTAAAAGGGAGAAGCCAGAGTCGCCTCAGCATTGTCATTCCCCACCTGCGCGCTGAACTTAGCTCCCGTCACGCGGGAAGAACGGCAACCCGACCACATAGGTCGAACAGAAACCAACGGGGTGAGCGAGCACTAGCAGGGATTCATACACACAGGGTGAACATGAACTGGCCGCATGGCGTGAACAAATAATCCGGCCATACGAGGTGAACATGAACTATCCACGTCGAGTGAATAGAGGCTCCAGCCACTAGGGGTGAACTATTTAAACACTGAGTGAATATAGGATCTCCACACACGAGGTGATCATAAACCTGGAGCGAGCAGGTGATTCGGACACGCAGGGTGAACATGAACACACATTGAACAGGTGATTCAGATACATGGTGTGAACATGAACACGCAGTGAACAGGGGATTCAAATACACGGTGTGAACATGAACACACAGTGAACAGGGGATTCAGATACACGGTGTGAACATGAACCCACAGTGAACAGGGATTCAGATACACTGTGTGAACATGAACACACAGTGAACAGGTGATTAAGATACACGGTGTGAACACGAACACATAGTGAACAGGTGATTAAGATACACGGTGTGAACATGAACACACAGTGAACAGGTGATTCAGATACACGGGGTGAACATGAACACGCAGTGAGCAGGTGATTCAGACACACGGGGTGAACATAAACACACAGTGAGCAGGTGATTCAGATACACGGTGTGAACATGAACACGCAGTGAGCAGGTGATTCAGACACACGGTGTGAACATGAACACACAGTGAACAGGTGATTCAGACACACGGTGTGAACATGAACACGCAGTGAACAGGTGATTCAGACACACGGTGTGAACATGAACACGCAGTGAACAGGTGATTCAGATACACGGTGTGAACATGAACACGCAGTGCACGGGTGATTCAGATACACGGTGTGAACATGAACACGCAGTGAACAGGTGATTCAGATACACGGTGTGAACATGAACACGCAGTGAACAGGTGATTCAGATACACGGGGTGGCGGTTTTGTCCGGTCAGCACGTTGCCCCGAGTGATATGGTCACCCCACAGACCGAGACCGAGCGCGGATCGATCAGACGAATCACGAGTGCCGGCAGCACGGCACGCAGTTGCACATAGGGCACGACAGGAGGACAGGGGGCAGGAGGGCAGGACAGGGGGGGGGGGGCAGGAGGACAGGACAGGGGATAGGGGGACAGGAGAGGGGGACAGGAGGACAGGACAGGGGGACATGAGGACAGGACAGGGGGACATGAGGACAGGACAGGGGGACATGAGGACAGGACAGGGGGACAGGAGGACAGGACAGGGGGACAGGAAAGGGGGACATGAGGACAGGGGGACAGGAGGACAGGAGGACAGGAGGACAGGAGGACAGGAGGACAGGAGGACAGGAGGACAGGAGGACAGGAGGACAGGAGGACAGGAGGACAGGAGGACAGGAGGACAGGAGGACAGGAGGACAGGAGGACAGGAGGACAGGAGGACAGGAGGACAGGAGGACAGGAGGACAGGAGGACAGGAGGACAGGACAGGGGGACATGATGACAGGACAGGGGGCAGGATAGGGGGACAGGAGGACAGGGGGGCAGGGGGACAGGACATGAGGACAGGAGGACAGGACAGGACATGACAGTATAGGAGGACAGGAAGATAGGATATAATAGGACATGGGGGCAGGATAGGACAGGACAGGACAGGACAGGAGGCCAGGAGGCCAGGAGGACAGGAGGATAGGAGGAGAGGTTAGGACAGGACAGGACAGGACAGGAGGACAGGACAGGCCAAGATGACAGGACAGGACAGGGCAGGAGGACAGGGCAGGAGGAGAGGGCAGGAGGACAGGGCAGGAGGACAGGACAGGAGGACAATACAGGACAGGATAGGGCAGGGGGACAGGAGGACAGGAGGACAGGAGGACAAAAGGGCAGGAGGGCAGGACAGAAGGGCAGGAGGGCAGGAGGGCAGGAGGGCAGGAGGGCAGGAGGGCAGGAGGGCAGAATGGCAGGAGGGCAGGATGGCAGGACAGGAGGACATGAGGATAGGAGGACAGGACAGGATAGGGGAACATGATGACAGGACATGAGGATAGGACAGGACAGGAGGACATCACAGATGGAGTTCCCTATTCAAATGGTGGGGCGACTGCTCCACCAACTTTGTGTTTTGCCCCACCAACTTTTGTCAGATTTGAAGGTTTCCTGACGTTGAAATGGCCATGTTCACCTGAACCATTGAAAACAACCAGTCTGACATTTTGCCCCACCAACTTTTTCCGAAAAGCTCCACCCATGGAGGACAGTAGGGCAGGAGGACAGTAGGGCAGGAGGACAGTAGGGCAGGAGGACAGTAGGGCAGGACATGACAGGACCACCCTTGCCCTTGACGTAGGTGCGCATAAGATATGTGTAAAGAGTAAGTGCGATTAGTATAATCATTTTTACAAAACCTGAGCGACTTGGCCGCCCGGCCAATTCACCCCGAGCGCACCAGCCAAGTCGCCCCGGCACGGTTTTTTTTAATAAAAACAGTCTACGCACTCGCCAAAGTTATCGCTAAAACTAGTAAATCGGTTACACAGTTGCTTGAATTGCTACCTACATCGCACCATATTGTCGGAATTTGGATGCGACCCAAACAAAGTTTCGTACGAAAGCAAAAGTTACGTTTTTGGGTGAAAATTCCCGTTCCATCAGTTTTGAAGAAAACTATAGGAGCAGGCATGTTGTTGTTTTTGCTCCGGTTACTCCTCACGCCGAGAGATGGTGACAGGTTAAAATGCGTTCCTTCAGGGTTGCCCAGAGAGCTTTAGCATGGGGGCGGCCAAGTCGCCCCGACGGCCAAGTGCTTCCCCACTGCTGTCGTCACATACTGCCAGCCTTTAAAGGGAGAGATAATCACCTTTTGATTTTGTTAGCAACAATTCCTTTGGCTACCGTTATGGTAGTAAAATGTTGTTATATACATTTAAGAATTCAATTAAATTATTCCCTAATTCAAAGTTGGAAGTTTGGGAAAATTAATGATCGGTATTTTCCCTCCACCACCGCAAGCGCAACATGTGCGTTGTTGCGCAACAAGCGCAACAACGCTTTTGCATAAATCTGTTCAACGTTGTTGTATGGGCACCTGAAAACAAATCGCCGACACTAAATAGGTCGCCGTAGTTTAGCTTGGCACCGGCCATCCGGTGCCAAGCTAAACTGCCGAGTGCCGATGTCAATACACTTTTTGTCAAATGATTGTTGATTGTCCATACATTTTTGGCACATATTCGCAAAAGATAGAGTGCAGGAAACACATTGCATTCCTTCATGATAAATAAGAATGCGTAGGGAGGCTAATTTACTGAATTCGTTACCGAGTACTTGCTGAGTACCGACCAATATAAGCGTGGATCGCTTATCGGTAGGAAACTGGCAATATCTTTCGGTAGGAATGTTTATATGCAAAATGTGGTGAATTTACATTATATTCTGGCCTCGTCTTTCGATTTCATTTACTAACTCCATTTTTGTGGAAAAAGGTGATTATCTCCCTTTAACACACTTCTTAACACACTTGACAGTGACCACTGGTCACTGTCAGAAGTGTACGGGAACTAACTGACCAGTGACAGTGTACGGGAACTGACAGTGACCAGTGACCAGTGACAGTGTACGGGAACTGACAGTGACCAGTGACAGTGCACGGGAACTGACAGTGACCAGTGCCAGTGTACGGGAACTGACGGTGACCAGTGACCAGTGACAGTGTACGGAAACTGACAGTGACCAGTGACCAGTGACAATGTACGGGAACTGACAGTAACCAGTGACAGTGTACGGAAACTGACAGTGACCAGTGACAGTGTACGTGAACTGACAGTGACCAGTGACAGTGTACGGGAACTGACAGTGACCAGTGACAGTGTACGGAAACTGACAGTGACCAGTGACAGTGTACGGGAACTGACAGTGACCAGTGACAGTGTACGGAAACTGACAGTGACCAGGGACCAGTGACAGTGTACGGAAACTGACAGTGACCAGTGACCAGTGACAGTGTACGTGAACTGACGGTGACCAGTGACAGTGTACGGAAACTGACAGTGACCAGTGACAGTGTACGGAAACTGACGGTGACCAGGGACCAGTGACAGTGTACGGGAACTGACAGTGACCAGTGACCAGTGACCAGTGACAGTGTACGTGAACTGACGGTGACCAGTGACAGTGTACGGAAACTGACAGTGACCAGTGACAGTGTACGGGAACTGACAGTGACCAGTGACAGTGTACGGAAACTGACAGTGACCAGTGACAGTGTACGGGAACTGACAGTGACCAGTGACAGTGTACGGAAACTGACAGTGACCAGGGACCAGTGACAGTGTACGGAAACTGACAGTGACCAGTGACCAGTGACAGTGTACGTGAACTGACGGTGACCAGTGACAGTGTACGGAAACTGACAGTGACCAGTGACAGTGTACGGAAACTGACGGTGACCAGTGACAGTGTACGTGAACTGACGGTGACCAGTGACAGTGTACGGAAACTGACAGTGACTAGTGACAGTGTACGGAAACTGACAGTGACCAGTGACAGTGTACGTGAACTGACGGTGACCAGTGACAGTGTACGGGAACTGACAGTGACCAGTGACAATGTACGGAAACTGACAGTGACCAGTGACAGTGTACGGGAACTTACAGTGACCATTGACAGTGTACGGGAACTGACAGTGACCAGTGACAGTGTACGGAAACTGACAGTGACCAGTGACCAGTGACAGTGTACGGGAAATGACAGTGACCAGTGACCAGTGACAGTGTACGTGAACTGACGGTGACCAGTGACAGTGTACGGAAACTGACAGTGACCAGTGCCAGTGTACGGAAACTGACAGTGACCAGTGCCAGTGTACGGGAACTGACAGTGACCAGTGACAGTGTACGGAAACTGACAGTGACCATTGACAGTGTACGGGAACTTACAGTGACCATTGACAGTGTACGGGAACTGACAGTGACCAGTGACAGTGTACGGAAACTGACAGTGACCAATGACAGTGTACGGGAATTGGCAGTGCCCAGTGACAGTGTACGTGGACTGACGGTGACCAGTGCCAGTGTACGGGAACTGACAGTGACCAGTGCCAGTGTACGGAAACTGACAGTGACCAGTGCCAGTGTACGGGAACTGACAGTGACCAGTGACAGTGTACGGTAACTGACAGTGACCAGTGACAGTGTACGGGAACTGACAGTGACCAGTGACAGTGTACGGGAACTGACAGTGACCAGTGACCAATGACAGTGTACGGGAACTGACAGTGATGATCAGTGACCAGTGACAGTGTACGGGAACTGACAGTGAACAGTGACCAGTGACAGTGTACGGGAACTGCCAGTGACCAGTGACCAGTGACAGTGTACGGGAACTGACAGTGATCAGTGACAGTTTACGGAAACTACCAGTGACCAGTGACAGTGTACGGGAACTGACAGTGACCAGTGACCAGTGACATTGTACGGGAACTGACAGTGATCAGTGAGTGTACGGGAACTTACAGTGACCAGTGACAGTGTACGGAAACTGACAGTGACCAGTGACAGTGTACGGGAACTGACAGTGACCAGTGACAGTGTACGGGAACTGACAGTGAACAGTGACCAGTGACAGTGTACGGGAACTGCCAGTGACCAGTGACCAGTGACCAGTGACAGTGTACAGGAACTGACAGTGATCAGTGAGTGTACGGGAACTTACAGTGACCAGTGACAGTGTACGGAAACTGACAGTGACCAGTGACAGTGTACGGGAACTGACAGTGACCAGTGACAGTGTACGGGAAATGACAGTGACCAGTGACAGTGTACGGGAACTGACAGTGACCAGTGACCAGTGACAGTGTACGGGAACTGACAGTGACCAGTGACAGTGTACGTGAACTGACGGTGACCATTGCCAGTGTACGGGAACTTACAGTCACCATTGCCAGTGTACGGGAACTGACAGTGACCAGTGACAGTGTACGGAAACTGACAGTGACCAGTGACAGTGACCAGTGAGTGTACGGGAACTGACAGTGACCAGTGACAGTGTACGGAAACTGACAGTGACCAGTGACAGTGTACGGGAACTGACAGTGACCAGTGACAGTGTACGGGAACTGACAGTGACCAGTGACAGTGTACGGAAACTGACAGTGACCAGTGACAGTGTACGGGAACTGACAGTGACCAGTGACCAGTGACAGTGTACGGAAACTGACGGTAACCAGTGACAGTGTACGTGAACAAACAGTGACCAGTGACAGTGTACGTGAACTGACAGTGACCAGTGACAGTGTACGGGAACTGACAGTGACCAGTGACATTGTACGGGAGCTGACAGTGACCAGTGACAGTGTACGAAAACTGACAGTGACCAGTGACCAGTGGCAGTAATCAGTGACAGTGTACGGGAACTGACGGTGACCAGTGACCGTGTACGGGAACTGGCAGTGACCAGTGACAGTGTACGGAAATTGACAGTGACCAGTGACAGTGTACGGGAACTGACAGTGGCCAGTGACAGTGTACGGAATTGACTACTTTAAAGCGATTGAGTTAACGTTTAATTACTTTTCAAGGCACCGCATTACTTGCGAAATATCTATTCCCATTGTTCGCAGAAGTTCCGGCCGTCTTAGCAAGTTTGTCGAATTGGAACCGTTGGAACCGTTGGAACCGTCGGGACTGTCGGGACTGTCGGGACTGTCGGGACTGTCGGGACTGTCGGGACTGTCGGGACTGTCGGGACTGTCGGGACTGTCGGGACTGTCGGGACTGTTGATATTATACCCCGAGACGGCCAGGACTGCTGGGAGTGCTCAAACTGCTGCCAAATGCCACCCTGCAAATTATGTCCAGTGTCTGTGTGCTACGCACAGACACTGGACATAATTTGCAGGGGTGGTAAAATGCCCCGTCCTGCTGGACGACGTCGGAGACCAAAATTTGTCTTTTTCTTGCCAGGTTGGCCATTTTTCATCACAAATGATCCATCAGAGGAGCCACATCAGCAGGCGCGTAACCACCACTGGGGTCACTAGGGATCAGTCCCCAGTAACATTTTCGGATTTTAACATTACGCCTATGGGCGTTGTGCATGGAAAGAATCGACTTAAAAGTGCCTCCGTCCCCACCTACTTTCGGAAGGTGGCTACGCCTATGGCCACATGTTGCATTTTTGCATGCGTGTGCTTTTTACATCGAATCGTGGGATATTCGAAGGCAATTTCTTCTGAATTGGTTCACACATGAAAATGCAGTCTACCCAAAAAAAATACGCGTCTCTGTCTGCACAAGAAAAAAATACGCGTCCCACATAGCAACAGTGATATCAGTTTGGCAGCATATTAGACCACAAATATAGTTGTTTGTATAGACCATACAAACTACCAAGTTATCTGCAAACTACTATTTCAGTCGTCAGCGGTTTGGGAGAACCGCAGAAGACCACTCATTGACTTTGAACGGGAGACTCTCCGCCGTCCGTCCGGCAGATCCGCTGGTTTTATCAGCTAACTTCGCTGCATAGTATAAATGTATACATTTTGGAACAAATTTAGAAACCCAGAGTATATTTTAGATCGTTGACCAATGACTATAGAGGCTTTATGACAGCATTTTAAAACCTCGATTTGGAGCGACCGTCGCTTTCAAAGGCGACGCATGCTATTTTTGTTTGTTAGCAATTCTGTGAAGCACCTCCTGCTTCAGAGTTCAAGGTAAGGTTAAGTTAAAATCATTAATAATATAGTTGCTCAAAAAGTGGATACCATAAATCGCATAGCAAGGAGGGTAAACTTAACATGTCAACACATCAGACTTGGCACGTTACTGGTTGTGGTGGTGGTGTTAACTGTTGGTGTTGTAATTTGGGACATGTCAAGACACCAAACTTTCATGTTATTGGTGGTGTATTGGTGTCTGAAAGTCATCCCAGGCAAAGTGTTGTCGTCAGTTTGAAGGGAGAACACGGTAAACAATTGTAACCCCGACACGTCCTAACAACATACTTTTCATGCTATTGGTGATGTGTGTCGGTATCGACTTCATAACCAATGGCATGAAAAGTATGGTATTAGGATGTGTCCGGTATTAATGTTTGGTATTAGGATGTGTCCGGTGTTCATGTTGTCTATCTTACCTGTAAAAAGTCTGATTAAATTAAAAACTGCTCGTGTTTGACCTTTGGGACGAGTTTGACCACGCCCACCATTGGTTATTAGGTAATCCCTATAATATACCTACCAATCGATAGCAAATATCACATTTAGTAACTATGGATGTCTTCCATAACTATGTAAGACAGTAACTATAAATGCCGTCTTCTGGGGTGTGGGGGGGGGGGGGCGACAGCCCCTGGTAGGTTCTGCAGCGCAGCGAGCGAATGTGAGCGGCTCATTCTGAACGTGGGTCCCTGCGACCGTAATTGCTGTACCTAAATGTTAACCTGCGACCGTAATTGCTGTACCTAAATGTTAACCTGCGACCGTAATTGCTGTACCTAAATGTTAACCTGCGACCGTAATTGCTGTACCTAAATGTTAACCTGCGACCGTAATTGCTGTACCTAAATGTTAACCTGCGACCGTAATTGCTGTACCTAAATGTTAACCTGCGACCGTAATTGCTGTACCTAAATGTTAAGTCAGGGTTGATTATGTATCGTTTTTGGTTACGTCATAGCTTTGGTATTACTGGTACACTTTTCTGTCGGTCATAAATGAAACAAATGTTCACATTAAATGAAAAATATTGCTTAGGACCTGTCTCTTCTTCTATAGGGACATCAAAAACTTGACAATGTCTTTAATCTTGCATCAGCTACAGAGTAGCTTATCAGAGTTTCTGCGACTTTATTTTTCATGTATGATCAATATTTCACAGAGTATAAATATAAAAAATAAATATAAAAATATTGCTTCAACGAGCGATATTGTCAATTGTGTTTGGCCTTTGGACGAGTTTGACCATACACCCTGTTGCTGGAGAACCATTTTCCAACTTTCGATTTGGTCGGAGAACCATAGTCTATTTTTACCACCCGTGGACTGTGCGTGTACTCACTGCTCCTTGAAATCGAGCATGGGCGGATCGAACCGAATGGAAGGCTGTTTGACGACATCTGACGAGCCGCGGCTCGGAGTGCCGTCCTCCGAGATGCTCTGAAACGGGACAACACGGCATATGTCACGATATGAAACGGGACAACACATCTGTCACAATATGAAACGGGACAACACGACATAAAATCACAATATGAAACGGGACAGCACGGCACCTGTCACAATATGAAACGGGACAACACGGCATCTGTCACGATATGAAACGGGACAACACATCTGTCACAATATGAAACGGGACAACATGACATATCACAATATGAAACGGGACAACACGACATAAAATCACAATATGAAACGGGACAGCACGGCACCTGTCACAATATGAAACGGGACAGCACGGCACCTGTCACAATATGAAACGGAACAGCACGGCACCTGTCACAATATGAAACGGGACAGCACGGCACCTGTCACAATATGAAACGGGACAGCACAGCACCTGTCACAATATGAAACGGGACAGCACGGCACCTGTCACAATATGAAACGGGACAGCACGGCACCTGTCACAATATGAAACGGGACAGCACGGCACCTGTCACAATATGAAACGGGACAGCACGGCACCTGTCACAATATCAAACGGGACAGCACGGCACCTGTCACAATATCAAACGGGACAGCACGGCACCTGTCACAATATGAAACGGGACAGCACGGCACCTGTCACAATATGAAACGGGACAGCACGGCACCTGTCACAATATGAAACGGGACAGCACGGCACCTGTCACAATATGAAACGGGACAGCACGGCACCTGTCACAATATGAAACGGGACAACACGACATAATCACAATATGAAACGGGACAACACGACATAATATCACAATATGAAACGGGACAACATGACATAATCACAATATGAAACGGGACAACACATATGTCACAATATGAAACGGGACAACATGACATATCACAATATGAAACGGGGCAACACGACATAATATCACAATATGAAACGGGACAACACGACAGATGTCACAATATGAAACGGGACAACACGACATCTGTCATAATATGAAACGGGACAACACGACAGATGTCACAATATGAAACGGGACAACATGACATATGTCACAATAGTAAAAGGGACAACACGGCAGATGTCACAATAGTAAACGGGACAACACATCTGTCACAATAGTAAACGGGACAACACGACATAATATCACAATATGAAACGGGACAACACATCTGTATCAATATGAAACGGGACAACACGGCACGCTGGTCAGTCGCATGCTCTGAAACAGGACAACACGGCGTCACAACACGTCCTATCACACTGATGACACCGAGGCGCCTTCTGGCCCACTGACTCCTGGTTTCCCACAAGTCAGACACACAGCACACACCGACCAACGGGTCACACAGAGCACAAACCGACCAACAGGTCAGACGGAGTAGAGCCCCGCACACACCGACCAACGGGTCACCCAGAGCACACACCGACCAACGGGTCACACAGAGCACACACCGACCAACGGGTCACGCAGAGCACACACCGACCAACGGGTCAGACGGAGCACACACCGACCACCGGGTCACACAGAGCACACAACGACCACCGGGTCACACAGAGCACACACCGATCACCGGGTCACACAGCACACACCGACCAACGGGTCACACAGAGCACACACCGATCACCGGGTCACACACAGCACACACCGACCAACGGGTCACACAGAGCACACACCGACCAACGGGTCACACAGAGCACACACCGACCAACGGGTCACACAGAGCACACACCGATCACCGGGTCACACAGAGCACACACCGACCACCGGGTCACACAGAGCACACACCGACCAACGGGTCAGACGGAGCACACACCGACCAACGGGTCACACAGAGCACACACCGACCAACGGGTCAGACGGAGTACAGCCCCGCACACACCGACCAACGGGTCACACAGAGCACACAACGACCACCGGGTCAGACGGAACACACCGACCAACGGGTCACACGGAGCACACACCGACCAACGGGTCACACAGAGCACACACCGACCAACGGGTCACACAGAGCACACACCGACCAACGGGTCAGACGGAGCACACACCGACCAACGGGTCAGACGGAGCACACACCGACCAACGGGTCACACAGAGCACACACCGACCAACGGGTCACACAGAGCACACACCGACCACCGGGTCACACAGAGCACACACCGACCAACGGGTCAGACGGAGCACACACCGACCAACGGGTCACACAGAGCACACACCGACCAACGGGTCACACAGAGCACACACCGACCACCGGGTCACACAGAGCACATACCGACCAACGGGTCACACAGAGCACACAACGACCACCGGGTCACACAGAGCACACACCGACCAACGGGTCAGACGGAGCACACACCGACCAACGGGTCAGACGGAGCACATACCGACCAACGGGTCAGACGGAGCACACGCCGACCAACGGGTCACACAGAGCACACACCGACCAACGGGTCACACAGAGCACACACCGACCAACGGGTCAGACGGAGCACACACCGACCAACGGGTCAGACGGAGCACACACCGACCAACGGGTCACACAGAGCACACACCGACCAACGGGTCACACAGAGCACACACCGACCAACGGGTCACACAGAGCACACACCGACCAACGGGTCACACAGAGCACACACCGACCAACGGGTCAGACGGAGCACACACCGACCAACGGGTCAGACGGAGCACACACCGACCAACGGGTCACACAGAGCACACACCGACCAACGGGTCACGCAGAGCACACACCGACCAACGGGTCACACAGAGTAGAGCCCCGCACACACCGACCAACGGGTCAGACGGAGCACACCGACCAACGGGTCAGACGGAGCACACACCGACCAACGGGTCACACAGAGCACACACCGATCACCGGGTCACACACAGCACACACCGACCAACGGGTCACACAGAGCACACACCGACCAACGGGTCACACAGAGCACACACCGACCAACGGGTCACACAGAGCACACAACGACCACCGGGTCACACAGAGCACACACCGACCAACGGGTCACGCAGAGCAGACACCGACCAACGGGTCACACAGAGCACACACCGACCAACGGGTCACACAGAGCACACACCGACCAACGGGTCACACAGAGCACAAACCGACCAACGGGTCACGCAGAGCACACACCGACCAACGGGTCACACAGAGCACACAACGACCACCGGGTCACACAGAGCACACACCGACCAACGGGTCACGCAGAGCACACACCGACCAACGGGTCACACAGAGCACAAACCGACCAACGGGTCACACAGAGCACACACCGACCACCGGGTCACACAGAGCACACACCGACCACCGGGTCACACAGAGCACACACCGACCAACGGGTCAGACGGAGCACACACCGACCAACGGGTCACACAGAGCACACACCGACCAACGGGTCAGACGGAGTACAGCCCCGCACACACCGACCAACGGGTCACACAGAGCACACAACGACCACCGGGTCAGACGGAACACACCGACCAACGGGTCACACGGAGCACACACCGACCAACGGGTCACACAGAGCACACACCGACCAACGGGTCACACAGAGCACACAACGACCACCGGGTCACACAGAGCACACACCGACCAACGGGTCAGACGGAGCACACACCGACCAACGGGTCAGACGGAGCACACACCGACCAACGGGTCAGACGGAGCACACGCCGACCAACGGGTCACACAGAGCACACACCGACCAACGGGTCACACAGAGCACACACCGACCAACGGGTCAGACGGAGCACACACCGACCAACGGGTCAGACGGAGCACACACCGACCAACGGGTCACACAGAGCACACACCGACCAACGGGTCACACAGAGCACACACCGACCAACGGGTCACACAGAGCACACACCGACCAACGGGTCACACAGAGCACACACCGACCAACGGGTCACACAGAGTAGAGCCCCGCACACACCGACCAACGGGTCAGACGGAGCACACACCGACCAACGGGTCAGACGGAGCACACACCGACCAACGGGTCAGACGGAGCACACACCGACCAACGGGTCACACAGAGCACACACCGACCAACGGGTCACACAGAGCACAAACCGACCAACGGGTCACACAGAGCACACACCGATCACCGGGTCACACAGAGCACACACCGACCAACGGGTCACACAGAGCACACACCGACCAACGGGTCACACAGAGCACACACCGACCAACGGGTCACACAGAGCACACACCGACCAACGGGTCAGACGGAGCACACACCGACCAACGGGTCAGACGGAGCACACACCGACCAACGGGTCACACAGAGCACACACCGACCAACGGGTCAGACGGAGTACAGCCCCCCACACACCGACCAACGGGTCACACAGAGCACACAACGACCACCGGGTCAGACGGAACACACCGACCAACGGGTCACACGGAGCACACACCGACCAACGGGTCACACAGAGCACACACCGACCAACGGGTCACACAGAGTACATACCGACCACCGGGTCACACAGAGCACATACCGACCAACGGGTCACACAGAGCACACAACGACCACCGGGTCACACAGAGCACACACCGACCAACGGGTCACACAGAGCACACACCGACCAACGGGTCACACAGAGCACACACCGACCAACGGGTCACACAGAGCACACACCGACCACCGGGTCACACAGCACACACCGACCAATGGGTCACACAGAGCACACACCGACCACCGGGTCACACAGAGCACACACCGACCAACGGGTCACACAGCACACACCGACCAACGGGTCACACACAGCACACACCGACCAACGGGTCAGACGGAGCACACACCGACCAACGGGTCACACACAGCACACACCGACCACCGGGTCACACAGAGCACACGCCGACCAACGGGTCACACAGAGCACACACCGATCACCGGGTCACACAGAGCACACGCCGACCAACGGGTCACACAGAGCACACACCGACCACCGGGTCAGACGGAGCACACACCGACCAACGGGTCACACAGAGCACACAACGACCAACGGGTCACACAGCACACACCGACCAACGGGTCACACAGAGCACACACCGACCACCGGGTCAGACGGAGCACACACCGACCAACGGGTCACACAGAGCACACAACGACCAACGGGTCACACAGCACACACCGACCAACGGGTCACACAGAGCACACACCGACCAACAGGTCACACAGAGCACACACCGACCACCGGGTCAGACGGAGCACACCGACCAACGGGTCACACAGAGCACACACCGACCAACGGGTCAGACGGAGCACACACCGACCAACGGGTCAGACGGAGCACACACCGACCAACGGGTCAGACGGAGCACACACCGACCACCGGGTCAGACGGAACACACACCGACCAACGGGTCAGACAGAGCACACACCGATCACCGGGTCACACAGCACACACCGACCAACGGGTCACACAGCACACAACGACCACCGGGTCACACAGAGCACACACCGACCAACGGGTCAGACGGAGCACACACCGACCAACGGGTCACACAGAGCACACACCGACCAACGGGTCACACAGAGCACACACCGACCACCGGGTCAGACGGAGCACACACCGACCAACGGGTCAGACGGAGCACACACCGACCAACGGGTCAGACGGAGCACACACCGACCACCGGGTCACACAGAGCACACCGACCAACGGGTCACACACAGCACACACCGACCAACGGGTCAGACGGAGCACACACCGACCAACGGGTCACGCAGAGCACACACCGACCACCGGGTCACACAGAGCACACACCGACCAACGGGTCACACAGAGCACACACCGACCAACGGGTCAGACGGAGCACACACCGACCAACGGGTCAGACGGAGCACACACCGACCACCGGGTCACACAGAGCACACCGACCAACGGGTCACACAGAGCACACACCGACCAACGGGTCACACAGAGCACACACCGACCACCGGGTCAGACGGAGCACACACCGACCAACGGGTCAGACGGAGCACACACCGACCACCGGGTCACACGAAGCACACACCGATCACCGGGTCAGACGGAGCACACACCGACCAACGGGTCACACAGAGCACACACCGACCAACGGGTCACACAGAGCACACACCGACCAACGGGTCAGACGGAGCACACACCGACCAACGGGTCACACAGAGCACACAACGACCAACGGGTCACACAGAGCACACACCGACCAACGGGTCACACAGAGCACACACCGACCAACGGGTCAGACGGAGCACACACCGACCAACGGGTCACACAGAGCACACACCGACCACCGGGTCACACAGAACACACACCGACCAACGGGTCACACAGAGCACACACCGACCAACGGGTCACACAGAGCACACACCGATCAACGGGTCACACAGAGCACACACCGACCAACGGGTCACACAGAGCACACACCGACCAACGGGTCAGACGGAGCACACACCGATCACCGGGTCACACAGAGCACACACCGACCAACGGGTCAGACGGAGCACACACCGACCAACGGGTCAGACGGAGCACACACCGACCAACGGGTCACACAGAGCACACACCGACCAACGGGTCAGACGGAGCACACACCGACCAACGGGTCACACAGAGCACACACCGACCAACGGGTCAGACGGAGCACACACCGACCAACGGGTCAGACGGAGCACATACCGACCAACGGGTCAGACGGAGCACACACCGACCAACGGGTCACACAGAGCACACACCGACCAACGGGTCAGACGGAGCACACACCGACCAACGGGTCACACAGAGCACACACCGACCAACGGGTCAGATGGAGCACACACCGACCAACGGGTCACACAGAGCACACACCGACCACCGGGTCACACAGAGCACACACCGACCAACGGGTCACACAGAGCACACACCGACCAACGGGTCACACAGAGCACACACCGACCAACGGGTCACACAGAGCACACACCGACCAACGGGTCACACAGAGCACACACCGACCAACGGGTCAGACGGAGCACACACCGATCACCGGGTCACACAGAGCACACACCGACCAACGGGTCACACAGAGCACACACCGACCAACGGGTCACACAGAGCACACACCGATCACCGGGTCACACAGAGCACACACCGATCACCGGGTCACACAGAGCACACACCGACCAACGGGTCAGACGGAGCACACACCGACCAACGGGTCACACAGAGCACACACCGACCAACGGGTCAGACGGAGCACACACCGACCAACGGGTCACACAGAGCACACACCGACCAACGGGTCAGACGGAGCACACACCGACCAACGGGTCACACAGAGCACACACCGACCAACGGGTCAGACGGAGCACACACCGACCAACGGGTCACACAGAGCACACACCGACCACCGGGTCACACAGAGCACACACCGACCAACGGGTCAGACGGAGCACACACCGATCACCGGGTCACACAGAGCACACAACGACCAACGGGTCACACGGAGCACACAACGACCACCGGGTCACACAGAGCACACACCGACCAACGGGTCACACAGAGCACACACCGACCAACGGGTCACACAGAGCACACACCGACCAACGGGTCACACAGAGCACACACCGACCAACGGGTCAGACGGAGCACACACCGATCACCGGGTCACACAGAGCACACACCGACCAACGGGTCAGACGGAGCACACACCGACCAACGGGTCACACAGAGCACACACCGACCAACGGGTCAGACGGAGCACACACCGACCAACGGGTCACACAGAGCACACACCGACCAACGGGTCAGACGGAGCACACACCGACCAACGGGTCACACAGAGCACACACCGACCAACGGGTCAGACGGAGCACACACCGACCAACGGGTCACACAGAGCACACACCGACCAACGGGTCACACAGAGCACACACCGACCAACGGCTCACACAGAGCACACACCGACCAACGGGTCAGACGGAGCACACACCGACCAACGGGTCACACAGAGCACACACCGACCAACGGGTCGGTCACACCGTTGGTCGGTGTGTGGCAGAGCACACACCGACCAACGGGTCACACAGAGCACACACCGACCAACGGGTCAGACGGAGCACACACCGACCAACGGGTCACACAGAGCACACACCGACCAACGGGTCACACAGAGCACACACCGACCAACGGCTCACACAGAGCACACACCGACCAACGGGTCACACAGAGCACACACCGACCAACGGGTCAGACGGAGCACACACCGATCACCGGGTCACACAGAGCACACACCGACCACCGGGTCACACAGCACACACCGACCAACGGGTCACACAGAGCACACACCGACCACCGGGTCACACGGAGCACACACCGACCAACGGGTCACACAGAGCACACACCGACCAACGGGTCAGACGGAGCACACACCGATCACCGGGTCACACAGAGCACACACCGACCAACGGGTCAGACGGAGCACACACCGACCAACGGGTCACACAGAGCACACACCGACCAACGGGTCAGACGGAGCACACACCGACCACCGGGTCACACAACACACACCGACCAACGGGTTACACAGAGCACATACCGACCACCAGGTCACACGGAGCACAACATCGGACGGTTGATGTGTGGACGGACGGACGGAGCACACTAATTCGAGCCCATTAGTACCCTGCGTATGTCATGAGGTCGATTACGAACAGTAACACAGACAGCGAGACAGTAATGCCTATTAGCGGAATGGTTCCGGCCAATGCCCTGACGGGTTCCTCCATTCAGACACGTGCGGAGCGGACGGCACAACTTGGACTGGTGGAAAGGTTACGGGCGCCGGCCCGCCGGGGGACTCCGGCCCCTCTGACTGGACTGCTAATGCCGAAGGATCCGGCAGACACGTCCCAATCTGACGCCGTAGTACTGTGCTGGACGTGACGTTCGCCGGTCAGAACCCTTCTCCCCCTCTGACGCCGCAGTACTGTGTTGGACGTGACGTCCGGCCACAACCCTTCTCCCCCCTCTGACGACGCAGTACTGTGCTGGACGTGACGTCCGGCCACAACCCTTCTCCCCCCCCCCCCTCTGACGACGCAGTACTGTGCTGGACGTGACGTCCGGCCACAACCCTTCTCCCCCCTCTGACGCCGTAGTACTGTGCTGGACGTGACGTTCGCCGGTCACAACCCTTCTTCCCCCCCCCCCCCCTCTGACGACGCAGTACTGTGCTGGACGTGACGTCCGGCCACAACCCTTCTCCCCCCCTCTGACGACGCAGTACTGTGCTGGACGTGACGTCCGGCCACAACCCTTCTCCCCCCCCTCTGACGACGCAGTACTGTGCTGGACGTGACGTCCGGCCACAACCCTTCTCCCCCCCCCCTCTGACGACGCAGTACTGTGCTGGACGTGACGTCCGGCCACAACCCTTCTCCCCGAATATGGTCAAATAAGGCAGCCGACCTCTCGCCATTGTTGTTTTAATGTATTTATTTATACTTTCAAGCAAACTCACACTCATGTATATTGCATATACTTTGATGTACTGGACTTGAGCTTATTACGTGTTCGTCGAAGTGATGTTATGACATGGTAAGGTGTATATACAAAGGGTGGATTGAAGTGAGGGGTACATGAGAGCGAACTCCCATTTCTTCGACAGGCGCTGGAGATGGCCGAGTCTAGGTGGGTCCTACCTGGAGAGGCCCACCAGACCGCCCCCCCCCCACAACAACAATACAAGGACCCATCACTATTTCAACACGATGTTAAAACGAGACAACATAATCATATCATGTTGTCTCGTTTTGCGGAATGGCCATCTAGTCCCCGCGCACGGCGAAATGGCCATCTATTCCTCGCGCACAGCGGAATGGCCGTCTAGTCCCCGCGCACAGCGGAATGGCCATCTGGTCCTCGCGCACAGCGGAATGCAGTAAAGACAAGGGAGGAGCCGGTTCATTAAGTTCCAGGTTCACGTAGCATGGTGTGCAATATAACAACAATGTTCATCAGGACCGGTACGCTTAGTCAGTCAATGGAAGGGACGCTTAACACTGGAGAGGTGACTAGAAACAGCGCAGTTATTCTGACGGCACAAGTTACAGTTGTGCACTGTGCGTGCTACTAAATACCGGTTTTACCTACAGAACCACTACGATATTATGTAGACTAGTTGGTGCAGGTGACCTCGACTTGCAATCCATGCAACTGGCCAAAATGTAGGCGGTGTGCACATCGTATGGTTGGCCTCGAGCACGTGATCTGTGCACCAAGCCAGAGATTATTTGCTCACGCTCAGCCGCCTCCACGGCCACCGTAGATCTGCGGTGGCTGCCGAGGTGGTCAGTTGATCTTATCGTATCTCGCTTGCATATCAGCATGGGTGCATGACATTCGCTGAACTACAGGAAAGGCATAACAACGAAGGAGGCGTTCGGAACCACAATTATAATTTCGAGGAAGTTTTTAGAGCGGATGAGACGCTCTCCCGTTCCCCAATTATCGAAACGTCGATAGGAAGAAATCGGGTGTGCCAAGCAGAAATCCAACTGGTCTGAAGAAACACAAAAAAATTATCCAGGTTAGTTTGAATATCTGGGAAGCCTTCGTCCTTCGCAAAATAATAACTGCCAAGCAGCGCGTCACCCCTTTCTCTGAATAAAATCGCATCGTTCCATCCTGCCACAGAACACTTACCCAAAATATTGTTCCCAACACCTATGGGCTAGTGGCTACTACAGGTGGATGGGAGCCAACAGTACAATTATCTCGTAAAGGGCACTGGACGAGAGCGTACGAGACTCACCTCGTACATGCTGGACGAGAGCGTACGAGAATCACCTCGTACATGTTGACCGAGACGTACGGGACTCACCTCGTACATGTTGACCGAGACGTACGGGACTCACCTCGTACATGTTGACCGAGACGTACGAGACTCACCTCGTACATGTTGACCGAGACGTACGGGACTCACCTCGTATATGTTGACCGAGACGTACGGGACTCACCTCGTACATGTTGACCGATATATACGAGACTCACCTCGTACATGTTGACCGAGACGTACGAGACTCACCTCGTACATGTTGACCGAGACGTACGGGACTCACCTCGTACATGTTGACCGAGACGCACGAGACTCACCTCGTACATGTTGACCGAGACGCCGTCCACCAGGTAGCGCAGCTCATTGTCAATTTGAATAAAGGCTGCAACAGACAGAGAGAGGGAGAGTCAGCAGCGGTCAGACAGGTGGGCTGGGTTGAACACCTGCCAGTCGATACGGCGCAGGTGAGGCACGGGCCACACGGATCACACTACTGACAAAAGCGTAGCTATAATTATTCCAGCATATCGCATATTCGGACACGGGCATCACGAAATAGGGGCGCACGCCACTCTACCGGGGCATCACAACACAAATGGAGCAGCACGGGACTAATCTTGGGGACATCAAGGTAATACGAGTGCAACAATGGTACCTGGCTGCAACAATGGTACCTGGCTGCTATCAGCGAGTCGTCCTTTTCACATGCATTGATTTAGACGCCTTGCGTAATACGGGCAAAGCGTCGCGTTCCGATCATACCCCATTTGCGATATAGTCAAGTGCAACGTTGACACCTGCATGCGGATGTTTTTTTGTGTGTGCTGTGGATCGGATCGATGCCGCCAACATTGTTTTCGCGACTGCCGTATCTGTTTGTCAGATCCAGATGCGAGCCGCTGCGGTTCCCAACATCCCTTTCACGACACGTTCAGTCCGGCGCCACCGTCACTGCGGCGCCGGTGGAGTCTAGGAACCACGTCAGGCCACCGGTGGAGTCTAGGAACCACGTCAGGCCACCGGTGGAGTCTAGGAACCACGTCAGGCCACCGGTGTAGTCTAGGAACCTCGTCAGGCCACCGGTGGAGTCTAGGAACCACGTCAGGCCACCGGTGTAGTCTAGGAACCACGTCAGACCACCGGTGTAGTCTAGGAACCACGTCAGGCCACTAGTGGAGTCTAGGAACCACGTCAGGCCACCGGTGGAGTCTAGGAACCACGTCAGGCCACCGGTGGAGTCTAGGAACCACGTCAGGCCACCGGTGGAGTCTAGGAACCACGTCAGGCCACCGGTGTAGTCTAGGAACCTCGTCAGGCCACCGGTGGGGTCTAGGAACCACGTCAGGCCACCGGTGTAGTCTAGGAACCACGTCAGACCACCGGTGTAGTCTAGGAACCACGTCAGGCCACCGGTGGAGTCTAGGAACCACGTCAGGCCACCGGTGGAGTTTCCTATTCACATGGTGTGGGCACTGCCCAACCAACTTTGTGTTATGCCCCACCAATTTTTGCCGGATTTGAAGGTTTCCTGGCATTAATATGGCAATTTTTCACCATAATAATGGAAAACATTCGGCCAATATGGCATTTTGCCCCACAAACTTTTTCTGGAAAGCTCCACCCATGCGTCAGGCCCGTTATTTCTGGCTCACTATTCACCAAACGTGTGCAGTGAGCACATCGACCACCCCCGGGTGGGGCGCCAATGCCAGAACCGAACCGAAATGGTATCGAGCCAGCGAGAGCGGGGATCATTTGTCCCCAAAATCGACAACCAGTTGTCGGCCGGCACAACTCGTCACGAACAGGACGAAGTTGTTTGGTTTTCAATGGAGGTCGGAATAGTACATGGATTTTTCTTTAGATTCTGTTATATTATCTCCCTCTCATCAACTTCTCCCCTCCTCCCCTCCTCCCCTCGTCTCCTCTTCTCCTCCCTCCCCCCCCCCCCCCCCACCAACATGTCGACGAGCATTCCAGGATGGCCTGAAAACAGACGCAAAAGCTTAGTACTTGACATATATGGGTTGACAAGGCCATATATGGGTTGACAAGTTGTCAATCTTGCCTAAAAATGCCGATTGACCGACGGTGACGCAGGAGACAGAGGAGGAAACAACGACACAAACTGCACGCGCCACAATACTCGAAATACGGGGGCCACACTCGAAATACGGGGGCCACGCCACAATGCGGGGGCCACACTCGAAACACCCGACACACGCCACATATGTCACCCTCGAAACACCCGACACGCGACACATATGTCACACTCAAACGCACGCCACTCGACACCGACACTGACACTGACACCACCCGGCTGACGACACTAACAGAACACACGCACGGCTGACACTGACACTGGCACCACCCAGCTGACGACACTAACAGAACTCACGCACGGATCCCGGGAGTGAGCCGCAGTGTCAATTCCCGGCGTTTTCCGGCGCCAAATAAGGGCAGGTGAGCCCGTTTCGACAATGTCGAGCTCCTGACCAGTGCTGTGGTTGACTCGGCACCGGGGACCGGCGGCAGATATAGCGTGGAGTGTGGCGGAAGACAGGCCCGTAGTATCGCCGGATTCGGCTATGGGTGTGCTTCGAAGTTTTACATTTCCCGTTCAAACTCAAATGCAGACCCAACCATGACACTTGCATGACACACAAATAACGACATATAAACATGCGTTAGACACAGGAACAGAGACTAGAGGGAGAAACCGAAACACATCGATAGATAGAGGCGGAGACAGAGGCAGTCACGGACGTAGACAGCCAGAGAGCCGGAATGATTCCCGAATGGTGACAGAACAGACATACACACAGGCAAGCAGACAAACACAGAGACAACTCGACAGTCGGAGAGGCTGCGGAATTAGGGCCGCATGGTCTATTGGACGGATGGGTGCTGACGACCGCACTACTGTCGCGGCCGGCGCGCGCTGCCCGGGGCCATAGCTCACTCCCGAGGCCGGCCTGTGACACCGGCCGCGCTGACCGATGGCGCACTGCCCCGCACCCATCGCTCACCCAGCCACTGCGCTCATGTGTGCTCAGAAAATACACAGACAACGCCACGTGACAGACAACGACAACGCCACGCCCAGCACGACGTCTCAGATCTACGTGCAATTGCGATAGTAGCAGGTACCTCGGACTGTTCTTATGGCCTGGTGCTGATATAATCTATATGCACGAGATTTCGGCCAGCTAGTGCTCCGGCACTAGCCGGCAACAGTTGATCGTGGCCGAGAGGTTTGGCCAATGTTCGCGGTTTTCATGTACTTTTACATCACATCCCTCGGGAAAATGCATAGCGCCTGTGATTCAAGTCAGTGGCAGAGTACGAGTTTGATATGTTCACACTTCACATCAGCATACTATGCCGGATAGGATAGTAGCACTGTGGTGAGGTTGCAGCAGCTCGGCAGACCGGCAGTCTGGCCGGCCTGCGAATTAATCGATGATGATCATTGGTGTTTGAGGGCGCTCCGAGCCTCCGATAACGAAGGTCACATGGCGTCCACTTGCGAGTGAATCGGCTGCCAGATAGTTGCCAAGTAGTTACCGGACGGTTACCAGGTGGTTACCGCGCGGTCAGCCCCGCAAAGAAGCTGGCAGCTATTGTCTTACGGGTGTCGAATTCCGCGTCCATCAACTTTGTTACCAACAAGTTATTTAGTAATTTATATTAATGGGGTATATTTCTTCGGCGCCCCGATTTTACTCAACCATCACCGATTTTACTTCAAACCTTCCTTTTATTTTCGGTCCCTGTTTTTACTCGACGTCTCCCCGAATATACTCCAGTATCACTCTTTATGCTACTAGTGTTGCCAGATCAGAACTAAGGTATTAACTGAATGTTTCACCGAATTTACTCAATCATCACTTTTTTGAGAAATTAGCTTTAACCCCGTTATTACCGAAATTTCAGAGGCCAGTTCCAAATTCAGCAACAGCAATATTTCCAGAATACTAGATATTACCTGAATTCAGCACGGCAATATGTTGCCGATTACTTTGCTGAGGTTGGGATGAGCCAGTAAGAATAATCCTGTACACCGTTTCAGATAGACCAGACACAGCTAGTTGTTACTGATTTTATAATTCACCTATATAGCCCGAGCCGCGACAACGCAACGATGACGCACTGACGCCGGAATGTCTGGCACGGCAGCAGCGACGCTCTCTTATGCCAGATCTGGTTGTATACTATATTCTAGTAGTACGCCATAAATATACCAGTAACAAACTAGGACACCTTCCATATTTTAGAATAAAGGGAGGGCTTGAACAAAAAGATGAGGGAGTGGTACAAATAAGTGCCAGTTGAGTAAAATATCGTGACTTTTAAGTACAAATCGGTGCTCTGTGGAAACAAGGTATCACATTTGAGTAAACCTAATGAGGAATGAGTACAAAAAAGGAGGTTTCAGTAAAATAAAGAGATTTGAGTAAAATTCGGGAATGTATTAATTAGTAGTCTTTATTAATGACCAGCCCAGCTGACCGGCCCAGTTGGCTAACCTTTACACCCGCCCTGCTGTTCCCAGGGCAGCGTGCCAGTCGCTGTTCGAGGCCGAGCGCCGGGGCGGGGGCGGGGGCGGGGGCGGGGGCGGCGCGGCGGTCAGCTGGCCGGCCGCCACTTCGTCGACGCCAACGAGTTGTCCTCCAAACAGCCACCAATGGACGACTGTAAGGCCGGCCGGACTAAACACACGCTACCGACACCTAACTCAGCACTAGCAGTGTGACAGAGACGGTAAATTAACCAAACGTGGCCAGACGAAACAGGGATCGACACCCCAGAGATGAGGCCACAGAGCGCACACTTCACCGGCACAACTGGTGGGGCGAACCGTTGCGTCAGCGTCATTAGCATAAAGAGCCCATCAGAATAGAGCCGGCGTTGGCGACGTCTGACGCCGCCCGCCGGTCACATTGGCAGGTGATCTGAATTCGCGTCTGTGATTAATTACAGCCACACAGCCAAGGTCAGGCCGGCACCGGGTGCTGAGTCCGCTCGCAGCTCGGCTGTCGGCAGGCACGTGCACGGATCCCGAAAAGCGATCCCAGCGGGATCCCACATCCGCCTTCCATGGTATGCCAATAAATCCGCCGGATCCATTATGAATATCTATATTTTTGGAGCCTATACTTTGGATCGTTAATGCTTTTCAATTCATTGTAAACGGAACTGGTTTGGTCGTATATCAGCTTTATGAGTAGTACAGTATATCAGTATATCAGGTCAGCTTTTGACAGCAAATACTATCATTAATAATTATGGCATAATATTCATACGAGATCCTGTCAGATGCAAGATCTCTTTGGATCATAGACTAATCCGCCGAATTGTTTATTATGGGATTCTATGGGATCCAAGATCCAATGGCAAATTGTATCCAGGGATCCACTGGGATCCAAGATCCACAGTTACATTTTGTGTCAGATCTGTTGGGATCATAGATCAGTCATTGAATTATGTAGGATCTTCTAGGATCATGGATCCGAACTTGAGATCCATGCATATGTCTGTCTATCGTCCACATAGCAGCGACTGTCAGTCCACTCAGCAGCGGCTGTCAGTCCACTCAGCAGCGACTGTCAGTCCACTCAGCAGAGACTGTCAGTCCACTCAGCAGCGGCTGTCAGTCCACTCAGCAGCGACTGTCAGTCCACTCAGCAGCGACTGTCAGTCCACTCAGCAGCGGCTGTCAGTCCACTCAGCAGCGACTGTCAGTCCACTCAGCAGCGGCTGTCAGTCCACTCAGCAGCGGCTGTCAGTCCACTCAGCAGCGACTGTCAGTCCACTCAGCAGAGACTGTCAGTCCACTCAGCAGAGACTGTCAGTCCACTCAGCAGAGACTGTCAGTCCACTCAGCAGAGACTGTCAGTCCACTCAGCAGCGACTGTCAGTCCACTCAGCAGCGACTGTCAGTCCACTCAGCAGCGACTGTCAGTCCACTCAGCAGCGGCTGTCAGTCCACTCAGCAGCGACTGTCAGTCCACTCAGCAGCGACTGTCAGTCCACTCAGCAGCGACTGTCAGTCCACTCAGCAGCGGCTGTCAGTCCACTCAGCAGCGACTGTCAGTCCACTCAGCAGCGGCTGTCAGTCCACTCAGCAGCGACTGTCAGTCCACTCAGCAGCGACTGTCAGTCCACTCAGCAGCGACTGTCAGTCCACTCAGCAGCGGCTGTCAGTCCACTCAGCAGCGGCTGTCAGTCCACTCAGCAGCGACTGTCAGTCCACTCAGCAGCGGCTGTCAGTCCACTCAGCAGCGGATGTCAGTCCACTCAGCAGCGGCTGTCAGTCCACTCAGCAGCGGCTGTCAGTTCACTCAGCATCAGCAGCGGCTGTCAGTCCCCTCAGCAGCGGCTGTCAGTCCACTCAGCAGCGACTGTCAGTCCACTCAGCAGCGACTGTCAGTCCACTCAGCAGCGACTGTCAGTCCACTCAGCAGCGGCTGTCAGTCCACTCAGCAGCGGCTGTCAGTTCACTCAGCATCAGCAGCGGCTGTCAGTCCCCTCAGCAGCGGCTGTCAGTCCACTCAGCAGCGACTGTCAGTCCACTCAGCAGCGGCTGTCAGTCCACTCAGCAGCGGCTGTCAGTCCACTCAGCAGCGGCTGTCAGTCCACTCAGCAGCAGCAGCGGCTGTCAGTCCACTCAGCAGCGGCTGTCAGTCCACTCAGCAGCGAATGTCAGTCCACTCAGCAGCGGCTGTCAGTCCACTCAGCAGCGGCTGTCAGTCCACTCAGCAGTGATACGTCGCCAGTCGGACCGTAGCTGAGGCCACACCGCGCCACAGCTCCACACACATACGAACACATCTCACAGTACACAGCCAGGTCCGTCCGGGGATACGTGGACACCGGGGCAGCCGCTCAGGGACGGCCGAATGACCCAGGGAACATCTGTAGGGACGTGACCACTGGAATGCACGGCGCCGGACGGACGCCGCAGAACAGCGGGGAAAATGAACACAGCCGAACACAGGTGAGTTTGGCCAGGCGGCTGCAATGATGCGGTCCCGGCTGAGGGTTATTCCTCTGTATACCGACTCAGAACAATAACGCAGGCTTCAGTCCACTGAAACGGCGTCTGAGATACTCTAAGTTATTCATTTGACCAGTTTCCCGTCATTTTACCGAGAGGATGGAGACGATGCCGATCGTGTAGTAGTTCTGTCGCTGACGGCTGACGATATCAGCAACGACACCTACACACAAACACAGTATCACAGTTCACGAGAAAATAGCATTCTCAGTCTCCACGTGGTGACCTTCAACGGAGATAGGCAATCGGGAGTGAGGGCTCCATACAATCTCACACGGCCCTCAGGCACTCGGTGAAGTACGCCGACACGAGTCGCTGTAGTTCTCAGCCAGCTCTCGCGGTAGAGCATTGTATTGGTGAACGTTCAAGACAGCCTACACGGCCGGGTTGTGCTCGACTCATCGTTTGACTGGGCGACCACTCGAGTCATGCTAGCTTGGTCTTCAAGTAATAAATAAATAAACACCGGCTGGAATGGCGGTTCGTTTTGGGGATGACACGCCATGGAGAGCGTGGAATGTCACCGACCGCCTCCCTTCTCTAGTCTCTTGCATACTCTGGCTCCCCGCTACCTGTGTCCAGACAGACACCAATGGTGAACCAACTGCGAAAGAGTGGCCACACGTTCATAAGGGACAGGCCGTCCATCTAATGGTTTGTCCAGTCACATCGTGACGCGACCTGTGGCTGCCGACAACAGCCCAGCGTGGCCATCACGGCTGCTGACAACAGCCCAGCGTGGCCATCACTGCCGACAACAGCCCAGCGTGGCCATCACTGCTGCCGACAACAGCCCAGCGTGGCCATCACTGCCGACAACAGCCCAGCGTGGCCATCACTGCTGCCGACAACAGCCCAGCGTGACCATCACGGCTGCTGCCAACAGCCCAGCGTGGCCATCACTGCCGACAACAGCCCAGCGTGGCCATCACTGCTGCCGACAACAGCCCAGCGTGGCCATCACTGCCGACAACAGCCCAGCGTGGCCATCACGGCTGCTGACAACAGCCCAGCGTGGCCATCACGGCTGCTGACAACAGCCCAGCGTGGCCATCACTGCCGACAACAGCCCAGCGTGGCCATCACTGCTGCCGACAACAGCCCAGCGTGGCCATCACTGCCGACAACAGCCCAGCGTGGTCATCACTGCCGACAACAGCCCAGCGTGGCCATCACTGCTGCCGACAACAGCCCGGCGTGGCCATCACTGCCGACAACAGCCCAGTGTGGCCATCACTGCCGACAACAGCTCAGCGTGGCCATCACTGCTGCCGACAACAGCCCAGCGTGGCCATCACTGCTGCCGACATCAGCCCAGTGTGGCCATCACTGCTGACGACATCAGCCCAGTGTGGCCATCACTGCTGACAACAACAGCCCAGTGTGGCCATCACTGCTGCCGACAACAGCCCAGTGTGGCCATCACTACTGCCGACATCAGCCCAGTGTGGCTATCACTGCTGCCGACAACAGCCCAGCGTGGCCATCACTGCTGCCGACAACAGCCCAGTGTGGCCATCACTGCTGCCGACATCAGCCCAGTGTGGCCATCACTGCTGCCGACAACAGCCCAGTGTGGCCATCACGGTTCACGGGAGACCTCGTCTCGACCGGGCCCACCGTCAGCACTGGGAGGAAGAGGTATTGCCAGACGGATCACGATAGCCGCCGGGGAACTTCCGCCCCCGTCCCGCCTGTCCTCTGGGTCCGGCCCGACGACGTCATGGCGACAGACGGATCACGATAGCCGCCGGGGAACTTGCGCCTCCGTCCCGCCTGTCCTCTGCGTCCGGCCCGACCACGTCACGGCAACAGACGACGTCCGCCCCCCGACACAGCAGGACAGCAGTGATGTGACATCTCCACCGCTGCAGCTAACACACACTCTGGAATCGCCATCTCCACCGCTGCAGCTAACACACACTCTGGAATCGCCATCTCCACCGCTGCAGCTAACACACACTCTGGAATCGCCATCTCCACCGCTGCAGCTAACACACACACACTCTGGAATCGCCATCTCCACCGCTGCAGCTAACACACACTCTGAAATCGCCATCTCCACCGCTGCAGCTAACACACACTCTGGAATCGCCATCTCCACCGCTGCAGCTAACACACACTCTGGAATCGCCGGTCAGGACCGGCAGGGACGATTTTTTTAACTTCCCACATCCGATGCAAGGCACATATTATATTAGTCGGCCTGAAACCGTTAACTTCGGTTCATCGTGTTCACCTCGAGGAAGCACCAGCAGAAACTTGTGGCATTGCAGCTAGCTAATTAACTCTGCAACAACAAAGCTCCCTTTCTTCAAACTATCACTCGATTCAAGGCGCATGGGTTTGGAAGCCGTTTAAAAACTGGTGACCTGAAGTACGTCTCTCTTGAAAGTAACTATCCACTGCGGTGGTGGCGCTACCCGTACCGACCAAGGTAGGGCAGTAAAGTTTGAGAGTCACTGGATTGCGATTACCTGACCCGGGGACCGCGGAATGCGAGGGAACGAGCCGTCAGAGAATCCTAGGAACCGCAGCCCCCCCCCCCCCCCCGATACTGGGCTGGGACAAGGTTACTAAGTTGCGTCGTTTTGCCTGGGATCTGGAAGAGCCTTGAGACATAGACGTTCGGTCACGAGGCAGGTGGGCTAAACTTGTCTTATTTGCAGACATTCTATAAAGATTAGGCACACGTTTCGAAATGTTCACACCGGTGTTTACTTGTTCAGAACAAATTTATTGGGCCCATTTTAGCCCGGCAGTTACTGGGGTATTTTCCATAACGCGACTTACTGGGGCCTGTTCCCCCAGGTCTCGATACAGGTCTCGATGGATGCAATTGTTGCGCAAATCACGATATTAAACGCATCGGATGTCAGTAAATCGGTATGATTTTTGTGTCTAACACGTATCAGTACCATTATAAGCTTTTAGTGACCTTGGGTCAGGTCAAGGTCATCAGAGGTCACGAGGTCAAACTGCCGATTGCTGTCTTTTGGCGTTGCAATGCATGTTTGTTTGTTTTGTTGTCTAAAATGCGAAAGTAACCTTTGAACATTGCTTGCTCCACGCAAATTGAAGTGCAGGGGTAAACATTGAATGACATGGGGTAACGTATGGAAATGCCGCGTAAAGTGGCGGATTTGGTTTTTCTTGAAAGTCAATCAGTCGGTTAATTTTGAGCATATCAAGTTCAAATTATATACACATGCTCATCGTATGCATCGCTATCATACATGTCCCGTGTTTTTCGACTGCTAGATTATTATTTTTTAAATATGAAAAGTAAAACAATATTTTTCCTTTTCAAATTTGCAAGAAATTAGTAATGTATTGTCTTGAGAACAAATTATGTTGATGGCTGTTATGAGCATTATGACAGTTACTGTATAAATCGTGTTTATATAGCCTTTGCTCATGGTAAAGTAGATAAATTCGAAAATTACAAAGAGAGATGTATTAACACGATTTATAAGGCATGGGGTAATGTATGGAAATGCCGCGTAAAGTGGCGGATTTGTGTTTTCTTGAAAGACAATCAGTCTGTTAATCTTGAGCATATCAAGTTCAATCTCTCTTTGTAATTTTCGAATTTATCTACTTTACCATGAGCAAAGGCTATATAAACACGATGTATAAAGAAATTAGTAATTTAGGTAGCAATTCGATAATTGGATCTAGTGTAAGTTATTCGAAATTTCTCAATTGCATTATATCATCACAACTTTACTTTTGACAGCGTTTTTCGCAAACCATAATTTTTCGACAAAAACAAAACTCGACCTCACTCTGACGTTATTTTTGGTTGAGCTATCACGACCTCATTTTTGTCCTTTGGCTCACATGCATGGAATTAATGTGAGCTAGGGTATTGGAAGTTTGGTGACGATACTGGCATAAGTTTACGACATATTGTGAGATGGGTTGGAGGATAGCACCCAGTAACATGCGTGTTAACCTTGGGGATGGATATGTAAATGGGGATGCATTTAACGTATTGCTTACGAACGATCGCTGACGAAGATATGTAAAATACATATCGTTTCCGAACGACTTAACTCTTGTGGAGAAAGTCCAGATTTTAACATCATTAAAACTTCAACTCCACATTATGTCTTTCCGTAAATGGGGATGGAATGATGAGCCTAACTAGATTTCATCGGAAAGTTTTGTTATAAAAATCGAGGTAGAAATGACGCAGCGATGAATTAATGCTTAAACTTGAATAGTGTAAAAACAGAGTGACTTACAATAAATTAACAAAATATTAACCCGGCCCAAAATGTTGTACAAAAATAAGTAAATAAAGTACTAAACTTCGTTCGGAGTTTAAAGAAACAGAAACCAAAGCATTCTAATGTTTTGCTTCCCAACAACATTAAACAATATCATATAGCGAGAAACCGTTGACGTTCCTTCAATATGGATTATATCGCAACATGCTATGAAAAGGAAACGCGTCAACGAAATTTAACTACGCCTACCTATAAGATCGTGACACGTTAACGACCCATCTGGTGATATAGCAGATATTTATGTTATGCTGTTTTAGTTGTGTGTCATATAACGTTGCTGAACGGTTGGCCTATGCCGGTCTGATTGCGCCAAAATGTAGTCATTCAGTCCATGCAAATTCGTAATACGGAATCATGAAATTAACAAATACTATTGCTCTTTGTTCAGTGACGGGAGTAACTAATTGCCATGACATAATGATTTTGCTGGAGATATGATGATGATGATGATTGGTGTTATAGGGCGCTCCGACACTCGAAGTACGACTGTGAGGACCATATTATGCAGATAAACCTGTTCACTATAGATACACATACAAGACTATGAGCTATAGGAGGCCGGTGGCTGGAATTCCGGCCCCGCGTGTCTGGTGCTGATCCGGAACTGGCTGGCTCGCTATCTTGCGAATTCGTCCCAGTCCTTGTCAAGCTGTTGATTCAGCATGGGCAGTGCGGTGCATGTGATGTGCTTAACCTTAACCACGTCCAACTCAGAATTTCCCTGATTAATATTGCATCATGCAACTATTTAAGTGACGGTGCAGTGTTTGTGGCAGTGTTTTCAATTTTATTAATAATTATGCATCTCTATTTTCGGCATCTGCAATCCAATTCAGCGCTCAGCCGGCAGTGATGTAGGTTCCGGTCACCCTCCCTTTGACCGGTCACCCTCCCCTCTCGGACCGGATTAGCCGCCAGGCGCACCGAATGTGCCGGGGCTCTCAAACCGTTGTGGTTAAGTTCGGTGGAGCGCCGCACGCCGTGGATAGTTACTTTCAAGAGAGACTGTACCTAATCGTAGTGACCTTGAAAACACCAGAACCAGATGCCCATTGTAGGTGTTGCAGCAAACTAAACTTAGAAACGGTTGGATCAATTTTCTCCAAACATCAAACCGATGGTGGCAGTTTGAAAGACAGGGAAAACCATGGACTCGGCCGTTTCTGAGTTTTTGGCGTTGGCTGCAGCGGTGGCGGTTCTTTGGTGTTGTCCGCCCCAGCCAAGCTCCCGCCTCTGCCGATGGCAGGCAGGACGTCCGTCCCACCCCGCCCCGGCCTGCGATAGGAGTACCGTCCGGCGGCCTGCCCCACCGCCGTCACCACCGCGTCAAGGACCGGCCAGCAGCGGCCCACGCCACAGCACGGCCGGCCGCCAGGCTGCCAAACCGACCCACCGACCCACGCCGCGCCTAACCATGGCAAAACTCGACATGCAGCAGACAATATTTGGTGATACGGCTGCATTCCACTCACGCTACACTGAGCGGCGAGTGCTCGTGCTTTTGTGACACACCACTGAATCGTGCAAGGGGATGTGCAGTGGATGGTTTACAATTATTAATAATTATTAATTAATTATTGCAACCCACGTTGAAAAGACAACGAAACTCTCAACACGGAACAGCAATACACCGTTCTGCAGTCAATGCAACTAATATTGCTAGTCGAAATAATTTGATGCTGATATAAGCCTCTCTGGGAGAACACGAGATAGGTAACGGAGGTACCAGCATGGTAACGGAGGTACCAGCATAACAGTCGAGCAGAAGAGCTGGGAACCGTTCGGGTTTCTTTGTACAGATCGAAGCCAGCCACCGTCCACGGCATTCGCCTCCAGTTCAGCCGCCAGACCTGAGCAGGAGTGCCATAACCTCGGATGTCCGGTCTCCCAACAGACAGCCGGCATCAGACAGCCGGCATCAGACAGCCGGCATCAGACAGCCGGCATCAGACAGCCGGCATCAGACAGCCGGCATCAGACAGCCGGCACCAGGCAGCCAGCATCAGACAGCCGGCATCAGACAGCCGGCATCAGACAGCCGGCATCAGACAGCCGGCATCAGACAGCCGGCATCAGACAGCCGGCATCAGACAGCCGGCATCAGACAGCCGGCATCAGACAGCCGGCACCAGACAGCCGGCACCAGACAGCCGGCATCAGACAGCCGGCACCAGACAGCCGGCATCAGACAGCCGGCATCAGACAGCCGGCATCAGACAGCCGGCATCAGACAGCCGGCATCAGACAGCCGGCATCAGACAGCCGGCATCAGACAGCCGGCACCAGACAGCCGGCATCAGACAGCCGGCATCAGACAGCCGGTCGGGAAGCAGTCGAAAGGAACTCGCTGCAGAGTAAGCAGTGCATGGCTGCAGAGTAAGCAGTGTATGGCTGCAGAGTAAGCAGTGCATGGCTGCCGAGTAAGCAGTGCATGGCTGCAGAGTAAGCAGTGTATGGCTGCAGAGTAAGCAGTGCATGGCTGCAGAGTAAGCAGTGCATGGCTGCAGAGTAAGCAGTGCATGGCTGCAGAGTAAGCAGTGTATGGCTGCAGAGTAAGCAGTACATGGCTGCAGAGTAAGCAGTGTATGGCTGCAGAGTAAGCAGTGCATGGCTGCAGAGTAAGCAGTGTATGGCTGCAGAGTAAGCAGTGTATGGCTGCAGAGTAAGCAGTGCATGGCTGCAGAGTAAGCAGTGTATGGCTGCAGAGTAAGCAGTGCATGGCTGCAGAGTAAGCAGTGCATGGTTGCAGAGTAAGCAGTGCATGGCTGCAGAGTAAGCAGTGCATGGCTGCAGAGTAAGCAGTGTATGGCTGCAGAGTAAGCAGTGTATGGCTGCAGAGTAAGCAGTGCATGGCTGCCGAGTAAGCAGTGCATGGCTGCCGAGTAAGCAGTGCATGGCTGCAGAGTAAGCAGTGTATGGCTGCAGAGTAAGCAGTGCATGGCTGCAGAGTAAGCAGTGCATGGCTGCAGAGTAAGCAGTGTATGGCTGCAGAGTAAGCAGTGCATGGCTGCAGAGTAAGCAGTACATGGCTGCAGAGTAAGCAGTGCATGGCTGCAGAGTAAGCAGTGTATGGCTGCAGAGTAAGCAGTGCATGGCTGCAGAGTAAGCAGTGTATGGCTGCAGAGTAAGCAGTGTATGGCTGCAGAGTAAGCAGTGCATGGCTGCAGAGTAAGCAGTACATGGCTGCAGAGTAAGCAGTGCATGGCTGCAGAGTAAGCAGTGTATGGCTGCAGAGTAAGCAGTGCATGGCTGCAGAGTAAGCAGTGCATGGCTGCAGAGTAAGCAGTGTATGGCTGCAGAGTAAGCAGTGCATGGCTGCAGAGTAAGCAGTGTATGGCTGCAGAGTAAGCAGTGTATGGCTGCAGAGTAAGCAGTGCATGGCTGCCGAGTAAGCAGTGCATGGCTGCAGAGTAAGCAGTGTATGGCTGCAGAGTAAGCAGTACATGGCTGCAGAGTAAGCAGTGCATGGCTGCCGAGTAAGCAGTGCATGGCTGCAGAGTAAGCAGTGTATGGCTGCAGAGTAAGCAGTGCATGGCTGCAGAGTAAGCAGTGCATGGCTGCAGAGTAAGCAGTGCATGGCTGCAGAGTAAGCAGTGTATGGCTGCAGAGTAAGCAGTGTATGGCTGCAGAGTAAGCAGTGCATGGCTGCAGAGTAAGCAGTGCATGGCTGCAGAGTAAGCAGTGCATGGCTGCAGAGTAAGCAGTACATGGCTGCAGAGTAAGCAGTGCATGGCTGCAGAGTAAGCAGTGTATGGCTGCAGAGTAAGCAGTGCATGGCTGCAGAGTAAGCAGTACATGGCTGCAGAGTAAGCAGTGTATGGCTGCAGAGTAAGCAGTGTATGGCTGCAACGTTCAGAAACGCCAGACACTCAGATCCAAATCTGACCTGGTCGTCGGGGCGGGGGGGGGGGGCAGCTGGAGTTGGAAATAAGTCCGCATACGCCCCACGTCACGTCATGGTTACCCCACGTCACGCTCAGGGTTACCCCACGTCACGCTCAGAGTTACCCCACGTCACGCTCAGGGTTCCCCACGTCACGCTCATGGTTACCCCGTCACGCTCAGGGTTACCCCACGTCACGCTCATGGTAACCCCGCTTGCCATGGAGTCCCGCGGCTACGTGACCGATGTTATCTAAACAGCAAGGCCGGGGACGCCAGTGCCGCCCCCGCCCGCGGCTATCCCGGCACAGGCACATTGTGCACCGTACAGAACAATGGCAGCGTATGACGTCATATGCTGGGTAGTATGTGACGGCAGCGTATGACGTCATATGCGGGGTAGTCTGTGACGGCCTATACACGGTAAGAGCACAGCGCGATGTAAACAGGACAAAAACAGGTCCCAGCATGACATTTTGCAGACCCGCTTTGCGTGATGGGTATGGAATGGCGACTGAGCAAAGCAAACGCTAATAATGACATGTTCAGTTTTAGTTCCTCTTCTCGCATTCACTAAGTAGTGTGGTCTGGCCCCGTCCACAGTCATGTTTCGCGAAGATGTCATTCGTGGGAGTGTCTCAAGGAGAGTCCAAAGTGGGTCGCTGAGTATTATTGAGCTACTAAGTACTCGCTGGCTCGCTGAGTATTATTGAGCTACTAAGTACTCGCTGGGTCGCTGAGTATTATTGAGCTATAAGTACTCGCTGGGTCGCTGAGTATTATTGAGCTACGAAGTACTCGCTGGGTCGCTGAGTATTATTGAGCTACTAAGTACTCGCTGGGTCGCTGAGTATTATTGAGCTATAAGTACTCGCTGGGTCGCTGAGTATTATTGAGCTACTAAGTACTCGCTGGGTCGCTGAGTATTATTGAGCTATAAGTACTCGCTGGGTCGCTGAGTATTATTGAGCTACTAAGTACTCGCTGGGTCGCTGAGTATTATTGAGCTACTTACTAAGTACTCGCTGGGTCGCTGAGTATTATTGAGCTACCAAGTACTCGCTGGGTCGCTGAGTATTATTGAGCTATAAGTACTCGCTGGGTCGCTGAGTATTATTGAGCTACTAAGTACTCGCTGGGTCGCTGAGTATTATTGAGCTGCTAAGTACTCGCTGGGTCGCTGAGTATTATTGAGCTACCAAGTACTCGCGCCACCTACACAATTCGGTCGGACCATCTAAGTCAGGGAGGAATGAAGCGTTGCACATCGTACATAATTATTTTCTCATCGTGTATTCTGTCCACAAATAAACATGTAATGATCATTTGCCAAAGGTCATTTGCCTACTAGAATCCACATCCGCAAGGCTCCGAACATTCCAACTTATTTTTCAACACAAAAACATCACACAAAAAAAAAATGTTTGAATTTCTTCCGATCAACGGTCTTCCGAGCCTCCAATAAAGAAACGCATCTAATAAAGAAACGCATCGTAATATTATCAATTCATGTTGGTAGTTGAGTTGCTCTGATTTGATGAGACCACGGTGGCCACGCCCCCTGACGTCATACGTGCGTCATCACACGGCTGGAGAGCGTGGCCAGCACTCGGAGCCTGGCCAGGAGCGCCAGCAATGCGGCCTGGGAGCCAGCTACCCCGCCCTAACCCCCTGCCGATCAGACTGCCGGGCCCCGCGGGATGGCAGGCATGGCAGGCGGGCAGGCGGGCAGGCTAGTCCGGTCCAGTGAAGTCGCTGACACGTAATGGAGCGCAGCATTCCCACCAAACTACACCGAAGCTGTGAGCATATTTATATTTATTCTGCAAATCAAGACACTAGACCGTCTGAAATGCATTCACATACAATATGGACAGCATGTCTATTAGTGAGCCTAATTTGTGTTCGGCGAAGTGAAGGTGCTTAGTGAGAAACATACTCAGAGTCGCGGAAACGGCAAGACGGCAAGACCGGCGAACGGCTGGCCACCCCAGGCATTCAGGCAGGCAGCGAATCGCGCCAATGCGATGGTGTGTGTGCGTGTGCGCAGTGTCACTGATTGCATGATGTATCCCGGGAATCCAATATTGCCAGGTAACATTGTGTACATGTTGCGGCATTCATAGTTGTGCACGGTGTCACTGATTGCATGATGTATCCCGGGAATCCAATATTGCCAGGTAACATTGTGTACATGTTGCGGCATTCATAGTTGTGCACGGTGTTACTGATTGCGTGATGTATCCCGGGAATCCAATATTGCCAGGTAACATTGTGTACATGTTGCGGCATTCATAGTACATGTTGCGGCATTCATAGTTGTGCACAGTGTCACTGATTGCATGATGTATCCCGGGAATCCAATATTGCCAGGTAACATTGTGTACATGTTGCGGCATTCATAGTTGTGCACGGTGTTACTGATTGCGTGATGTATCCCGGGAATCCAATATTGCCAGGTAACATTGTGTACATGTTGCGACATTCATAGTTGTGCACGGTGTCACTGATTGCATGATGTATCCCGGGAATCCAATATTGCCAGGTAACATTGTGGACATGTTGCGGCATTCATAGTTGTGCGCAGTGTCACTGATTGCATGATGTATCCCGGGAATCCAATATTGCCAGGTAACATTGTGTACATGTTGCGGCATTCATAGTACATGTTGCGGCATTCATAGTTGTGCACGGTGTTACTGATTGCATGATGTATCCCGGGAATCCAATATTGCCAGGTAACATTGTGGACATGTTGCGGCATTCATAGTACATGTTGCGGCATTCATAGTTGTGCACGGTGTCACTGATTGCATGATGTATCCCGGGAATCCAATATTGCCAGGTAACATTGTGTACATGTTGCGGCATTCATAGTTGTGCACGGTGTCACTGATTGCATGATGTATCCCGGGAATCAAATATTGCCAGGTAACATTGTGGACATGTTGCGGCATTCATAGTACATGTTGCGGCATTCATAGTTGTGCACGGTGTTACTGATTGCATGATGTATCCCGGGAATCCAATATTGCCAGGTAACATTGTGTACATGTTGCGGCATTCATAGTACATGTTGCGGCATTCATAGTTGTGCACGGTGTTACTGATTGCATGATGCAACCGGTACATCAAATATTTATAATTATGTACACAAATTACGGACATTCTTCTTTCATCGGATCGCCATCCCTGTCATGCTTTTGCACGAGAAAAACATTCTAAACACCAACTATTGTGGCATCAGAAGCACGAGAATAGCGTCATGACGGCAAACCATAATTTCAAAATAGCAAAAATGGGTGCCTTATTCCATGTTGAGCGATAACAGGTTGTGAACAAACAGGTTGTTTTACGCCGGATTCATCCAGGAATCTGGATCGGTATTAGTATATTCTAGGAAAATAACTGTCGCTAGCTTGCAAAAAGAACTTATCTTTTCTGTCGTATATCCAACCCTGCGTCGATATTTCTTGCAAGCGTAATAATCACGAAATAACCAAACCTTTTCCAAAAACTAGGAATTTTGGTGAATTATTTGGTGAATTCAACATTTGTATGCCATTGTGAAGGCTAGGCAAATGCCTGATTTGAATAATCACATGACTGAAATATCTTCTAATTTACTCGAGCCGCGCGAATCAGAATGTGTCGAAACCAGAGTTCGCCACGGGCCGGGCTGGCCCTATGGGCCATGGGCCGGGCCTCAACTTTAAGGAAATCGCCGGGCTCTGGACGGGCCTGGGCTGATAATTTTGAACCAATGCGCGCAAGCTCAGGTCAGCTTAAAAATATTTTAACCAGCAGTTCACTTACACAGCAACACACTGTTGCTGTGGCGGTGGTTTTTTTCGGTTAGCATAGTTGGTTCATTGTTTCACATTTATAGTATACAAGCAAATGTAAGGATAATTATTACACATTTTGTGAAAATAATGATATGCTTAATCTGAACGGGCCGGAACGGGCCTGGGGCTCAATATTATGAATTTGACCGGGCCTGGTCCGGGCCTGGTGTTCATAGGCCTGGGCCGGGCCGGGCCGGGCTGGGGTTGGTGGGTCCGTGGCGAACACTGGTACTCAAACATATGGGTATCCCCGAGAGCGGGACACGCCCGGACGAAGCAGACCAGTCAGCAGCCCTCTCAGCCCCCCCCCCCCCCGTCTGATTTGTCTCCCGTGAAGCCAGGGCGAGGCCGTGGCGGGGAAGCACCAATAGCCAGCTGCAGCGGGACAGGACAGCTCGGTGGCTCACTGGACAGTGGAGCGGTGGAGCGGTGGGGACGATCACAGGAGCGGGACAGGACAGCTCGGTGGCTCACTGGACAGCGGAGCGGTGGGGACGATCACAGGAGCGGGACAGGACAGCTCGGTGGCTCACTGGACAGCGGAGCGGTGGGGACGATCACAGGAGCGGGACAGGACAGCTCGGTGGCTCACTGGACAGTGGAGCGGTGGGACGATCACAGGAGCGGGACAGGACAGCTCGGTGGCTCACTGGACAGTGGAGCGGTGGGGACGGTCACAGGAACGGGACAGGACAGCTCGGTGGCTCACTGGACAGTGGAGCGGTGGAGCGGTGGGGACGATCACAGGAGCGGGACAGGACAGCTCGGTGGCTCACTGGACAGTGGCGCGGTGGGGACGATCACAGGAGCGGGACAGGACAGCTCGGTGGCTCACTTGACAGTGGAGCGGTGGGGACGATCACAGGAGCGGGACAGGACAGCTCGGTGGCTCACTGGACAGTGGAGCGGTGGGAACGATCACAGGAGCGGGACAGGACAGCTCGGTGGCTCACTGGACAGTGGAGCGGTGGAGCGGCGGGGACGATCACAGGACGGCAGGTGCGCGGTAGTCCGGCCCGTCCGGCAGTCAGGAGTGAACTTGAGATGTCCTCGCTCTGGGTTACCATGCCTTGACGCCCCCCCCCCCCCCCGCCCGCGGCTGCAGCGTCAACCCGGCACGCACGCACAGCACACGCACAAATCAGATAGCAGTGCAGCACTGCTCGCTGCACCAGTGTCCGTGAAAACAAACTAAAAACAGACTGGCTGATAAAATCCACAACATTGACAAACGGACAAGGCAACGACCGGGAAGAGGGAAACTAAGTTGCATACGGGTCTTGAACAACTTGCTGGATCTTCGGAAACGGGGACACGGCGTTCACTGATAGGAATAGTTCACAGAGGAATACATACAGTAGCAAATTCACAATACCCACGGCATTTTATGCAGACCATAAAATGATCGAATTGAAGGGATATTGCCACCTCCGGAGGATTTCTAAAAAGCAACTTAAATTAATAGTGGGGATCAACAATCGTGTATGCTCAAGCTCAAACTTGCTCCTGCAGCACCTAAAGCAGGGTATCGGTATTTTTTTCTGACTCCAAAACGTTGGTCCCAGATGTGCTCAGTACTAGATTCATGATTTTTTAAAAATATTATTTAGTCCGAATGTTTTTGAATGGATGGATTTCCGAGGTCAGACCCCGTGCTAAGCACAGCTTGTTACGCAGGCCCTGACCCCACCACCCGATCAAGCAATTCCTGACGTCCGGCAGAATTTAGAAGCGAAAGTTGTACGTGCCCGACATACCTGGCCACGGTTCGCCCCGCCCTCTGACGTCATCTGACCTTGAGTGCGACCGCTGGCACCGGCTACAGGCCATCCCAGTCAGGGGCAAATAGCGAGCGCCGAAGCGACTCGAACCCGGGCTGCCACTACCGGGTGAGATCAAAAGTCCAGCGCTCTCCCAACTGAGCTACATGGCCGCTCTAATCCAGTTTGGCTGTGAAATTGGCGCCCGCCCAAAGCCGAAGCGTCCGAATTCGCCGGGACTTGACCTTGAAAAGTCTATGTGTTATAAGGTATTGGTCACAACTCTCCTACGGCCCCAAAGTCGAGCCATAGCCATTCTTGCTGTTTTATTCATGTTTTATTATGAAAGAGGCTATGGTTGTTGAAAATATAATTAACTGTATACGCATTTTAATTTTAAAGTGCACTGACGGAATGGTGATGTTGAGTTTGCAATAATTCAAAAGCAAATCATAGTCCGCAAAGAAGTGATTATAAATAGTGATGAGGAGACTCCAACTTTGCAAATATGTGCCAATCATGAGTGGTGCAAATATATTTATCTAATGGGGGGGGGGGGGAGTTTCGGGAACCAAATTTTGCAGGTGAAAGCGGACACGCTTAATCTACCGATACTCACCAAAAAAGCCATATTGGCCTGCGAGGTGGCAATATGCCTTTAAATAAACTAGATCATAATTGTAGAGTACTGGATTTTCGATACGGGGTGTGACAAAAACACTACAACTAAATACCTCACATTGATTCACTGTTCTGTAAGAGATCGGTATGAATTATGAAACTATTGCTTCAAAACCAAGGATGGGGACATTATATTATTATAGATACAAAATTCACAGCAGGATGACAGGCATACAAACGGCGAGTAAAGCCCAGGCTACACTATGCGTGATAGTACGCAAAGTACGCACGGTTTTTGCAAGTTTGCGTCTTCTGCGTAGTCTAAAAATGTTCAGCTGATAGAAAATGCATTGACTGAGCTACACTTGAATAGTACGCTAAGTCCGCATGAAATATCACGCAAACTTGCAAAAGACGCAGCACGGAAGTGCGCAATTCTGCAAAAGACGCAATAACGCAAGTACGCAAAAAAGTTCAGAGTTTTGAACTTTTTTCCGGTTTCTGCAAGATTGCGTAGTCTAAGACAGTTGGTGGCGCATCGCCGGCAGTCTGTATTGTCAATAACTCTTGATAGAATATAGATAGAGACGTGCGAATGGCACCAATGTGTTTGTCTCGTCCAGATGCATCGCCCCAAATGCAACATGACATACCTGGGTCATCAGATGACATTGACCTGAGGTTAAATTTTGAAGTTGACCAGGACACCATTAATATTTGTCGAAGCGCATTGACGAGACAAACACGATGGTGCCAAAATTATTGCTCTATGTTCAACCGATAAAAAGTTACTCACTATTTTTTGTTAACGAAAATGCCATCGTAACCTCTGGAGCCTAAACTATTGAGTATTGACCCACGTGAAATCCCTGACTACTTTTAAGCCTGAGTACTCAAGCACTGATGCGTATTCATCAAAAGGATCAGTCTCATTACCATTTCAACACTATACTACGCAAATCCCGGACGGTGTCAAAAAACGGTACGCAAAAGACGCAAACTTGCAAAACCGTGCGTACTTTCCGGAACGATCACGCATAGTGTAGCCTGGGCTTTAAGTTTTCCGCTAGAAACACGGTCACTTGCTCATTGTTTTTGCATGGAAAACACAGAAGCCCCAGTAATTGGTACAATCAGATAAAAGTTGGAAAAGCATAAGCGGTGCAACGGTAATGTTGATAAACTGGTGATCTGTAGTGATGTTTTATGTGACGGTAGTGAATGGTTTACGCGAAGTGTCGCTTCTGCCAGCAGCCCTGCCTGCTGTCACGGTGACTCTCGCCTTCTGCCAGCAGCCCTGCCTGCTGTCACGGTGACTCTCGCCGACCGGGAACACCCGGTGACCAGGGAGCCAGGGGACCCGGTGACCAGGGGGGCAGGGGACCCGGTGACCAGGGAGGCCGGGGACCCGGTGACCAGGGAGGCAGGGGACCCGGTGACCAGGGAGGTAGGGGACCCGGTGACCAGGGAGGCAGGGGACCCGGTGACCAGGGAGGCAGGGGACCCGGTGACCAGGGAGGCAGGGGACCCGGTGACCAGGGAGGCAGGGGACTTGCTCTCGGTATCGCGCTATTGGTGCTCAGTAAGAAACTGTGTGTGCTGTCACGATACCATCCCCCCCTAACGGGGGGGGGGGGGGCTGGAGAGCCCCCATCCATGAGTAATGCAGTACCTCATACCAATGTCAGCAGTGGCGTTGGACTAGGGAATTCGAACATCGTCACAGTACCTAACATATTTGTGCCGCCAATAAACAATGGGTCACAAACACCACCACCTTACCATCAGCACTGCCTTGGATACAGCATAACATGAACCTTGTATGGGGGAAACCGCCATTCGCCCCAACACAACAGCACCCGCACGGCGCCTATAACTGGCCAGTGATCAGATGTTTGCGCCCGGCCGGGTCGGAGAGTTGGAGAAAGGGCGTACTGCAGACGCGGCAGCACCCCTCTCGGCCACGAGCAGGACCGGCGGCGGTCAGTCGTCACTGGCCGGTCGCAGAACTGGCCAGCGGCGCGGCGCGGCCGCTCCGGTCAGCCGCTGGCTCTGTTTAGATCAACAGCCGGCACAGCCCAGCAGCGGGGCCGCAACTGCACGCCGCGCCACGCCGCCGTGCTAGAGAGCACGCCAGCACGCCAGCACGCCAGCACGGCCAGCCAGCACGTCAGTGCTGTACAGCCGGGAAGCCGGCCGCCAGTGAGACCCAGACACGACTGCCGCCGCCGCATCTCCCACCAACACAGACAAGGACAACAGCGCTCCCACCAACACAGACAAGGACAACAGCGCTCCCACCATCCGCTCCGATCCCATTAGATAGGCGCGGCCAGCCTGACCCAGTGCTGTCGGCACCAGGAAGCGTCTCCGGGGAGGGGAGGGGGGGGGGGACGCCACGCGCTGCCCCACAAGATGTGCCGGCACCGTGGTCGGCCGAGCCAAGGTCGCCAGTGACTAGCTGGGCGGCGCGGCGAGGTGGCGGCGACCCTGACACTCTCACAGCCATGGCCACCTCCCACTGGCTGGCCGGGACAGACAGTAGCACAGGCCACGCTGAAATAGGCAGGTTTCACTTTCCTCTGTCTGAGTCATCGGCTACCTTGTAAATGTATGGTTCCCTTTTGACGCAAGATTTAAGACAGCCTTGAAGAGTAGCTTGTGAAACCTTGAAACCTGCCTTGGTTCGCCTCAAAACTCCTGTGCATCATACTTATTTCCGTGAACTCTGGGACTTAAGATCTGGGACTGGGACTTAAGATCTAGGACTGGGACTAACTCTTGGACTTAAGACGGGTGTTTGTTTCTTTGTTTATTTAATTTCTAGCAACCACAGGCCTGAGCCCAATTACGGTTGCAGTCGAGATCACACCCACACCCACACCCACACCCACACCCACACCCACACCCACACCCGCGCGCGTTGCATGCACTAGTGTACAATATACAGGTGCCTAGAAAAGGCAAAAATGCATTTAAAATATAAATACAGTGAGGAGCCCGATACACCAAATACGCTTCTAAAAAAATGGCATTCCGGTATTCATCCAATGAAAGACCCTAGGCTTCGGGCATAGGCGACGGCATGGGCTCGGAAGTGCACAAGATAAAATAAGTCATCGTCTGGAGACCGCTGTAGGAACTGGTTGCACAGTCGGGGCAGGCGGGCCACAAAGCCGTTCTCGACCGTGTTCACCCTGCCGAAAGGTTCGCGGACGAGACCAGTGTGTCGCGAGCGACGGGCGGGTACGAGGAGAGGAAACAGCGAGACCAGATGTGGACTGTCGATTCGGTGGCGAAACAGGTTGAGCATGAACATAATGTCCGTCTGTATGAAGCGGGCTTTGAGAGGTGCATTTACAATGGTCCAGTAGAGAATGGTAGTCCAAGGGAGGGCATCGCTGGTGGGTGTTCGATCCAGCCAGATGAGAAATCGATGCTGAAGACGTTCAAAGCGTGCTAGCTTGGTGATTGCGGCCCCGCCCCAGATTACACTGGCGTAGTCGATAACGGACCTAACATGAGCGTTAAAAGCACAGAGCACGGCCTGGTGGTCGAACCTGGCTCTTTCAGGAGTCGACGGCATCCGCATACTGCGCATAAGTAGCCCGAGCATCCGGTTGGCTTTAGCCACTGTGGCGTCGACGTGTTGAGCAAAAGACAGTTTTGCATCCAAGATGACCCCCAGGTCACGCATCTGAGCACAGCGTTCCAGCTGGTGGTCGTCGAGTGTGTAGTTTGACTGAACCGGAGATGTACGAAGAGTGAATGTGATGGTCTTGCATTTAGCTGGGTTGAGTTTCAGTTTCCAGGGGGGGGGGGGCAGAATCTGCCCCTCCCGGATTTTCTCCATAACTTGAAAACTATGATAGATATCAACGTCAATCTTTCAGTACCTTATGCTGCATCAATTCTACGTCTTCTCACCAAATTCCAATGTAATTGATGTAGTATTTTGAGAGATAATGACGTTTTAATGACGTCATGTCATGCCATTATTGGTGGAAAAACGATAAATGTTTGAACAATCGTAGAAAATAGAGTTTTGAAGCAAATTTTAAATAAATGTCAAAAGAAAGGAAATGACATTCTCTTCCAAATGGCTATATCAGATTTGCAAAATTTTCTGTTTTTGACCCCAAAAATAAAAATAAATATTTGTATCACAAAATCAATTTTGTGAATTTGAAAAGTGAATTTCTTCAGCTCGAATATCAAAATAAGGTGACCGACCCAAACCGATGGGAAAAATGGGGGTACCCTTTTGCCACAAAAAAAAAACAGCCCGTCCATCGCAGCCCAATCGCCTGCGACGGTCACAGCCCGGCGTCCCGTCCGTGGCAGCCCGGCGTCCCTTCCGTGGCAGCCCGGCGTCTCGTCCGTGGCAGCCCGGCGTCTCGTCCGTGGCAGCCCGGCGTCCCGTCCGTGGCAGCCCGCCGTCCCGTCCGTGGCAGCCCGGCGTCCCGTCCGTGGCAGCCCGGCGTCCCGTCCGTGGCAGCCCGCCGTCCCGTCCGTGGCAGCCCGGCGTCCCGTCCGTGGCAGCCCGCCGTCCCGTCCGTGGCAGCCCGCCGTCCCGTCCGTGGCAGCCCGCCGTCCCGTCCGTGGCAGCCCGCCGTCCCGTCCTTGGCAGCCCGGCGTCCCGTCCGTGGCAGCCCGCCTTCCCGTCCGTGGCAGCCCGGCGTCCCGTCCGTGGCAGCCCGCCGTCCCGTCCATGGCAGCCCGGCGTCCCGTCCGTGGCAGCCCGGCGTCCCGTCCGTGGCAGCCCGGCGTCCCGTCCGTGGCAGCCCGGCGTCCCGTCCGTGGCAGCCCGGCGTCCCGTCCGTGGCAGCCCGGCGTCCCGTCCGTGGCAGCCCGGCGTCCCGTCCGTGGCAGCCCGGCGTCCCGTCCGTGGCAGCCCGGTGTCCCGTCCGTGGCAGCCCGACGTCCCGTCCGTGGCAGCCCGCCGTCCCGTCCGTGGCAGCCCGGCGTCCCGTCCGTGGCAGCCCGGCGTCCTTGGTGACAGGCGCTGCTTAAGATGCGTCGCCAGTCCTCGGCAGGTGTTCAAAAGACTCACCGGACAGTGGAAACACACGACCTCATACGTTACTCTGGTCACCTAGTCACACACAGACAGCACCGGTCACCCAGTCACCCGGTCACACGGTCAGACGGTCAGACGGTCAGACGGTCAAACGGTCACACACAGACAACACCGGTCACCCAGTCACACGGTCCCCCATTCACCCAGTCACACGGTCACCCGGTCACAGTCACCCAGTCACCCAGTCACCCAGTCACCCAGTCACCCAGTCGCACGGTCACACGGTCACACGGTCACCCAGTCACACGGCCACACGGTCACACGGTCACACAGTCACACAGTCACACAGTCACACAGTCACCCAGTCACCCGATCACACGGTCGCACGGTCGCACGGTCACACAGTCACACAGTCACACAGTCACACAGTCACACGGTCACCCAGTCACCCCAGTCGCACAGTCACCCAGTCACACGGCGACACGGTCACCCAGTCACCCGGTCACACAGTCACCCAGTCACACGGTCACACGGTCACCCAGTCACCCAGTCACCCGGTCACACAGTCACACAGTCACACAGTCACACGGTCACACGGTCACACGGTCACCCGGTCACCCGGTCACACAGTCACCCCAGTCACCCCAGTCACACAGTCACACAGTCACCCAGTCACCCGGTCACAGTCACACAGTCACACGGTCACACGGTCACCCAGCCACCCAGCCACCCAGTCACCCAGTCACCCGGTCACCCAGTCACCCGGTCACACAGTCACACAGTCACACAGTCACACAGTCACACGGTCACCCGGTCACCCGGTCACACAGTCACCCCAGCAGTGTCCTAGCATTGGGAAATTTGGGTGGAAAATGACACCCTATGGATACTATTTTTCCACTCTTTTTCCTGAGTTTTACTGTGAATTTTCCACTCTTTATTTTAAAATGTATTGGATAATTGGAAACCTGATACTGATGTATGGATGTAATGATAGGGACAGCCTGTGGACGAACAGACAGGTAAGAATTGGCATAGGTAATAACTAATTTTGTGAGCAGGTAATTGGGTGATGAAGCCTGCACATATGCTTTACATATGCTTTTTATGCTTTACATATGCTTTTTGGTTTAATTTTCCACTCTATACTTATTTTTAGTCAGAGTTGTCCACTCCGCACCCCAGCTCCAAAGCAATTATAGGAGCCTGCACCCCAGTCACACAGTCACACATTCACCCAGTCACCCAGTCACCCGGTCACAGTCACAGTCACACAGTCACACATTCACACGGTCACCCAGTCACCCGGTCCCACAGTCCCACAGTCCCACAGTCACACAGTCACACAGTCACACGGTCACCCGGTCACAGTCACACAGTCACACAGTCACACAGTCACACAGTCACAGTCACACAGTCACACGGTCACACGGTCACCCAGTCACACGGTCACACGGTCACACAGTCACACAGTCACACAGTCACACGGTCACACAGTCACACAGTCACACAGTCACACAGTCACACAGTCACACGGTCACACGGTCACACGATCACACGGTCACCCAGTCACATGGTCACATGGTCACACGGTCACCCATTCACCCATTCACCCAGTCACACAGTTACACGGTCACACGGTCACCCAGTCACCCAGTCACCCAGTCACCCAGTCACACGGTCACACGGTCACACGGTCACCCAGTCACACAGTCACACAGTCACACGGTCACCCAGTCACACGGTCACACAGCCACACGGTCACCCAGTCACCCAGTCACACGGTCACCCGGTCACCTGGGCATGACCGAGCGTATCGCACATGCCCGATACCAGCTGCACATATCGCTGACTCAAATACTACACAGATAGGGTCTGCTCCAGTGGCTCCTAAAAAAAGATGAGATTAGTTTACAGGAGGTTGGAGGAGCACTGATTTGCGTCGCCACGGGAACGATTTTGGATGAGGTATCAGCTGTTTGCGAGCATGTCAAGTAGACAGTGCTGATGCCCAGATCCACAACAAATATGAGATACCCAATTTTTAATTTTGATACCCAATTTGTAAGTACCCATGGGGAAAATGAGAAGAAAAATACTATTCGCACCACTTCAACTTCACATTCAGTCTTCACTCTCTTTCTCTTATGTGTAACAACAAATCTGGCGTCGGAATTACAAATGAATGAACCGCGCCACTAATGTCTACCATAGCCTCCTCTGGAAAACCACCTTTCATTTCGGAGGAGTTCGGAGGAGGTTTGAGGCGAGCTTGGAGGAGCTTAGAGGAGTTTGGATGAGCCACAGGAACGATATTAATTTGGAGGTGCTTTGAGGTGGTTAGAGGAGGTTAGAGGAGCCAAATGGTTCGTCTCGTATCTGTCCGATAGGCGTCAGAGGGTCATCGTGAACGGCAAAACGTCCAAATGGACAAACGTACTCTCGGGCGTTCCGGAAGGATCTCTTTTGGCTCCGCTGCTGTTTTCACTATTCATAAATGATTTACCGCGCGAAGTCGATTGCGGCTGCCTTATGTACGCCGACGACGTTAAAATTTTCCGCAAAATTGTCTCACCATCTGACGGACTACTGCTGCAGCAGGATCTCGGTCGACTGACAGCCTGGTCCGTCAGATGGGGACTCACTCTAAATCCAAGTAAATGCAAGTCGTTCACTATCACCCTCAGGCGCGCGCCCGTCCAGACAGAGTATTTTATTAATGCCACGAAACTCGAGCACGTTGGAGAGATTCGCGACCTGGGTATCATTTTAGATACCAAGCTCACTTTCTCTTCTCATGTGAGCAATATTGTCAGCAGGGCAAACCGAAGCCTTGGACTACTTTTTCGATCCTTTCAAACAGGAGCAGGAAGGTCAAAATTCAGCAGGAATGCATTGATGTGCGCCTACTTCTCCAACGTTCGCTCGATTTTAGAATACGGTAGTGTGATCTGGACGGGAGCGGCCGATACCCACACAGTGCGGATTGATCGAGTGCAGCATAAATTCCTGATCTGGCTTTTATCAAACACAGCCTCCGGACATGCCATTTCCCTAGAATATAGTGATCTGCTGAATCACTTCCGGATACCGTCATTAGCCTCACGGCGAGTTCAGCACGATCTGCTGTTCATCAGGAATATTTTTAACTCCAGATTAGATTCTTACATCCTCCTGCGCAGTTTTTCTCTCCATGCACCCACTCGATCAATCCGCACACAAAGACTGTTTTATGAGCCCCGTCCGCGTGTCAACACCGTGAAACGGGGGTTATTCTATAGGGTACCTCAACTAGTCAACTTATTTTTACGTAACATTCCAGAGGCAGACTTCTTTGCTGACGCTTCTGGCACTTTTAAAGCTCATGTCTTGAAACACATTTCATCCTTTTAGTTGTTAGTATTGTGGTGTTTTTACAAACACTTTTAGCGTGTACCTTTATTAAATGCCATTGTCCTTTAACGCTTTTGCCGTATATATTTTTACTTCTTGTTTAAAGTTCTTATGAATTATTTATTGTGTATTTTACTGATGTTTGGAATGTTTGTTTGTCATATTTTATATTGTGTGTGTGCTGCCTGATGTCCCGTGACTTCACCTGTTAGTGGGGGCAACCCTGTTGGTGATTACTTGAATAAATAAATAAATAAATAAACAGACCCATAGTAAATGTGATCCTCGTTCAGGCTGTACTCCAACGTCCCGCCACAACCATTCTCAGCCGCAAGCCAGCGTCAGCAGAACAAGCAGGGATGTTGCCAAAGCAATGTCATGACAGTTCCCCATCTCCGGAACATGTATCATCTCCATCTCAACATCTCTCCGGAACACTGGCGGATCCAGCCTCTCTCCGTGGGGGGGGGGATGTTTTTGTGGCAAAAGGGTACCCCCATTTTTTACTCCGCGGATTTGGGCCGGCCATCTTATTTTGGTATTAGAGCTTAAGAAATTCACTTTTCAAATTCACAAACAAAAATGTATTTTGTGGATTTTTTCCCGAAAAAGTTTTGTATTTTGGGGGTCAAAAACACAAATTTCGAAAATCCGAGATAGCCATTTTGAAGTAAATGTCATTTCCTTTCTTTTCACGTTTTTTTTTGTACAATTTGCTTCAAAACTCTATTTTCTACGATTGTTTAAACATTTATCGTTTTTCCACCAAAATGGCATGACATGACATTAAAACGTCATTATCTCCCAAAATACACCATCAATTTCATTGGAATTTGGTGAGAAGACGTATAATTGATGCAGCATAAGGTATTGAAAGTTTGACGTTGATATCTATCATAGTTTTGAAGTTTTGAGAAAATCCGGGAGGGAGGGCAGATTCTGCCCCCCCCCCCCCCCCCCAAGTGGGTCGCGGGTTAAAGGCAATGTTTCGTCTTTCTGAAAGTTGTCAAATATACGCTGGTTGTAGTCGAAAATATGAAGGAAGTGCTGCTAAAAACGATGGTGATATTTTTCTCTCTCGAAAAGTCATTTAACTTTATATAAATCAAGTTTTTACATTTGGGATGATGAATGTCGTGGGATAGCGCTTTTTGAGGCTCATAATGTATAATAAATAGTTAATAAAAACCACAGCCTCATACTATGTAATATATAAATAAAAAATTAAACAAAAGAGAGTCTCTTTTGTTTAATTTTGTATTAATATATTACATAGTATGAGGCTGTGATTTGTATTAACTCTATTGGGATGATGACGTCATTATTGAGCTATATGCCGACTCTGATTGGCTGACAAAGTGGGATTGGCTGGCAAAGTGGCTGTCAGCCAATCAGCGGTGGCTGATTGGCTGACAGCCAATCAGCCTAGGCCCCATTTGCCTAGGCCTAGGCCCCATTTTGCAACTATAAATGGAATTGCTTAAAAACGGCTAAGTTTTTGGGAAAATTACTAGCATTTTCGACATTTCAATAACGGCCAAAGATAATGGCTTGGTCATCTCAGTTCAAAACCAATACAAAGGTGAAACATTCCCTTGCAGTGTCATCGGGGCTGCTTGAATTGCATCAGGTGCGCTGTTTTGTCTATCATTGAAAGAAAGGGATACATACAAACTTCAAATTCAATCACTCAAGAACAAAACTTCCGTTTTCATGAAGTTTTCTCCTAAGATCATTGTTTTTCACATGCAGTGCAGGGAACGCGCGGGGGCATACCTACTTGTATTGCATGCCCCTCTCAGATTCCTGTGTGTGGGGATTTGCCCCTGACCCCTCCCCCCAGGGATCCACCAGTACCAGCAATTACCGCCAAGGAGAGCCTATCCAGACACTTAATGTAATTCATTTTCCCATTTTCCAAATTTGTATAAGCAATTGCGAAAGTTGTCATGCCGCGAAGCGGCGCGAAATTTTCCGGTTCTTGACTGTGGATAGCTGGATTTTGACTGCTGCAAAGACAATTTTCAAGATTTTACGATACACTGGGAACGCGCGGGGGAGGGAGATACTTGTATTGAATGCCCCCCGCCCCCATATTCCTGTGTGCGTGTCGGACCGGCCACCCCCTGATGCCTCCCCCTGCATCCGCCAGTGTGTGTAGCTGATCTTAGCTACACAAATTCAGCAAAACGGGCGATAACGGGCGATAACGGGCGATAACGGGCGATAACGGGCACTAACATTGGTCTGCTATCTCCCTTTGGGGATAGATACCAGAGGGCAGATATGCACCGCAGTGATGAGCATATGACCATGGGTGGAGAATGTAGTATGGCAGGTGTGGCGAATGTCACACCAACTTAAAAGATGGTTTATTGCAGTTGAGACAGGTTTAAAACATACAGGAACAATACAATCCGATAAACGCGTTTCGACACAAAGTCTTCCTCCGTATCGGTTTCGTAAAATAACACAAAGACTACAAGAACAGTAATCTTTGTGTTATTTTACGAAACCGATACGGAGGAAGACTTTGTGTCGAAACGCGTTTATCGGATTGTATTGTTCCTGTATGTTTAAAAGATGGTGTGACAGGGTCATACCAACATTTCACTTCTTATAATGCAAATGTATTGGAGCATCTTGTCTTGCTAGCATCTTGTTGCTATTTTGGTGTCACCTTGTTACAAAAATAGCAACAACAAAAATAGCGCTAGAGTACCCTTTGGCCACACTAACTTTTGAAACGACTCTCTATTCATGAGCATATCGCATATCATTACATGTGATACCGTCAAGAGTCCACATTACTGATAGGATATATTTTGTGATCGGGCTTGTTCGTTAGCCAGAGGTCGGTGCGAGAACGTTCAGCACAACCACTGCACACTATGTGATTCCAGTGACGATGTATGTACGTAGCCGAGACGGGATACGCTTCGCCCAGCCCCTGACCTCATTCGTGTTATTTATAGGTCAGTCACTGACGACCGCAGGTCATCCCAGCGGCGGGGTCTCAGGAACGGCCGCCTGCCGGGTCACAGTGGTACTGTGTACTATGTAGTGCCGGTGTGTTTCTATGCACCAAGTATCCAGCGGTCGCCCTGTCGTCCTGAGGGAGTCTTCGGTCGGTATGAGATAGCCATCGTCCGATTGGAGAGGCCCTCAGTCCAGGTGGTGAAGGGGCCCTCAGTCCTAAGAGACGCTCCGGGGGCCCTTGGAGATTGCTTTACCCCCCCCCCCCCAATCCGAAAATACAATCCCCCGCCACTGGTGAGAAAACCCTCACAGTGATGGCCAGCAAACTGATTAGATTTACAAACCTCCCTAATCGATCGCCAATCACACAAGCAAGCGAGCTGATTCGCTTATATGTCACGGGGAACGCCACAGACGGAGTGGTAAGATCGCCCAATATGGACCGGCGCTCTGCGATCCCCAGAGGCCGGGCAAACATCCCCAGCCAGCACGTGGCCCGCCCACACCGGCGACCAAATATGGCAGCCACCCAAACCAGGCCAGAATGGCTTTGGTCGAGGTCGGCTGCCGCCCGCCGCCCCGCAGCCGATGCCGATAGCACGCGCCCCACGCGCCGAGGTGAGAGAAAAAAAATAACCAAAAGCTTGCTGCACGATGGCAGAGAGGAGTGTAAGTTCATGCGAAGAAAAGCAACCCGCGTGAAGTATTTTGCCGTTGAAAACCATTGGACCCCGAGTCCTCAAAAGCTTCCAATAGAATAACGTCTGACATGTTTATTTCGTACTATGAAACTAAAACCGCCGGCACTGGTATCGCCAGTTTGGGTGTGATTTTTTCACCTCTGCCCCGCGTGGCATCAATCGGCCAACACGGACACGGCGTATCACACGTCACCGCACCAGGGCAGGGCAGGGCTATCATACGTCACCGCACCAGGGCACGGCTATCATACGTCACCGCACCAGGACAGCGCGAGGCAGGGCACGGCACGGCGTATCACACGTCACCGCACCAGGGCAGGGCAGGGCAGGGCAGGGCAGGGCAGGGCACGGCTATCATACGTCACCGCACCAGGGCAGGGCAGGGCTATCATACGTCACCGCACCAGGGCACGGCTATCATACGTCACCGCACCAGGGCAGGACAGGGCAGGGCAAGGCTATCATACGTCACCGCACCAGGGCAGCGCAAGACAGGGCACGGCTATCATACGTCACCGCACCAGGGCAGGGCAGGGCAGGGCAGGGCACGGCGTATCACACGTCACCGCACCAGGGCAGGGCAAGGCTATCATACGTCACCGCACTAGGGCAGCGCAAGGCAGGGCACGGCTATCATACGTCACCGCACCAGGGCAGGGCAGGGCAGGGCAGGGCACGGCGTATCACACGTCACCGCACCAGGGCAGGGCAGGGCAGGGCAGGGCAGGGCAGGGCAGGGCAGGGCAGGGCAGGGCAGGGCAGGGCAGGGCAGGGCAGGGCAGGGCAGGGCAGGGCAGGGCAGGGCAGGGCTATCATACGTCACCGCACCAGGGCAGCGCAGGGCAGGGCACGGCTATCATACGTCACCGCACCAGGGCAGCGCAAGGCAGGGCACGGCTATCATACGTCACCGCACCAGGGCAGGGCAGGGCAGGGCAGGGCAGGGCAGGGCAGGGCAGGGCAGGGCAGGGCAGGGCACGGCATGTCACAAGTCACCGCACCAGGGCAGGGCACGCTACCACGAGGCCGGCCAATCAGCTAAGTAGGGACGGCCGCCCGGCATCGATCCAGCCGCCGCCGTACCGCGCCGTGCCGCGCCGTGCCGCACTCACAGATACGCAAGCGCAGGTGAGCGCTGCTGCACGCGCCGGCACGGCAACCGACAGGTGCCTTGCGCCGGCGGCGGCGGTGGCGGCGGGGCGGCCGGTCCGACTCTGACCCGGCGGGCGGGGCGGTTCTGGCGGGGCGGTTCTGGCAGGGCCGGCAGAGCAGCAGGAAGCACGGCTCGTCCGGCAGCGATAGCGACGCTGGGCGGCGAGTGTGACGCGGCGCAGACAGTCGGCGCCCGTCGCTATCAACCGCGGCAGAGTCAGGCCGCAGACGACACTGCACGGCCAACACAGTACTGCATACCGCCGCACAGTGCACAGGGCACACTGTACTGTCCCAGACAAACCAGCCAGACCACCGCCGCTTGGCGCATACAAACACAGCGCCGCCCCCTAGAAGGGAATATCTGTCTTTCATTTCCCGTTGAACAGTTATTTTCCATTGCATATAAGCTACACGCAGATACCCCCCCCCCCCCTCCATAACCGTCATGTTATCACCAATGTTGATTAAAACAGTTCGCAAATATACGGTTATTTGCCACGAGGATACAGTTATCCTTTAACCCGCACTTGACTGGGGAGGGGGGAGCAAAATATTGCCTCCCTGACGAATTTTCGCAATAGCTCAAAAACCAACAGCGCTATTAGCGCGAAACTTGGGGTACCTTCTCCTACAGCAATTGTACGTCTTCCGTGCAAAAATGAAGCAATTTCGTCGAAAAAAAAGACATAGCCAATTTAGTGATGTTACTACATACTAGTTTGACGAACAAATCAGCTAAACTTGAACAGGCCGTACAAAGACCATTTGTGTAGACAAATGCAATACAAAAACGTCAAAAGGTAGCAAATGACAAGGGCTAATAGCTATCTCAGATTTTTGACAAATTTGTTTTTGACCCCCAAATACAAATAAACTATTTGTTTTTATAAAATGCACACAAAATCAAAATTTACCAACATTAAAAAAAAACAGGAATATATGTTGGAGAACCACATAAATAAACAACCTGAAACCAGAAAATACCTGAACCAAATTTCAACGCAATATCTTTATTTTTGACTCCCTAAGTATGAGTAACTCATGACGTCATATTGTGAAATTGCGTTTTTGTGTGTTTTAGTGACCAGATACAGACAACTAAATACCAGCACAATATTTCTGAGACAAGACTGGTCTAGAAACTTGCCTCTTTTATTTATGTTTATCAATTTCAAATTGTGACCATATGTGACCTGAACTTGACTCCTGAGCTTGACACTAAATTCACTTAAATGAGGTCAGATGGTAAAATACAATCACTTTCGAATTACACCTGTAAAATAGCCCATAAAACACGTGTCGCATGACTTCCGAAAACATTCTGCATTGTGACCTTTTGTGACCTGACCTTGACCTTTGCCAACCACCTCGTTTTAGATCATACAGGATGTGTATTATACCTTTAGGAGCACTTTGGGTGATCATAGTCGCAATCAAAGGCTTTGGATGGAAAGTATGGCCCAAAAACTCAAATGACCCGACCTTGACCTGATGTGACCTCAATTCGAAAATTTCGAGTATGCTTTAGATGGGTCTCATTGAGAGCTTTCGAATGCCGCCTTGCACGTCTCGCTGCAATCGTTGGTTCCGGAGATAACGAGGGGCAATATCTCTCCCCCCCAGCGGTCAATAGCGTTCGGCTGAGACCCCGGTCAAGTGCGGGTTAAACGAACGATAGTTAATAGTTTTAGCCATGCCCGCACTGATCCCATTACCTCATCTTATCAGCAGCAATCGACTTGAGTTGATACGCGATACGCTTTCTTCAAACTGTACTGCTTTGAGAGCTGGTGACAAAACGTTATCAGCTTAGTCACCAGAAATGTTTGCCGTGCCCATGGGTCGCTTTATCATGGCCTAGTTATGTATTCAGCACAATAGGTATACGCGGTTCTTGTGCTTGACTGTGCCTTACTGAGGTCATGTGGATACATGGGTGATAAACCACGCCATCCCTATGCCATGGCAATGACTGGCGACTGCGCAATCACTGTCTCGGTGGGGCCAAAATGAGCTCGAGCTGTTCTGCCCGCACCATGTGATCTCTAGGAGAGAGCTGGCTGAACTGCGCACCATGTGATCTCTGGGAGAGCTGTCTGAACTGCGCACCATGTGATCTCTAGGAGAGAGCTGTCTGAACTGCGCACCATGTGATCTCTAGGAGAGCTGTCTGAACTGCGCACCATGTGATCTCTAGGAGAGCTGGCTGAACTGCGCACCATGTGATCTCTAGGAGAGAGCTTGCTGAACTGCGCACCATGTGATATCTAGGAGAACTGGCTGAACTGCGCACCATGTGATCTCTAGGAGAGAGCTGTCTGAACTGCGCAACATGTGATCTCTAGGAGAGAGCTGTCTGAACTGCGCACCATGTGATCTCTAGGAGAGCTGGCATAACTGCGCACCATGTGATCTCTAGGAGAGAGCTTGCTGAACTGCGCACCATGTGATCTCTAGGAGAGAGCTGTCTGAACTGCGCACCATGTGATCTCTAGGAGAGAGCTGTCTGAACTGCGCACCATGTGATCTCTAGGAGAGAGCTGTCTGAACTGCGCACCATGTAATCTCTAGGAGAGCTTGCTGAACTGCGCACCATGTGATCTCTAGGAGAGAGCTGTCTGAACTGCGCACCATGTGATCTCTAGGAGAGAGCTTGCTGAACTGCGCACCATGTGCTCTCTAGGAGAGCTTGCTGAACTGCGCACCATGTGATCTCTAGGAGAGAGCTGTCTGAACTGCGCACCATGTGATCTCTAGGAGAGCTGGCTGAACTGCGCACCATGTGATCTCTAGGAGAGAGCTGTCTGAACTGCGCACCATGTGATCTCTAGGAGAGAGCTGTCTGAACTGCGCACCATGTGATCTCTAGGAGAGCTGGCTGAACTGCGCACCATGTGATCTCTAGGAGAGAGCTGTCTGAACTGCGCACCATGTGATCTCTAGGAGAGCTGTCTGAACTGCGCACCATGTGATCTCTAGGAGAGCTGGCATAACTGCGCACCATGTGATCTCTAGGAGAGAGCTGTCTGAACTGCGCACCATGTGATCTCTAGGAGAGAGCTGTCTGAACTGCGCACCATGTGATCTCTAGGAGAGAGCTGTCTGAACTGCGCACCATGTGATCTCTAGGAAAGCTGTCTGAACTGCGCACCATGTGATCTCTAGGAGAGAGCTTGCTGAACTGCGCACCATGTGATCTCTAGGAGAGAGCTGTCTGAACTGCGCACCATGTGATATCTAGGAGAGAGCTGTCTGAACTGCGCACCATGTGATCTCTAGGAGAGAGCTTGCTGAACTGCGCACCATGTGATCTCTAGGAGAGCTGTCTGAACTGCGCACCATGTGATCTCTAGGAGAGAGCTGTCTGAACTGCGCACCATGTGATCTCTAGGAGAGCTTGCTGAACTGCGCACCATGTGATCTCTAGGAGAGAGCTGTCTGAACTGCGCACCATGTGATCTCTAGGAGAGAGCTGTCTGAACTGCGCACCATGTGATCTCTAGGAGAGCTGGCTGAACTGCGCACCATGTGATCTCTAGGAGAGAGCTGTCTGAACTGCGCACCATGTGATCTCTAGGAGAGCTGGCATAACTGCGCACCATGTGATCTCTAGGAGAGAGCTGGCTGAACTGCGCACCATGTGATCTCTAGGAGAGCTGTCTGAACTGCGCACCATGTGATCTCTAGGAGAGCTTGCTGGACTGCGCACCATGTGATCTCTAGGAGAGAGCTGTCTGAACTGCGCACCATGTGATCTCTAGGAGAGCTGTCTGAACTGCGCACCATGTGATCTCTAGGAGAGAGCTGTCTGAACTGCGCACCATGTGATCTCTAGGAGAGCTGTCTGAACTGCGCACCATGCGATCTCTAGGAGAGCTGGCTGAACTGCGCACCATGTGATCTCTTGGAGAGAGCTGTCTGAACTGCGCACCATGTGATCTCTAGGAGAGCTGGCTGAACTGCGCACCATGTGATCTCTAGGAGAGCTGGCTGAACTGCGCACCATGTGATCTCTAGGAGAGCTGGCATAACTGCGCACCATGTGATCTCTTGGAGAGAGCTGTCTGAACTGCGCACCATGTGATCTCTAGGAGAGCTGTCTGAACTGCGCACCATGTGATCTCTAGGAGAGCTGTCTGAACTGCGCACCATGTGATCTCTAGGAGAGCTGGCTGAACTGCGCACCATGTGATCTCTAGGAGAGAGCTGTCTGAACTGCGCACCATGTGATCTCTAGGAGAGCTTGCTGAACTGCGCACCATGTGATCTCTAGGAGAAAGCTGTCTGAACTGCGCACCATGTGATCTCTAGGAGAGCTGTCTGAACTGCGCACCATGCGATATCTAGGAGAGAGCTGTCTGAACTGCGCACCATGTGATCTCTAGGAGAGCTGGCTGAACTGCGCACCATGTGATCTCTAGGAGAGCTGGCTGAACTGCGCACCATGTGATCTCTAGGAAAGCTGTCTGAACTGCGCACCATGTGATCTCTAGGAGAGAGCTGTCTGAACTGCGCACCATGTGATCTCTAGGAGAGAGCTGTCTGAACTGCGCACCATGTGATCTCTAGGAGAGAGCTGTCTGAACTGCGCACCATGTGATCTCTAGGAGAGCTGGTATAACTGCGCACCATGTGATCTCTAGGAGAGAGCTGTCTGAACTGCGCACCATGTGATCTCTAGGAGAGCTGGCATAACTGCGCACCATGTGATCTCTAGGAGAGAGCTGTCTGAACTGCGCACCATGTGATCTCTAGGAGAGCTGTCTGAACTGCGCACCATGTGATCTCTAGGAGAGAGCTGGCTGAACTGCGCACCATGTGATCTCTAGGAGAGAGCTGTCTGAACTGCGCACCATGTGATCTCTAGGAGAGAGCTGTCTGAACTGCGCACCATGTGATCTCTAGGAGAGCTGTCTGAACTGCGCACCATGTGATCTCTAGGAGAGCTGGCTGAACTGCGCACCATGTGATCTCTAGGAGAGAGCTGTCTGAACTGCGCACCATGTGATCTCTAGGAGAGCTTGCTGAACTGCGCACCATGTGATCTCTAGGAGAGAGCTGACTGAACTGCGCACCATGTGATCTCTAGGAGAGAGCTGGCATAACTGCGCACCATGTGATCTCTAGGAGAGCTTGCTGAACTGCGCACCATGTGATCTCTAGGAGAGAGCTGTCTGAACTGCGCACCATGTGATCTCTAGGAGAGCTGGCATAACTGCGCACCATGTGATCTCTAGGAGAGCTTGCTGAACTGCGCACCATGTGATCTCTAGGAGAGAGCTGTCTGAACTGCGCACCATGTGATCTCTAGGAGAGAGCTGCCTGAACTGCGCACCATGTGATCTCTAGGAGAGCTTGCTGAACTGCGCACCATGTGATCTCTAGGAGAGAGCTGTCTGAACTGCGCACCATGTGATCTCTAGGAGAGAGCTGCCTGAACTGCGCACCATATGATCTCTAGGAGAGCTTGCTGAACTGCGCACCATGTGATCTCTAGGAGAGCTGTCTGAACTGCGCACCATGTGATCTCTAGGAGAGAGCTGGCATAACTGCGCACCATGTGATCTCTAGGAGAGCTTGCTGAACTGCGCACCATGTGATCTCTAGGAGAGCTGGCTGAACTGCGCACCATGTGATCTCTAGGAGAGAGCTGTCTGAACTGCGCACCATGTGATCTCTAGGAGAGCTGGCATAACTGCGCACCATGTGATCTCTAGGAGAGCTTGCTGAACTGCGCACCATGTGATCTCTAGGAGAGAGCTGGCTGAACTGCGCACCACGTGATCTCTAGGAGAGAGCTGTCTGAACTGCGCACCATGTGATCTCTAGGAGAGAGCTGTCTGAACTGCGCACCATGTGATCTCTAGGAGAGCTTGCTGAACTGCGCACCATGTGATCTCTAGGAGAGAGCTGTCTGAACTGCGCACCATGTGATCTCTAGGAGAGCTTGCTGAACTACGCACCATGTGATCTCTAGGAGAGAGCTGTCTGAACTGCGCACCATGTGATCTCTAGGAGAGCTGGCTGAACTGCGCACCATGTGATCTCTAGGAGAGCTGGCATAACTGCGCACCATGTGATCTCTAGGAGAGCTTGCTGAACTGCGCACCATGTGATCTCTAGGAGAGAGCTGTCTGAACTGCGCACCATGTGATCTCTAGGAGAGAGCTGTCTGAACTGCGCACCATGTGATCTCTAGGAGAGAGCTGGCATAACTGCGCACCATGTGATCTCTAGGAGAGCTGTCTGAACTGCGCACCATGTGATCTCTAGGAGAGAGCTGTCTGAACTGCGCACCATGTGATCTCTAGGAGAGAGCTGTCTGAACTGCGCACCATGTGATCTCTAGGAGAGCTTGCTGAACTGCGCACCATGTGATCTCTAGGAGAGAGCTGTCTGAACTGCGCACCATGTGATCTCTAGGAGAGCTGCCTGAACTGCGCACCATGTGATCTCTAGAAGAGCTGGCTGAACTGCGCACCATGTGATCTCTAGGAGAGCTTGCTGAACTGCGCACCCTGTGATCTCTAGGAGAGCTGTCTGAACTGCGCACCATGTGATCTCTAGGAGAGCTTGCTGAACTGCGCACCATGTGATCTCTAGGAGAGCTTGCTGAACTGCGCACCATGTGATCTCTAGGAGAGAGCTGTCTGAACTGCGCACCATGTGATCTCTAGGAGAGCTGTCTGAACTGCGCATCATGTGATCTCTAGGAGAGAGCTGGCTGAACTGCGCACCATGTGATCTCTAGGAGAGCTTGCTGAACTGCGCACCATGTGATCTCTAGGAGAGCTGTCTGAACTGCGCACCATGTGATCTCTAGGAGAGCTTGCTGAACTGTGCACCATGTGATCTCTAGGAGAGAGCTGTCTGAACTGCGCACCATGTGATCTCTAGGAGAGAGCTGTCTGAACTGCGCACCATGTGATCTCTAGGAGAGCTGGCTGAACTGCGCACCATGTGATCTCTAGGAGAGCTGTCTGAACTGCGCACCATGTGATCTCTAGGAGAGCTGGCTGAACTGCGCACCATGTGATCTCTAGGAGAGCTTGCTGAACTGCGCACCATGTGATCTCTAGGAGAGAGCTGTCTGAACTGCGCACCATGTGATCTCTAGGAGAGCTTGCTGAACTGCGCACCATGTGATCTCTAGAAGAGAGCTGTCTGAACTGCGCACCATGTGATCTCTAGGAGAGAGCTGTCTGAACTGCGCACCATGTGATCTCTAGGAGAGCTTGCTGAACTGCGCACCATGTGATCTCTAGGAGAGAGCTGTCTGAACTGCGCACCATGTGATCTCTAGGAGAGAGCTGTCTGAACTGCGCACCATGTGATCTCTAGGAGAGCTGTCTGAACTGCGCACCATGTGATCTCTAGGAGAGAGCTATCTGAACTGCGCACCATGTGATCTCTAGGAGAGAGCTGGCTGAACTGCGCACCATGTGATCTCTAGGAGAGAGCTGTCTGAACTGCGCACCATGTGATCTCTAGGAGAGAGCTGTCTGAACTGCGCACCATGTGATCTCTAGGAGAGAGCTGTCTGAACTGCGCACCATGTGATCTCTAGGAGAGCTTGCTGAACTGCGCACCATGTGATCTCTAGGAGAGAGCTGTCTGAACTGCGCACCATGTGATCTCTAGGAGAGCTGTCTGAACTGCGCACCATGTGATCTCTAGGAGAGAGCTTGCTGAACTGCGCACCATGTGATCTCTAGGAGAGAGCTGTCTGAACTGCGCACCATGTGATCTCTAGGAGAGCTGGCATAACTGCGCACCATGTGATCTCTAGGAGATAGCTGGCTGAACTGCGCACCAAGTGATCTCTAGGAGAGCTGTCTGAACTGCGCACCATGTGATCTCTAGGAGAGAGCTGTCTGAACTGCGCACCATGTGATCTCTAGGAGAGCTGGCATAACTGCATCAGTTTTTACTCTGAGCAGCTTCGCATTCTAACTTGTGGATGATAGAAGTTTGTCATATCGCCTGAACATAGCTGCGCGTTCTTCGGCTACAATAACGCCAGCGTTTGCAGAGCTGCCATGGTAAGTGTTACCAATAGTTGCATCGTCGTCATCATCGTCATCATCGTCATCGTCATCATCGTCATCGTCAGTTGCACCGGTAATGATCGCAGGTTCCTGAAGCGGCGCCGCCGGTGCCTCTGTCCGTCACCGCCGGGCGGCTAACAACAGGGGCGGATCCAGCCACTCAGTTTGGGGGGAATGTTTGGCCTTCAGCAAGCACGCAGGCAGGATTTTTATCATGGGGGGGGGGGGGGGCACGTCGGTGGTATACAAATTTCGCTCCTCAGCCATTTATTGTTGACGGGGGGGGGGGGGGGGTAGGGTCGTCAGAGAATCTCATTTTATCTAGTGTAAAACAAAATGGGGGGGGGGCATTTTTGAAAAGTGGGACGCTCTAATAAGCATGGCTGAACACTGTGTATTCAAACCAAGACTCAAATTGTTCGCTGTTTAGGTGTCAGATGTGCAGAAGATGCGATTACCGTTCTCTGATGAAAATGATCCATGGAGACTAAGTTTGGTGGATTTTGGTCCGTAATCCTAATCTCCGAACAGCGAATGAAGTAATCGCCCCAACGTCCCGTTTTAAGCACCGGTCCACCATATACCCGAAAGTTGACCTGGGCGTTGACGAATCGCTTTAGCGTTTCTAATTGAGTTAGGATGATGACACAAGATTCGTTGTATTGTCCTTCGTCTGTGCCTTTGTCTCATACATCTCCTGTCAATTTGCCTGACGACACTTGAGCCGTGACGTCACCGTTTCTACAGCGAACCGGCTTTAGCATGGTGGGCTACGGGAAAATAGGTGGTATTCGGGTCGCAATTTCAAGCATTTCTAAAATAGTTCGTTCATCAGATGATACATAACTGTGATGCCAAAGGCCTTCCCTGTTCATATCTGGAGTTGACTTTGGCAAAATTAAGTCAAATTTTTGCCCAATAATTTGTTTATGGAACGCTGCTCGTCTTACAATAAGGATCATTTTCAGCTTATCTGATAATACGAGTCAGATTTCGCCCACGCAGAGGGCGGGCTGGGATTATAATGGATATATTGCTATGCACTGGATGTATGCTACACATATATGGTATTAAACCTCAAATATAGTGAGGAGATGGTGACGTAGGAACGTTATAACCGGTTGTTGTATGGCCTTGGTTTAGAGGATGGGATTGCCTCATAATCACCATGCGTCTGCTCCGGCGCCATATTCTTTCCAAGCTACCCAAAACCGTTTAGATCCAGCAACTGAATACAACACACTGGCCGCAATCAGCTGATCTCGACACGGGAAGCGTAACTTTGGCTGCCAAAGTAAAAACCAAGGCAACAACTTTTTAATACAGCTGCGGTTCCTTAATGCTATTCACCTGTCAATACCTTGAATGATTATTCAACAACTCTGACTTCGTCACTGTAATGCTCTCTGTCGCCGAATTACATTAGCCGGGTCCGGGGCAGACCCGGGGCCAGCCCGCTCTCCGGGTCCGGGGCAGACCTGGGGCCAGCCCGCTCTCCGGGTCCGGGGCAGACCCGGGGCTAGCCCGCTCTCCGGGTCCGGGGAAGACCCGGGGCCAGCCCGCTCTTCGGGTCCGGGGCAGACCCAGGACCAGCCCGCTCTCCGGGTCCGGGGCAGACCCGGAGCCAGCCCGCTCTCCGGGCCCGGGGCAGACCCGGGGCCAGTCCGCTCTCCGGGTCCGGGGCAGACCCGGGGCAAGCCCGCTCTCCGGGTCAGACACGGGGCCAGCCCGCTCTCCGGGTCCGGGGCAGACCCGAGGCAAGCCCGCTCTCCGGGTCAGACACGGGGGCCAGCCCGCTCTCCGGGTCAGACCCGGGGCCAGCCCGCTCTCCGGGTCCGGGGCAGACCCGGGGCTAGCCCGCTCTCCGGGTCCGGGGAAGACCCGGGGCCAGCCCGCTCTTCGGGTCCGGGGCAGACCCAGGACCAGCCCGCTCTCCGGGTCCGGGGCAGACCCGGAGCCAGCCCGCTCTCCGGGCCCGGGGCAGACCCGGGGCCAGTCCGCTCTCCGGGTCCGGGGCAGACCCGGGGCCAGCCCGCTCTCCGGGTCCGGGGCAGACCCGGGGCCAGCCCGCTCTCCGGGTCAGACCCGGGCCCAGCACGCTCTCCGGGTCCGGGGCAGACCCGAGGCAAGCCCGCTCTCCGGGTCAGACACGGGGCCAGCCCGCTCTCCGGGTCCGGGGCAGATCCGAGGCAAGCCCGCTCTCCGGGTCAGACACGGGGGCCAGCCCGCTCTCCGGGTCCGGGGCAGACCCGGGGCAAGCCCGCTCTCCGGGTCCGGGGCAGAACCGGGGGCAGCCCGCTCTCCGGGTCCGGGGCCAGCCCGCTCTCCGGGTCCGGGGCAGACAGCCCGCTCTTCGGGTCCGGGGCAGAACCGGGGCCAGACCGCTCTCCGGGTCCGGGGCAGACCCGGGGCAAGCCCGCTCTCCGGGTCCGGGGCAGACCCCGGCCAAGCCTGCTCTCCGGGTCCGGGGCAGACCCGGGGGCAGCCAGTACTCGGGTTGTGATATGCTAATAGTGTTTATATTTGTTTAATATTCTTACTACCAGGACTTCGTAACATCTAGCAAATGTGTGTTTTAAGATGTCGTGGTGTGAGTGAGACAGCTCAAACGACGCTGTTATCTCGAGTCATTTAGACTAGAGGGTTGTCAACCATTTACCGCGAATTTTGAACATATTGCGCATCGCGCAACGCTGGCCATAACGCTCTACAATAGGGGCATAAATATGCTTGAAAATGTGCTTCTACTGGAGCGAACATTGCAGTTACAGGTACGAACCACCCATCAAAAGATGTGCCTTTTCAAGACGAGTGTCGGCATTATTTTCAATTGGAAATACAATGATTTTTTTTTTAAATAATATTTCTAGCTCATCATGAACTTAGCGCAAGTCAACGTAAAGCAAAAACAAACATTGGCAAAAATTAATCGATATATTGCAGGTACCGCGACCAGCCACCCATCAAACAATGCGTATTTTCCCGAAGCATCTTTTGACAGTTTTCAATTGGAAATCCAATGAAAATTGACAAAGTTCTGGCCAATAATATTTCTAACAAAGTGCCAAGGCACCGTCAACCAAAAACAAACATTGTCCAAATGTAATCGATATATTGGAGGTACCGCGATCAGCCACCCATCAAACAATGCGTATTTTCACGAAGCATCTTCTGGTAATTTTCAATTGGAAATCGGTTCCAAAATGTACGAAATTATTTGCTTAAACCCTAGTCATGATATTTCAGATTTGTCGTGTTGACTTTGACCACAACAGCGGCGATAGCGCAATATAGACGAATCAGCTTCGTGAAACGGATTTTGAACCAATGCCTACGCTAGACGAGGAACGAGCCTTCCTTGCAATTCTGTTACCAAACACATGATGCGTTTCGCTGGCGGTCGGTTCAAATAGCGAAAACGAAGTCCGGTAGAAATCACACTAATGACGTATGCGAAACATCACGAGATTTGTCCCTTTAAAATAAAACCAAATACACCCCCAACGGTTTTTGCGTTGAAACTCATCAACTAGGTCGTTTTGGAAGGCAAAATTCCAGATTTGGAGATTTCTCAGTACTCCCGACAATCTGACTATCTCAGATAAAAAAAACGAATGTTAAAGGTTCACAATTCCCTTTAATAACATCAATTTATAACATCCGTGCATGCTGGTAGGGTACATACCCAGGACGACTTGGGATGAGAGGACAGGGCAGGTTGAAGGGCGCGGGTCACACAATATCAGAGCAGGCTGCAGGCTGCTCTGTGCCACGACCGGCGGTCATGCACGTGTCCGCCTGCTGTGGAGAACCAAAGCGTTACGAATGAGGGTATCAAAATTCATCTTTAGAGACGGCTCGTCAGCGGCCGTTTGATTATCCCGCGCCGTGCCGGTGTTCGGCGCCATCTTCGCCGTGCCCGGGGGGGGGGGGGGGGGGGGGATTAGACATCTCCCTCCAACTCGAAAACTAAAAGGGCTAGAAAAACGCAGAAAAGCGCGTTCGAAAGAAAGTACTTCAGATATGTGCTTTCCTAAAGCCAATATTGAGGTCACCAGAGGTCATCAAAGGTCAAACTTTCCCGTTTGAGGACTCCGCTCCAGAAACCCCCAGATATCACAGGAACTATGATAGCTATGAACAAACGGAAACACCAATGGAAAGCTATTGAAACATGCAATCAACATGTCCTCAGATTTGAGCTCAGGTCAATAGTTTAGGATCCAGAGCTCATCAAATGTCAAAAAGGCTATTGTTTACAAAACGGTTTTCACGAATAGCTTTATACCTAATAACGACAAGGAAATAATTTTGATGTCATCTTGTTTGTCTCGTCAAGGCGCTTCGACTCATTAGTGTTGACCAGATTAGGTCAACTTCAAAATTTGACCTCAGATCAAGGTCAAGTGGTGACCCAAGTATGTCATGTTGCATATGGGAAGACGTACCTCGACGGGACAAACACATTGGTGCCGGTTTCACTGTTCTATCGTCATTATGTCGAGAGTTATTGACATGCAACTGTTGGTGACCTCGGATGACCGCGACTGACCCTGCACAGGTCACTGAACAAAAATGGCACCAAGGTCATCAATAATGGCCTATAACAGGATCCAGAAGGAATTATACTGATATCTTATGTATCCTTGGAATAGGAGGCATTTGAATATTTCCCAATTTATTTATAATGGGGAGGTCACGAAATTGACCCGACCTTAGGTCGCTGATATACAAATCCAAGATATACGAATTGTAGATATATGTATGACCTTATGAAATCCTGTAAGTGTAAAACCGATCATCCAAAAACTGTGACTGTGGTACGACCACAAGTTTTTTTGGAGGTGGGGTCACGTGACCTGGTCTAGTGACCTGACCTGAGATTACCCGAGGTATTTTGTTTATACATAATATGCGCAATTGATGCCCGAACAGCTGTGCCCAAAACGTCGGCGCTGCGCGCTGCCGTTTTTTCGCTATCCTCGAAAAACCTGAGGGGGTGTCTAAACACCCCCCCCCCCCCCTCCCCCCGGCACGGCGCGGGTTATCCTACTGACAATGGTAAGACAAAACATTCTTGCGGAGTTGTAGGTTATTATGATTGTGTACGCCACAGGCACAACGTGCTCGTACTGAAAGGAAATCGCTATATATGGAAAGGATGGGAGGACAAGCTAGTGTCAGATAGCAATACACGGCATAGGAGGCGTCGCGCCATCCGCGATAAGTAACGTCAAACTTAGCGCGGATGGCGCTGATGCGCGACGCTCAGATCAAATCTATAGATCGTGAATGCTAATTTAAAAGTATGTGTATACTGTTTTTTTCTTCTGCTTAATCTGCCGTTGCGTCGGGTCCATTATTCACTTGTTTATTGCAATTTGCAGCAGTGCATATCATATCGTTATAAATAAATGTTGCTAAAACAGCTAAAATGCATTTAGGAAAGATACAAATGATAACTTTTACTCCAACATACTTTTGCCCCCAGATTTGTAGTTTCGGGGGGGGGCAATTACCCATTTGGACCCCCCTGGATCCGCCTATGGCTACCAGCGCTGTTTATCGCAGCAAACAGTGACGCCAGCGTCACCGGGTTAATGAATCCCACAGGAGCCCACCGACAGCGAGCGACAGCGTCGGCCCAGTGCGGCCCGCTTCAGGGCACGACCGGGACTCAGGAGAAGGAAACAGGCCATCATGCCGTCAGATGTCTCCTGCAGCTCCCGGCCCAGCACTGCGCAATGTGCAGGGTTGGTGTCAGAGTCCCATTGGCCATTGCCGGTCCTTTGCCAGTCAATCTATGCAAGCAAATGTCCCAATCAGGCATAAGCTCATGGCATAGCTCCCATGAACAACGATCTGCTGAGTTCACTTCACAATACTGTCTTCCCACGGGTGATGGGTATTTATCGATTATGTGGGCTTCACCGGGCGGGAGAGGACCTGTAACCATTAATGGTTAGCTCCTCACAAGTATTAGTTTTTTATATGGAAAACAGAAAAAACTGCATCCAATTAAAGCGGAAAAGACACTGAATGCAGAAACAACCTATTGGTGTTCGCCCCTTCCCTACACGACGCCTGTTCGGACACCCCAGCCGCCCCCGCCTCCGCTGGTCTCTCACGGAGCCGGAGTCACACCTACCAGTGGGCGTGCAGCCGGACCGAGTGAGGCGTGTCCTCTGCCCAGCTGACCATAACGGCCGTCAGCGCATGGGAACACTGACCGAAACCTGCACAGAACACGCGTGGCTATCGAGCGCTTCCTGACCCGTGCGGTGGTCTTCGTGGCCTTCGGTAAATAATAACTTCTGTAATATTCGCTAACTAAACATTGCTGTGAACTATTTTAGACGGAATGATTAGACGTTTTTCCCGTTCGTGTGACACATGTGCACACTGCACATCAATCAGGTCAGTCGAATCACCATAGGATTGTGGCAGTGGCCGGTGGATACGTATTGTTCTCGATGTTCGTTGGTCGATTATTTCTCTCTGGTAGTGTGCCGGTGGTGCCGGCCGCCGTCTACTCGTGCTGACGACACACCGCGGTCGGGCCGGGCTGCGATAGAGCGCGAGGTGCCGACCGGAACGGAAACGGCGCCGTTTGTGCACGGCGGCCGGTTCGGCGTCACGCGGTCCGACCGCTGCAGGCACGATGGCGGCTATACTCGCGGTGTAGACGCTGTAGGCAGGTGGGCTGCTACGAACACCGTCGCCCTCAGACAGAGTGGATTGCATGAGGTCTGGTCATCACATGATGGGAGCTCAGTAGCTCACACCAGCAGTCGGTTCACAGCGCATGGAAAGCAACAGCTCAGCGTTCACGTTAACCCTTTGAAAATGCGAATACAATCGAAATTGATGAAACCTGTCGCAGAAGGGGGTGGGGAGAGCTGTCCGCCTGGTTTCCAACTCGGTTGTTCAGAGGTGGCCGTGACGACGTGGGACAGCGGTGTTCAGAGGTGGCCGTGACCACATGGGACAGCGGTGTTCAGAGGTGGCCGTGACGACGTGGGACAGCGGTGTTCAGAGGTGGCCGTGACGACATGGGACAGCGGTGTTCAGAGGTGGCCGCGACGATGTGGGACAGCGGTGTTCAGAGGTGGCCGTGACGACGTGGGACAGCGGTGTTCAGAGGTGGCCGTGACGACGTGGGACAGCGGTGTTCAGAGGTGGCCGTGACGACGTGGGACAGCGGTGTTCAGAGGTGGCCGTGACGACGTGGGACAGCGGTGTTCAGAGGTGGCCGTGACGACGTGGGACAGCGGTGTTCAGAGGTGGCCGTGACGACATGGGACAGCGGTGTTCAGAGGTGGCCGTGACGACGTGGGACAGCGGTGTTCAGAGGTGGCCGTGACGACATGGGACAGCGGTATTCAGAGGTGGCCGCGACGATGTGGGACAGCGGTGTTCAGAGGTGGCCGTGACGATGTGGGACAGCGGTGTTCAGAGGTGGCCGTGACGACATGGGACAGCGGTGTTCAGAGGTGGCCGTGACGATGTGGGACAGCGGTGTTCAGAGGTGGCCGTGACGATGTGGGACAGCGGTGTTCAGAGGTGGCCGTGACGATGTGGGACAGCGGTGTTCAGAGGTGGCCGTGACGATGTGGGACAGCGGTGTTCAGAGGTGGCCGTGACGACGTGGGACAGCGGTGTTCAGAGGTGGCCGTGACGATGTGGGACAGCGGTGTTCAGAGGTGGCCGTGACGATGTGGGACAGCGGTGTTCAGAGGTGGCCGTGACGACGTGGGACAGCGGTGTTCAGAGGTGGCCGTGACGATGTGGGACAGCGGTGTTCAGAGGTGGCCGTGACGATGTGGGACAGCGGTGTTCAGAGGTGGCCGTGACGATGTGGGACAGCGGTGTTCAGAGGTGGCCGTGACGATGTGGGACAGCGGTGTTCAGAGGTGGCCGTGACGACGTGGGACAGCGGTGTTCAGAGGTGGCCGTGACGATGTGGGACAGCGGTGTTCAGAGGTGGCCGTGACGACGTGGGACAGCGGTGTTCAGAGGTGGCCGTGACGATGTGGGACAGCGGTGTTCAGAGGTGGCCGTGACGACGTGGGACAGCGGTGTTCAGAGGTGGCCGTGACGATGTGGGACAGCGGTGTTCAGAGGTGGCCGTGACGACGTGGGACAGCGGTGTTCAGAGGTGGCCGTGACGATGTGGGACAGCGGTGTTCAGAGGTGGCCGTGACGACGTGGGACAGCGGTGTTCAGAGGTGGCCGTGACGACGTGGGACAGCGGTGTTCAGAGGTGGCCGTGACGATGTGGGACAGCGGTGTTCAGAGGTGGCCGTGACGACGTGGGACAGCGGTGTTCAGAGGTGGCCGTGACGATGTGGGACAGCGGTGTTCAGAGGTGGCCGTGACGACGTGGGACAGCGGTGTTCAGAGGTGGCCGTGACGACGTGGGACAGCGGTGTTCAGAGGTGGCCGTGACGATGTGGGACAGCGGTGTTCAGAGGTGGCCGTGACGATGTGGGACAGCGGTGTTCAGAGGTGGCCGTGACGACGTGGGACAGCGGTGTTCAGAGGTGGCCGTGACGACGTGGGACAGCGGTGTTCAGAGGTGGCCGTGACGACGTGGGACAGCGGTGTTCAGAGGTGGCCGTGACGATGTGGGACAGCGGTGTTCAGAGGTGGCCGTGACGATGTGGGACAGCGGCATGATGTTCCTAATACGCGTCCAACATATGACGCAAAGCTCTGACAGAATCACCTTGACTTTACGCGCGTTCGCTTTCAACCTCCGTCCTCCGTTTTCGGGTGGTTGACCGGCGGCACTGTCATCAAAGGCGGATCGGATCCAGAACGGGTGTTTGGGGAGGTCAAATTCCCCAAAAGTCTCACACAATTCTGGAAACTCATCGGATTTCGCATGTTTATGCATTGAGGGCTGATTTAAAACGAATTTTCCTTAGTAAAAGTTGCTTAGAATGCTGCCTCCCTCCCCTCCCTGGATCCGCCCATGACTGTGATCTGTGTCGCACAGGACAAGACACCGCCCCCACACAGAGGACCACTTTAGTACACATTCAAACAAACCACGTGCCCCGCCCTTATTTCCAGACGATTTAATCCAGACGCTCAGACACGAGACAACGACACGCCAAATCCTTTGGAGGAGCTCCATCCGTCCAGAGTCGGAGATCCAGGCACGATGGTGAGCATGACAGCTCTATCGTCCAGCCTCCAGACCATGGACGTAGAAACGTTTTGAAAAGTGGGGGCAGCCGCAACCTCACCGGATACACCCCCCCCCCCCTTCTCTAACTCGAAAAACTAAAAGGGCTAGAAAGTCGCGGAAAAGGCGTTCGAAAACTCTTGATAAAGACATTCGAAGTTAATTCGGGTATTATTTGGCTCAGGTCAATATTGAGGTCACCAGAGGTCATTAAAAGTAAAATTGTCCAATACAGGACTATGCTCTACAAACCCCTAAATACCCCGGGAACTATAACAGCTAGGAACAAACGGAAAAAAGCAAACGAAAGCTCATGAAAAACGCAATCGCGCTTAGTGTCATACAATTTTATATCAGGTAAACAGTTTAGCTTTTAGGAAAAAAATGTCCTCGTGACATTTGGTGACCTCTGTAGTGGAGCCACTACAGAGGTCACCAAATGTCACGAGGACATTTTTGTTCTCCAAAAGTTTGTCATAAGTATTTTTTTGTTAGTTGACCATATAACAGTAATTGTAACACCATCGTGTTTTCTCGTCAAGGCGCTTCGAAACATATTAATGGTGACCTGGTTAGGTCAACTTCAAAATTTGACATGTCAAGGTCATTTGGTGACCCAGGAGGTCATGTTGCATATGGGACGATGGGACTCGACGAGACAAACACAGCACCAAGGTGTCATTCGCACGTATCTATCTTTAATCTATCAAGAGTTATTGTCAAAAAGTGCTGGTGATCTCAGATGACCTCAGCTGACCTTGCAGAGGTCACTGAGCAACAACTGCACATAGGTCATCCAGAATAAGCTAAAATAACATGATTCTGAAATAATTGGCCTGATTAAATGCATATTCTCTGAAAAGGAAGCATTTGTATATTTTCCCATTTACTTATAACGGGGAGGTCACGGAATTGACCTGACCTTAGCTCACCAATAGACAAATTTGAGATCGACGAACTGTATGTACTTATGACCCTATGCAATCCTGCAAGTTTCAAATGTATCGGACAAACACGGTGACTTTGGCACGACCACAAACATTTTTGGAGTTAGTCACTTGACGTAACCTGTTGACCTGACCTGAGATGACCCGAGGAAACAATTTCACACCATGTGGGTAACTGATGCCCAAACAGCTGTGCCAAATTTGGCGGCGCTGTGCTCTTCCATTTTCCCGAAATTCATGAAAACTGGAGGGGGCGGAAATCAATCACCCGGCAGTGCGCGTGTTAACCCGGCAGTCACTGGGGTATATTCTGTAACACGACTCACTGTGGGGGGGGGGGCTTTTTTTAGCCCCCCCCCCCTGGTATCTGCAGAACCAATGATTACAGCTGGACGCACAAGGCGGCATTCGAAAGCGCTCAATGAGATAAGCCTAACACAAACTTAAAAATGTCAAATTAAGGTCACATGTCAGGTCACGGTCAAGTCAAACGTCAAAATCGAGGTATTTGAGTTTATGGACAATACTTGCCATCCATGGCCTTCGATTGCGCCTATAATCACCCAAAGTGCTGTCAAAAGTATGATACATATCCCATATGAGCTAAAGTGAGATTGTTGGAAAAAATACAAGTCAAGGAAAGGTCACAAAAGGTCACTACACACAAAATATCTACGAAAGTCATGCAGCACATGTTTTATGGATGCTTTTACGCGTATAATTCGATAGTGGTAGTCATTTTACCACCTAACTTCATTTACGTGAAGATAGTGTCAAGTTCAGGTCAAGTTCAGGTCACTGAAGGTCAAAATTTGAAATTGATAAATCGAAATGAAAAAAGCATGTTTCTATATCAGTTGTATCTAAAACAAACAGTGCTGGCATTTATTTGTCTGTATCCGGTCAATAAAAGCCAAAAAACGCAATTTCAAAATATGACGTCATGATTTACCCATACTTTATATGCCATGACAGTCAAAAAAGATGATATTTTGAAATTGTGTATGGTAGTTGCCCATATGTTGTTATCTGACATATATTCCGGTTTTTCAATATCTTTGAAAAATTTGATTTTGTGAGGATTTTTTCAAAAAAAAAGTTTTTTTTGTGAAATTTTTGGGGTCAAAAATATTTTTTATTATTTCGAGATAGCTGGTTTGTAGCCCTTGCAATTTTCTACCTTTTGGAGTTTTTGGATTGCATTTTGCTTCAAATGCAGCATTTGTACGGCTTGGCAAAGTTTAGCCGATTTTGGTGTCAAAATCGCGTTTAGTGACGTCACTAAATTCACTATATCTCGAAAAATTTCTGACGAAATTTTTTTCATTTTTTTCTCAAAAGGTGTAAAAATGATGCCCGGAAAGGTACTGAAATTTTGCCGTAGATATCTGGATTTGTTATTGAGATATTCCTGATATTCCTAGGGGGGGGGGGGCTAAAAAAGCCCCCCCCCCCCAGTGACTCGCGGGTTAAGTCAATATCGGTGACAAGAGCGTGCCACTCCTCAGTCGATGTGTCGTGGAATGCTCCATATGAGAAATAACACAGAACAAATAATATTTTTCAGTGATATTTAATCTTCTCTGAAAACGAGGAGGGAATACGAACTACCCGTGAACTACTTTCAAACCACTTATATGTTTAGCAATAGACGTCAAACAGATAGACACAAATATGGGTACGGGTTCCCGCGGTCTGTTTATGCTGTATATACTCGGCGCAGACGCCGCTCACGTCAGCCGCGCGTAACGTAACATTCGTCTCACGCGAGGAAAGGAAAATGTCAGTGATTGCTCACGACACGCTGTACAAAGGAGGTGAGCCACGCACCGTACCTCGGAGGGGTCACAGACGATCACATTTAAAGGGCATGGTAATTGAAAGGTTATTGAAGTTTACCGAGTTATGGAAATATAAAGTTAAGTTCTGATGGTTGTCAACAATTATGTGTTGCTGGTGTAAATATGCCCAGTTTGCGTCAGCAGTCTTCATTTTCAATGTCTGGTTTCCACCGGGTAAACATGGTACTCTTCAGTCAGTTTTGGACGGTGGTAGTAGCGTAGCAAAGGTCAAAAGTCCCGTCGCTCAAACATTCACGATTCATGTCTGTGACCTTTTGTAGGCCATCAAATGCCTTCGAAATATTCGTCCCACAAACCTTACTGTTATCACTTTCGTCGGGAAATGTACGATGTTGGATGATAATGCTGTTGAAGCCGTACTTCGTCATAATGATGATGTTGGGATGTGCAGAGCAGGAGCGGCGGATTGCGGGGGGCAGGGTACCCAAAAGCCCACAGTCGAAAATCCTGGGGGGCAAAAGGGTTATTTCGTCCCCCCCCCCAGATTTGAGCCGGTTCATTATCTCACGTTTTCAGCTGTGTGACGTATTTTTCCGATTTCGTCTTAACCAATCATAGACCTTATGCAATGATTTTCACGTGTGCTCTGGCGATGAATAGACATCCATGTATAATGATCAGTGAATCACTGTCCAGATGTTCGTCATCAATTTGTATAACTAGAGGCGATTATTGCTTGCTTTGCTTAGCGAAAATCGACATTGACCAGCGGCAGGGTCTGCACTATTCAATGTCTGTCGCAAACAAAGCTGAAATTTGTGTCATCTACTTGTCATCTACAGGTGTGACAGATTCGGGGGTGGGGGCGCAGTTGACCCCTGGCAAAAGGAAGAGGGTAAACCCATCTGTTTGCCCCTCGATCTGGCGGGCCTTAGAATGGTAGAAGTAATGGCCTAATTTGTCGATGTAAAATGAAGTATTCGGCCAGCTTTGGGTAGTAGGTATCTATCAAATCACAGCGCAAAAAAAAATAGCACCTGCAGTGCAAAATAAATAAGTGGGCACAATACTGAACACCCATATTGCAATATATGTATAGCAAATAGTACAATTCACACACCTTTCCTGTCTTTCATCACGAACTTGTATGTCTGCACACTTCTCTGCTCTACAGCACATTTTTTTAATAGAATGAACTCGGCCAATTGCCCCACAGTCCCTGCCTTTCCACCTTAATCCCGCGGACCGCCGCAAGAGGGGCAGGGAGTGCAGCTGACCCCCCCCCATCTAGGGTTTTTGATAAATGTAATCCGAATGTTTTAATGGGATGGATTTCCGCGATCAGGACCCACGCTTAGCTAAGCTTGTTGCGCGGGCCCTGACCCCACCATCCGATCGCGCAATTCCAATCATTGGCAGAATTTAGTGGCGAAGTTTATCGTCCCCAAAGACTGAGGACGGTCACCCCGGCTCGCTGGCTTGTGGGCAAACAAATAATTTTGATTTTCTATGAAATCATAAGAGGGAGCCCTTCCTAAAAAATATATACAAAACAGCGAGACAATAGGTAAGGGCCCTATCAGGGATGGCAAAGCCCCCCCCCCCCCCCAAGACCGACATATGGCACTACGGCCTAGGAAGGGCCTGAAAGAAAACCAGCCACTTTCATAATGGGGATTTTAACTGAGATAGCAGAACTGCTATCCAAACTTCTGGAAGGCCATGTCGATAAATCACTTACAACATACCATAGGCGTAGGAACAGGGGGAGGGGAGGAGGGCATAGCCACCTCATTTTTTGCCATTTTTTGTATTATAAAATATTGTATTTTTCTTGTTGAGAGAAAGAAGAAACAAATCTTGCAAAAGAGCCCCGACGAGAAGAGCCCAAATCTGCAAATAAATATTCCATAGGGGCTTGCGTTTCTCTCAACAAGATCAAAGTGTAACTGCCCCCCCCCCCTCACACACACACACACACACACACACACACACACACACACACACACACACACACACACACACACACACACACACACACACACACACACACACACGCACGCACGCACGCACGCACGCACGCACGCACGCACGCACGCACGCACGCACGCACGCACGCACGCACGCACGCACGCACGCACGCACGCACGCACGCACGCACGCACGCACGCACGCACGCACGCACGCACGCACGCACGCACGCACGCACGCACGCACGCACGCACGCACGCACGCACGCACGCACGCACGCACGCACGCACGCACGCACGCACGCACGCACGCACGCACGCACGCACGCACGCACACACACACACACACACACACACACACACACACACACACACACACACACACACACACACACACACACTCACGCGCACGCGCACCTTCGAAATAACACCCATATTGTGTGCGTGTGCGCGCAAGCGCGCAATGTTTGACAGGTGATGATAATAGTAACGCTAATGAACATCGCACTCACACGCTGATTAGGGCTGTGTGTCGTGTCACTTTTACGGCATAATTTGATGAGCACCTGGCGAGCATTTTCAGTTTTGTGCACACAAGGTTGCTGATGGGTAAGGTTGCTGATGGGTGAGTGACCATCAATCAGGTTCGAATGAGCACTAGAAACAGTCTCACCTTAAGCACCTTGCTTTTAATTAAAAGGGCTCGACAAATTGCTTACCAACTGTACTGACTGCAATTCGTGTTGGGTTATTGCCATGGATACATCATGCTTTAACCCTCGCCCTACGTGGAGGGGGGGGGGGGCTGGGGGGGGGGGCCTGACAGCCCCCCCCCTGAGGTTTTTCTTGAATAACTTTTTACATATGCGGTGCATCTTGCTGACATTTTCGGTAGCTGAGTTTACAGCAATTATAAGTAGGCTGTAAAAATTTCTTTGAAATTGGTTGAGAAATTTGGGAAATAATGACGCTTTGATGACGTCATGTTGGTATTTTTTTAAAAAAGAAATATTGGGAAAATCGTAGAAAATAGTTTTAAAGAAAATTGCAAACGCAATTCACCAAAGATACAAAATGCCATGTTGCGTCCCGACCCCGGACCGACCCAGGCAGCGCATATCCGCGATTGCTTACCATTACTTCCTCAGAGTTTTGACGTGTTAAATGTTGATTCCCTGCGTTTTTTGAAGGAGACTTGTAGTTATTACTTTAGCTTATTCGAATTTAGACAATTGGCCGGAAGTCTGAAGACTATACTGCTTTATTCACGGGAAAAAAATGAAGATTGCAAAGCAGTTCATACTTCGACATTCGTGGCGAGCACAGACGTGATTGGCGCCAGTTTTCAGCCTCACTGTATAAAGTTGCCAAGATGAAGAGAAGACGGTCCCTGGTGTCACTCTGTGGTACGGAATGTCCCCTTACATGGGCCGCGCACATGAACTGAGTAAGTGGATGGATTCCTGTAAATTAGCATTCAAGTAAACTGTGTTTAAGTTATTTTGTGTAGCTTTTTTTCGGAAGAAAAACTATGCCCTTTTTACCCTCAAGAACGTGCCGTTGTGAACCGAGCACCTACGAGTCACCACCAAACCAGACACCAATGATGATATAGCAACATCAATGCCATCACCACCAAAATCCAGCGGAGATGTCGTATCTTGCGCGGCCTGTGCATGTCAATCAGTCCGAAAGGCTGCAATTGTCTGCAGCGGCTGTGATGAGCGCAAAACTCACTGCGCAAACTTCCTGCACAAAACTCACTGTGGCTCAGGCCCGGGCCCTAGCCATATGGCATTGCGATGTGTGCCTGGGAAAGGACCGCACCCCATCGCAACTCCGCTCAACAAAGAACACAATGGAAGAAAGCGTCGAAGAGGAGACGGCTAAGCCAAGTGAAGGACGACCGGAAAACATACCCACAGGGTTGGCACAGCTCCGCGGGTCAACACATCGCAACTCCGCTCAACAAAGAACACAATGGAAGAAAGCGTCGAAGAGGAGACGGCTAAGCCAAGTGAAGGACGACCGGAAAACATACCCACAGGGTTGGCACAGCTCCGCGGGTCAACACAAATCATCAGGTTAATCCCTAAACCGGCGCGTGCGGTAGTTGCCCACAGCCTCTCCCAACGAATAAATGAAGCCACTTCGAGCACAAGCACAAGCCCGGACGCTTGGTGGCGCTTGTTCTCCTTCGCGTTCAGCGTCCTAAGGTCTCCTGGGCCCAAAGCCGATCGCAAATGTTCTCTTGCCACACTCATAAAGCGACAAGCTATTGAAAAGGTCCTACCTGTGCATGTGCTATGTGACCAAGGGCAACACAACATCACTCCATACTCTAGCTCCTGTGAGGATGTGGCTCGCAGGGTGCAAGCAAAGTGCACTGACGGTGACATCGGGGGGGGGGGGGGGCGCTCAGAGTGCTCACATCCAGCGAATTTCTGGCACAGCCCACTGAGGATGTAGTCTCCATGCTGCGCCTGAAGCACCCACCCGCACCAGAAGATGAAAACATGCCACCGCCACCTAGCGCCACTGACTCAGCTCCGCTGATCGTGACAAAGGATCAAGTCAGGCAGGCGATTGTCTCCATGCCCACGGGATCTGCGGGAGGAATGGACGGGATCAGGCCTCTCCATCTGCGACAGCTCACCTCTGCGGATACAGGCGAGGCCGGCCAGCGTCTGCTGACCTCCCTCACGGCGCTCACCAACCTGGTGCTGGCTGACCAGGTGCTATCATGCGGCCGTGACGCCCTCTACTGCGCATCCTTGTGCGCTTTCCACAAGAAGGACGGTGGCTTGCGTCCCATTACGGTGGGCAGCGTTTACCGTCGCCTGCCAGCGCGCATCGCTGCCCGCTTCGCTGCCAACCTCCTGGGCCCAGAACTGAGACCAGTGCAGCTCGGCGTGGGCACGCCGCTCGGCTGTGAGGCAGCGGTGCATGCAGTTAGAAACTTCACAAAAGATTCACGTCATCAGTCGGCACGTGCACTAGTTAAGGTCGATGTAAGGAATGCATTCAACTCTGTGAGGCGTGATGTCGTGCTGCGGTGCATAAAGGAATCCTGTCCCGAGGCTTACGCGATGGCCTAACAAGCGTACAGCACACCCACTCCGCTCCTCATGGCTGGTCACATAATGTCATCCACGGGTGTTCAGCAGGGCGACCCTCTGGGCCCAATCGCTTTCGCGTTGGCGGTTAACACATGCGCAAGAAGCCTGAAGTCCCCACTCAACATCTGGTACCTGGACGACGCCACCATAGGAGGTTCAGTCACTGACGTAGTCGCTGATCTCCGCTCAATCATCAGGGCACTCCCAGAGCTCGACCTCCAACTCAACGCCGCCAAATGCGAGGTGACAGTATTGGACGATCTCGGAGAAGAGCAGCAGGCTTCGGTGATCCGGGAAGTGAAGAGTGCTCTACCGGATATTTCTGAAACCCCTCTATCTCGTCTCCAATTGTTAAGCTCGCACGAGGCTGGCCTTGCAGACGCCACTAACGCTGTCCTCGATACCATTTCCAGGATGTGCGAAAGAGTTCAGTACTTAGATCGGCACACAGGCCTCTTCTTCCTCGCACACCACGTGTCAGCACCGCGGCTGATATATCTACTGCGCTCCGCTCCACTATACGGCGCCCGCTCCAACCTCCCGGAAAGTCGATGAGCTGGTTAGGTCGACCCTAGCCGATATCACCAACGTCGACATTTATGGACAAGCATGGCACCAGGCATCACTGCCTCGAAGACATGGAGGGCTCGGTGTTCGCTCAGTAGAATCCCTAGCCCTCCGATGCTGCGTGGCTTCACTGTGTGCAGCAGCGCCCCTGCTAGCCACAATCAGCCCGCCGAGAACTGACGACGTCACCTCAGCGGCCCTGCAACCGACTCTAGAAGACTTCAAGCGGCTCATAAGCTCAGATGACTTCCCTGAAGGACAGGACGCTTGCGAACAGCGACTCTGGGACGACCTGTTGTGCACGATGGTCAGAGAACAGATGTTCGAAAGAGCGAACCAGGTAGACCGTGACCGCCTTCTCGCCGCCTCTACACCCCACACGGCGGCATGGCTGCAGGCTATCCAAGCGTCAAATCTCGGCCTCCAACTGGATGCCGATACGGTCCGCGTCGCCGTAGCCCTGCGTCTGGGCGCTCCCATCTGTGAACCGCATAACTGCAGCCAATGCAGCCGTCCAGTGGACCGTCTTGGACACCATGGACTTTCCTGTAGGAAGTCAGCCGGGCGCTTCCCACGTCACGCTAATCTCAACGACGTGGTGAAGCGGGCGCTGGCCAGCGCGGGAGTGCCCTCTGTTCTCGAGCCCCAGGAGCTCGATCGTGGGGATGACAGGAGGCCGGACGGACTCACCCTCTTCCCTTACAAACAGGGAAAGAGCCTCACATGGGATGCCACCTGCGTCGACACCTTTGCTAAAAGCGCGGTTGTAGATGCCTCACTGAAGCCAGGTTCAGCAGCTAAGGCGGCGGAAGACCGGAAGAAGGAGAGATACGCGACCATCGCCCAGCGGCACATCTTTGTCCCAGTGTCAGTGGGGACCACCGGCGTCCTCGGCCCAGCAGCCGCCGCCTTCTTGACGGACCTGGGCAGAAGGATCTCTGACGCCACGGGAGACCGTCGAGAAGTCACCTGGCTGCGGCAGCACGTCTCTCGCCATCATTCGGGGAAACGCTGCTGCCGTCCTTGCAACCGCCTGCCCGGTTCAGGAGGCCCAGACGCATCTGTTTTCTCACCAAGACCGCCCATCAGCCCCTTCCGACATGAAACCCCGACCTCAAGACCCCGCATCTGGCTTCAGTGCCGTGCGAACTGGCAGACGCTCCTGCCAAACCATATACCTGGGCAACAACTGCTGCATCCCGCCCTCGTCCGACTCCGTCACTCCACCACTGGCCGACCTGAAAACCCTGGGCAACACCTGCAATATGAACACTAGTAGCAGTGGTGGCAGCGGCAGCGGCAGCGACGGCGGCGGCGACGGCGGCGGCAGCGGCGGCGGCTGTGGCGGGGACGGCACAGGTGGCAGCGAGTCAGCAGTTCGGCCGCTAGGCCTCACCAGGCTGAGGAATAGCGGAAACACATGTTTCATGAACTCAGTTCTGCAGTGTCTGAGCAACACACGCGCCTTGCACAATTACATCCTGCGTAGCGAGTACTCAACAGACATTAACACGTCCACGTCGGCCATGAAAGGGGCGCTCATCAAAGCGTTCGGTGCGCTAATGCGTGACATGTGGCGGCCCTTAAACGAATCTGAGCGGCCGCTCACGACGGCGCCATTCAAAGCACAGTTTGAACGATTCGCGCCGCGCTTTACGGGCTACCAGCAGCAGGATGCACAGGAATTCCTCAGGTGCCTGCTGGAGGGTCTGCACAGGGATGTAAATCACGTCACCAGCCTGCCAAAGCCCATCACTACCGACATTGACGATAGCATCAGCACCAGTCAGAAGTCAGCTGAGGCCTGGAAGCGCTCCCTGCGTCTGGAGAACTCAAAATTAGTCGATCTGTTTGTCGGCCAGCTCAAGTCGACGCTGCTATGTACAGTGTGCGGCCACGCGTCCGTCACGTTCGATCCGTTCTGGGATTTGAGCCTGCCGATCCCGGCCAAGACTGGCCAGGTGCAACTGCAGGCCTGTTTTGACCTCTTCATCAGGGAAGAGGTGCTCGACGGACACGAGAAGCCGACGTGCTCCAAGTGCCAGCAGCGGCAACAGTGCACCAAGAACTTTTCAATTCAGAAATTCCAGCGCATCCTAGTGGTGCACCTGAAACGTTTCTCGCCGCAGGAGCGATCCCACGGCAAACTCAACACCGCCGTGGACATTCCGGTGACCGGGCTGGACCTGTCGCCATACTCGGCTGACCAGACGCTCATCAGGTACAACCTGTACGGCGTGGTCAACCACTCCGGCACGCTGGTCTCCGGCCACTACATAGCCTACTGCAAACACCCGCACACGGCCGAGTGGTACGAGTACAACGACTCACGAGTGTGTCTGGCCAATCAGCACAGTGTCACTGGCTGCCAGAATAAAAAAATGCCAAGAATAAAGATAGATACGTGCAAATGATACCACTGTACTTGCCTCGTCAAGACACATCACCCCATATGCAATATGACTTACCTGGGTCACCAAATGACCTTGACTTGAGGTCAAATTTTGAAGCAATCCTACTCAGGTCACCATTAAGATATGTCGAAGCGAATCGACGAGACACACACGATGCTGTTAAAATTATTGCTCTATGTTTAACCGATAAAAAGTTATTCACGAAACACTTTTTGGAAGAAAATGCCATCATGACCTTTGGTGACCTCTGAAGCAGGGGTGTAGGATCCAATTCAGTTAAGGGGCTGCAGCCCCCCCCCCCCAAACTTGGACGAGGAAATGGGTAAAATCCGGGGAGAAATGTGTATTTTATGGATTTTGATGGTACTTTAAGCGATTTTTTTCTTCTGGAGAAGCTACGCCCAGAGCAGGGGTTGCTCTGACGCCTAGACTATTGACCTTAGTTAAAATTTTAGGACATATATGGCGATTGCATTTTGCATCATGGTGTGCCATACCCGGCACTAGCATGCAAGGTTTAGTTCAATCAGTTGCCAATAGGTGGAAGCACTGTCGCAGTGTTTCACGAAAATAAAACCCACTAAATATTAACTATTTGGTTTTCAAATAAGGGAAATGATGTTAAATTTGATGAGATGTTCCTTACTCATCGCGTTCGAGAGTGTGATTCGTCATTGACAAAACCACTGTGTACGCTAATATAAGAACCAGCTAGCATCTACGTTGAGTTGTAAGCGAAGCGTTATAGTAACCTTGAGCGAAGCATTGCATGAAATCAGCCTGGCAAAGCGACCACGGTAACGAAGGTGGAGGGCTCAAATTTAGTTGGTATGGCAATACCAATGGGTCTTCTCTCTGGAGACCCATTGGTATTACCTGTCTTCTCTCAGGAGGCAAATAATATTTTTTTTTTATATCATCCTTACTTTTATATGTTTGGTATTGCGCCGCCGTTCACCCTAAATCAAGCGATTTCCCGAGATTTAACATTGGAAATAAACCAATAATTTTATCTTAAGATGTATCAAGCTGCGTCGGCGGTGGTGTCAGGTCTTTGGCAATAATGTAGAATGTACACTTTAATAATGTAGACTTTGCATAATCTAACAGGATCCAGAGAACATATGTGTTACTCCTTACAGTTTTTTTTTCTGCTAGACTTCGAAATGTGCAGTTGTATACCGAAAACCCAATGGCAGCAGGGCCGGACGGGTGCTCCGCCGTCCGGCGCTAGTTCCGCGTATGGCACACCATGAAGCTTTCGATTGGTTTTCTGTTTCTTCCTAGCTATCATAGTTCTCGAGATTGATTTCTGAGGTAATTTCTGGATCAAAGTCCTAAACTTAGAAAATTTGACCTTTGATGACCCCTGGTGACCTCAATATTGACCTGAGCTAAGCAAAATGCTCGAAGTAACTTCGGATGTCCTTCTCGAGAGCTTTAGGACACCTTTTCCGCGTCTTTCTAACCTTTTTAGTTTCTTAGTTAGACCCCCCCCCCCCCCACCCGAATATTCACCTTGTAGTTTTAATTGGCTCATTATATCAATTACAACAATTCGGTTCAAAATGAGAGTTAAATAAAACATGGATATGACGATGTGCTTAAACACTGTTCAATGTGGCACCTCTAATCGCTGAATGAGATAAGCATATGAATATGTTTGAGATCGCGTGGTTCCAAAAGGGGCAAAAAGGGGCATCCAATTTTGCTCGGGCATTATGCAACATGAACCAGTTTCGAATGGTACCAATTTAAACACGCAATTCGACGAAATTTGAGATTAAAAGCTTACATGTTTGTAAAATGCATTTGGTAAAACGCCACCATTTGAACCTGGTGGCAAATATTGGTGTTAATGTACTGCATGGGGGGCCGGAGGGGGGGGGGGGCGGAGTGAATGAGGGATAATGTTCATATTTCGGAAGAAAAGTGGTTACTATACTTAAAAATGGTATGCATTCAATCACCCCTCCCAGTTAAATAATTTCCGATAGACATATATGTATGTCAGTGGTTTGCGCGCCAGGCAAGCAAAACTATGCTGTTTCATTTTCTTCATTACCAGGGCCAATTATGAATATAGTATGAGCTGCATACAACAACGATTATTGCAGATGAAAAGTTCAGACAATTTTACATAAGTCAGGCAGGTTTAATCGTCGAAATTCGGAATTTGTCTCTTCGCATTTATTCGGGCTAAATCGGAAAACGTCCCATAGTGCATTGGATAGGTCCATCAAGTTGTTTATGGTGCGTTCTGATAGGGGTGGTACCACAGCGCGTGGCACACGCAAACGTCGAAATGAACTAAAATTGTTATTGATCAAAAATGGCTGTATTGATCTAAGCATTAATTTATACGATGAAGCATGCAGCGCTCAGGACGTACTGCCTTTTGGCGGATTCGAGAAAGGAGATCATGAACAATTTAATAGGTCAGTAAAACGCCTTTGCCACACCGCGCCCGCTCGGTCCTCGCCCAAAAAGGCGTTTTACTGGTTTATATTCTTGTGGTTGGAAAAATAATGGTCACTAGTACGTCTTTGGTGATAACTTTGCGCGTCATTGTGCTAGAGCTCAAATCAACGTGATTATGCTTATCTCGTCGACCAGCTTTCAATGATATATATATAACATGAGCCCTGCAGTCGCTATGTGGCCTCAAGGTCACGTGACCTGAGGTCACCCGGTGCGGTCCACGTCAGATCGACCAAGTCATAAAACACCCTATTATCATATTTTGATGAAACTAGGTGTCGGGGGGGGGGGGTATCTGGGCCGTAGATTCACGCTGAAAAAAACCGTCCGTCGAATGGTTTTCGAGTTATGGCTTCAGACATCTTTTCAATGTCGCGCAAAGTTCTAATTTTCAGCGGGCGATATCTCCCATATAAATAATTTGAATGATATGAGCCTACATATCATCAGAATCACCATTAACCACAAATTAATGTAATGTAATCTGTAATTTTGTTTATCCCATAGAAGAAAAAAAAGAAGTTTACATGTGACCTCAGATCAGGTCACATGACTTCTTAACATGATGTTATTAGTTAAAATTCGTGATTTTTTGGTGGAATTGGTGGTTACAGGCTTTTTGAATCACGTGACAACGTATTCCACTCAGTGCTCAAGATCACGTAGACATAATTCAATATTTCGCCGATAGGCGTCTGTGGATCCCCAAGACATCCATTTTTATCATCCCTATTTACAGACTGATAATGCTATACAAATAACTTAAAGTTTCTTCTAGAGATACAGACGTTCAAATTTGACACACAAAAAATCAACAAATCATCTATTGAAGATTCAAGCCAGGTCATTTAGGAAATCAACATCAGGTCATGTGACCTTGAGGTCATGGAGCAACCTGCATAGGCAATGCTATGCATCATTGAATGCAGCTCGACAAGACAAATTGTAATGGTGTTGACTGTTGAGTTAAGCTCTCTAACACAATTATGTGCAAAGTTATTACCAAAGACGTGCTGTGGTGGCCATGATTTTTCCAAATAAAAAAGTATAAAGATTTTAAAGAAAAACCTTTCTCCATTTGTTTTTTACCATGGAAGACTTTGTATCGAAGTCGATTCTGGCATGGAAATAAGTCCGAACTTTAAATGGCCACATTATGCAATCATGTAATTTGACCAGAGATCACATGTTAAAATTCTCAATTTCCCATTTTCAAAGAATGATTATATCATATTAATGTATGGTTCCTGATGATATATAGGTTTAAGTCTCGCATGATTTATACGAGAGATATTGCCCGCTAAAAATTAGAGTTGTGCACGACATTGCAAAGTTGCCAGGTGCTGTAACTCGGAAACCATTCAGAGGACGAGGCTGAAAACTTCACAGCGTGAATCTACGGCCCAGATAACCCACAAAACATATTTTTACCGAAATATGAGATGTAGGGTATTATGGCTTGGTCGATCTGTCATGGAATGCCCCAACACCAACAGCAACCCAGTAGGTACAACAGCAGTTAGCTAAAAGCCAAAAAGGTTTCCTGCTGCCACTTCTTCCCCTGGTGATGGTGAGGATATGCCAATGAAATCATATGTCAATATATGAATATGACAAGATGTTATCATTATCTTACTATCACTAACATTTAACACACCATTTGTGTGCATGGTTTTTGCAATAGTGCATGAAAGATGAAAGGCTAATGTTGCTATTTATACTTTTTTCCCTTTTTCCAGACCCTCTTTTCTTTTTGATCATCCCACATAAGGTTGGCTACACAGAAGAAGAAGAAAAACACAGTAGGTACTTGCTAAGTTATTGCAGTGTGTAGAAGTCAAGAATCTGAGGTATGATCATCAAAATGGCAAACACACTCAATTACCATAGTTGGTTTGGATGTAATCAGACTCTGAATAGAGCAGAGGTTCAATAATATGGAATAAGCTATATGGATAAGAAAATTATGCCCATAGAGAATCAACACCAACGTCAATATAGTTAGCCATGAAAATCTCCACATAATTACTGTTAGTTACCAATCCAGTTAGAAAACTAGTCCTCTATATTAATCCTGGCATTTAATAATATAGGGGCAAAGGATAAACTGTGTTGATGCTGGCTAGAGTCCAAAGGTAGGCCTATAGAGCCAGGCCAGATCCATAATGGTTGGGGCTCTTTTGATAGGTTCAAATGCGTACCCAGGGGGGGGGGGGGGGGGCAAACAGAGCAATTGCCTACCCCTGAAGGTTGCCCCTTTGCCCCCTTTGCCTTGCTCCCTTTGGTTGAAATAAAATAATGATTTTGTTTTTGGAGGACAAAATGTGGAAATATGCCCCTCTAACAATATAGTGGGCCAAATCTGGGGAATTTTTGGTGGGTACCTAATACCTATGCCCCCCTGATCAAAAATTGACCTCTTCTGGAGTGAATCCTGGGTACGTTACTGGTAAGGTTACCTATTAATGCATCACAGTGATGTAATATGTCATTTATATAATGATGCAATAGCAGAGGGCATGTCAAAATACCAGACTTTTCTTGTTATTGGTGTTGTAGAAGCCCTACAACACCAATGTATCACTAATAGCATGAGAAGTCCAGTATTTTATGTTTCTGATGTTACTGTAGTTTACCCTACTTGAGTGACTCCTTTGACATGATCATGATCAAAATATAAGCACAAAGACATGCATATGTAGGTACCTACCTAATACAACATCAGTATTCAGCTATTTTCAGTTTGCAGCAGACAAAATTAAAATTGGATGAGGTATCCCTATAGTGGTGTTCAAACCCTTAGCAGAATCAATAAGTGTTGTTTTGCAGTTCTAAAACTGGTCATTCTGTAGATATTAACCTAGCATGAGACAGAAAAGCAAAAATGGCATAGTACTTGGATTTTGTATACTCCTGGACGGCATAAACAGTTTAGGTTTACCCAAATATTCAACACCAAAATACCAGACTTACATGCTATTAGCAGTGTATTGATGTTTTTGTGCCATCATCATTATCTACGATCTACACCACCAATAGCATGAAAAGCCCAATACCTACCTATTTGGACATGATCAGAGTAGACTTGTGATATTCATTTTTACCTCAAACTGAACCATATTATTATTTAATGTTACCAGGCTTTAGTATTGAATTGATACACAATTAGGGAGAATTTAGGATGGACTTAACACTGCACTGTCTCACAAGTGTAAGCTTGAAATTGCAATGCCCAGGAGTCAAACCCACAAAACCATTGCACATTAAAAAATAATCAGGTCAAGGTGGTAAATTGTGTGTCAAGATAGGAAAGAAAAGGGCAAAGCATAAATTGAGAACACATCATCAGGCAACAAACGATTAGGTAAAATATATACGATCACACCAAGTTAGATAAAATAAAATAAAATCTCAAAAGTGCTTAGGAAAGGATGGCAATGGTGTTCTCGTTCTTACCTTGGTTGTGGCCGTGTGTATAGCCAACCAGCTGGCAAACCAAATCCAAAACGCTGCAAATGATGAAAATTTCCGCAATACACCTCCGATCCATTTCGCCCCTCACAATCGCCCCTCGAGGCCTCGTGAAAAAAACAAGCGCACCGAAACGGCGCGACAACACTCACTAACAACACTACACAACACACATGTCACGAATCGTCGCTCTGCTGCTGTCGTCTATTTTTATCGTAAGCAACTATGTGGCATGGGTGGCGGAAAACGATTGAGACATAGCGGTTTCTGCAAGTTAGATATTATTTCACCAGAAAATAGAGAAATATTGATGCTGTTGAAGAATGAATAATGCAAATGTGATACGCGTTTTTTTCCTAGTCACGGTAGTGGTATAACAGATGCTATGGCAGGCACTCAGGATTCCTATCATTAAATAATTTGAATGACAATAACGTTACCAAGCCAACGTTTAATGATGACATTGTGAAGCAGTTGCAGACCAAACGCGTGACAGTGACAACCCGATAGGCGATAACATGCTTATTGCACAAAACGATAATGCAAAATTCGTACAATACTCAATGCGTTGTGGATTAGGTTAGGTACCAGTTAAAACCAAGTGGTACCTCTAACTAGACTCCAGCAACCCTTCTTGCCCACCCGCTTAACGTGGCCAATGATAGTTATACGTCCTTCTATACGTTTGACAGCAACATGACCCCAGACCTCATCGTGGCGTGGTCCTGGGATGCCATTCCCAGGGGCTCCACCACAAGGGGGACGGGTCTCCCACTTTTAAGCCAGCGCGGGATTATCTCCCAATTTTTCCTGGCCAACAAGTTTACTGGAAATCAATGTCCAGTTGTACCTCCCAGCTAATAAATAACGTTGTAACTTGTAACATCGTTCTCAGACTTCATGTTGGAATTTTACGTTGTGGCAACTTTGCGACAACGTTGCTGAATGTAGTGGAGAGCAAAGCTTGTATAAACGTTGCTATTAAACGTTGCAGCAACGTTGTACCGTTGCGATGTCACAACGTTGTTTTCGTAACGTTGAAAAAAGGTATAGCAACTGTGGCACCAGGGTCGGCGGAATAGGGGGACAGTGTGGGCAGCTGCCCCCCCCCAAACACACTTAAGAAGTTGGGGTGGGGGCGAACATATGATTTCCCCTTCCCCTCCATAAATTGTTAAGCTCGGGCCCTTCAAGAAGTTAGTTCGATTTTGTTTCGTTACCGAAAAAAATGACTGAGAGCCCGAGGTGCCCCCAGCCAGCATGAGTGGCCCTCTAAGGTCGACAGAATGCCCTCATTCAGACTGTGGGGGCGGCCCCTTGGTAGGCCTGAGGAGTGAGGGGGCCCTCGGAAGGCATGAGACTTAACCCAGCATTGACTGAGGTCTGAGCAGAACGCCATTGACTGGGGGGGGGGGGGGGCGTTAACACCCCCCCTGGTTATCTTCCGAACCAATGATCGCAGCGAGACGCGCAAGACGTCATTCGAAAGCTCTCAATGAGACGGATCTAAACCATGCTAAAAAATGTCAAAGTGATGTCAAATTTCAGGTCACAGTCAGGTAAAATGTCAAAATCGGCGTATTTAAGTTTATGGGCCATACTTTCCATCCAAAGCCTTCGATTGCGACCAGTTTCACCCAAAGTGCTGCCAAAGGTATGATACATATCCCGCATGAGCTAAAGTGATATTGTTGGCCAAGGTCAAGGTCAAGGTCAGGTCACAAAAGGTTACTATGCTCAAAATATCTACGAAAGTCATGCAACACATGTTTTATGAGTTATTTTCGACGTATAGCTCGATAGTGATAGTCATTGTATCACCTGACTTCATTTACGTGAAGTAAATGTCAACTTTAGGTCAAATTCAGGTCACCGAAAGTCAAAATTTGTAATTGTTAAATCTAAACAAAAAAGGCATGTTGCTAGACCAGTATTGTCTCCGAAATACAGTGGTGAGATTTATTTGTCTGTATCTAGTCGAAAAAAGCCAAAAACGCAATTTAAATATATGACGTCATGAATTACCCATACTTTAGATGTCAAAAGTCCGTCAAAAATGAAGACATCAGTTTGAAATATGGTATGTTAGTTGCCTATGTATGGTTAATCGACATATCTTCCGGTTTTTGGAATATTTTAGACATTTTATTTTGTGATAATTCCCCCCATTTTTTTTTTAGTTTTTGGGAGTCAAAAACTAAAATTTTCAAACATCCGAGAAGGCAGGTGTGTAGCCGTTGCAATTTTCTATCTTTCGGCGTTTTTCTATTGCATTTTGCTTCAAATGTGTCATTTGTACGGGCTGGCAAAGTTGAACTGATTTTGGTGTAAAACTCGTATGTAGTGACGTCACTAAATTCGCTATAACTCGAAAGAATTTCCACGAAATTTATTCATTTTTGCACACAAGACGTAAAATGATCTATAAGACGGTATCCGAAGTTTCAGGTTGATAGCGCTATTAGTTTTTTAGCTATTGCGAAAATTCATCAGGGGGGGGGGGGGGGGGCGTTAAACGCCCCCCCCCCCCCTAGTCAATGGCGGGTTAAACATGGGCCTGTCCGACGTTTTTTTTGCGACCATTTAGAGGCCCTGCAAAATATAGTGACCTTTAATCCGAGGAGAGACTATTTCACGCCATTTTTTTTGGGGGGGAGGCTTTGGCCGTGGGGGCCTCCTTAATTGGCCGAGGGTGCCCTGGGTTTCTTTGTCCCCACCCGAAAATACCTGCCGCCGCCACTGTGTGGTACAATGACCTAAATTGAGTCTATTTACAATCTGCCTACGATTAATGAGCATCCATGTTAGTCGCGTTAGCCAGTTTGCCAAAGCAACGTTGTGACAACGGTGCGACAACGTTTTGCGGGCGTCGTGATGTACCGTTGTCATGACAACGTTTCTGAGAGTCTACAAAATAACGTTGTCACAACGTTGCGTTGTTTTGTCGCAACCTTGTCACAACATTGTAACAACGCCAAATTGTTAACTGGGTTGTTAGTTGTATCCCCCGCTCAACAACTTTTCGCTGATGCCCCCCCCCTCCCCAGCTCATAACTTTGTGTTGACGCCACCAAAAGACTGATCTAAAACGGGTGGTTTGGGGGCCTAATCCTAAACAGTTTCAAATTATTTTGAAAACTCATCGGATTTCGCTGGCTTATGCAATATGCATTGATGGCTAATTCAAAACTAACTTTATTTAGTAAAAGTTGCTTAGCTTTTCTTCCATACCGGGAAATGTGTCAATTTTGCGCCGATTTCAGGCGGTTTGGAGGCTCATGACCCCTTTGCCCCCCCCCCCCCCGCCTGGATCCACCCATGACACCCCCCTCCCTCCGCTCTATAACTTAACAGCCACTAGCTTCCCTGGATCCCGTCCCCCACCCAATTTCAAAGGCTGACCATTCCTAGTGAAAATAATTATTTCCTGACAGGAAGCCAGGCTGACCACCAGTTCGCTTGGTATACCTCTCCTGTTACAACCAGGGGCATCACCACACAATTTTGAGTATAGGGGTCAGTCAGGTGTGTTGGGGATAGATGGTTGTTTTCCCCTACTCCCATAAGGCTAATGTTATCATTCTGCTAACCTGGGGGGCCGGAGCGATCCTGGAGGGCCGCGCTAAGGTGGCGACGGCACTTCATCAGATAGCAGTTAACAGCTCATAACAAAATGCACCTCTGAAAAACAGCCAAGACAGAAGAAGTAGGTTTCGCTCAATCTATTTCTTCTGTCTTGGCTGTTTTCCGAGGTGCATTTTGTTCTTAATTGTTATAAACTGTTATCTGATGAAGTACCGTGCACGAAATATTATTTAATTCTTAATTTTGTTTGATCTTTTTGTGAATTATCAATGCGCAACAGGCTAATTTTCATCTATCTTTATATTCTTACCATGTTCAGTCACAACATCCAGTTTTTTTTTAAACAGAAGAATAAATATTGATACTCATTTCAATAAATAAACCAGTAAAACGCCTTTTTTGGGCGATGACCGAGCGAGCGCGCTCTGGTAAAGCTAAAACAGGTTTGAAGCGTCTGTATGGCCGGGTCGGGCCGGGTCGGGCCGGGTCGGGCCGGGTCAAATGTAAATTTGTCTAGTAAGTTGACAAGAAACCTCACGGGCGCTTCGCGCCCGCTCGGTAATAAAAATCCAGAATTTCCCTATATTTGGTGAAATAATATCTCCTGCACAGAAAGACACTGAATCGGCATCGTTTTCTGACACTCATGTCGCTTCAGCACTTACTATATAAAATACACGCTTGCTGCTATCGTCAAGGTTCACCTTGGTATTGGGTATCGATCAGTTTTCGTTGATCAGCTGACTGCTGTATAAAATCACTGGACAGTAGGCCGGGTCATTCGATAGGTTTTTGCGAGCATGCACAGATGAATAGTGAAATTATTATGCGCTATATCATTACAAACTGACATGCATTTTTTGAAATGTTTCAAATCAAATTCGGGGTGCCAACGGTCTCTTTTTGGGGATACTTTTGCGATTTTTTCGTCAATATCGTACATTTGGGAATTAATTATTGTTAACAATTTTTTGAAAATATCATTTTCGAATTATCCGTATGCTGTTTGACAACCGTAGTGATTGTCATGGAGTTATCATGGCCAATAAAGCTGTTTCTCTGCATGTCCTGTAAGGATTTAACGGCACCCACTTACAGCGCCATCTGTTGGGCAGACTTGCAATTTATGCACTAGGTGCAGTTTCACGGCTGCGGAGGTCTGCAGAGGAGCTTCACACGCACTGAAATCAGTGGCGGCGGATAAGGGGGCGGCAGGGGGAAGCTGCCTGCCCCCACTCAAGAAGTTGGGGGGGGGGGGGGGGAGGGAGGGGAGCAAACATATATGTCTCCCCCCATAAATTTGTAAATTGGTAAATTTGTTGATAATTTTTCAAGAAGTTGGTTCGATTTTTTTTTCTTTTTGACCCAAAAATTGACACTGAGTGCTCCGAGGTGCCCCCAGCCAGCCTGAGGGGCCCTCTAAGGCCGACAGAAGGCCCTCAGTCGGTCTAAGGGGCCTAGGAAGGCCTGAAACTTCAACATGGGTTATCCGACGTTTTTTTGCGACCATTTAGAGGCCCTGCAAAATATAGAGACCTAATCCGAGGAGATACCATTTCGCGCCATTTTTTTTTTTTTGGGGGGGGGGGGGAGCTTTGGCCGTGGGGATGCCCCCCCCTCCAGGGGAGACCAGGGGGGACCCACTTTGACTGAGGGTCCCCTGTCTTTTTGTGCCCCCTCCCCCATCCGAAAATACCTTCCGCCGTCACTGATTGAAATGGAACACCAGCAGATTAACTCCATGGAAAATGGATTTAAAGTGGGTGAGGAGGAGTGCGTGCCAAACAAATTTGACTGCATGACCTTGATCCGTCCCTCGAGACAGGACAGGTACCTGTCCTATCTCCAGACGTGAAGCCCGGTGCCTGTCCTGTCTCCAGACATGAGGTCCGGTACTTTCCCTGCCTCCGGGCCCGGTGCCTGTTCTGTCTCCAAACGTGAGGACCGGTACCTGTCCTGTTTCCAGACGTGAGGTCCGGCACCTGCCCTGCCTACGGGCCCGGTGCCTGTCCTGTCTCCAGACGTGAGGACCGGTACCTGTCCTGTCTCCAGACGTGAGGTCCGGTACCTGCCCTGCCTACGGGCACGGTGCATGTCCTGTCTCCAAACGTGAGGTCCAGTATCTGTCCTGTCTCCAGACGTGAGGCCCGGTACCTGTCCTGTCTCTAGACGTGAGGCCCGGCACCTATCCTGTCTCTAGACGTGAGGCCCGGTACCTATCCTGTCTCCAGACGTGAGGCCCGGTACCTGTCCTGTCTCCAGACGTGAGGCCCGATACCTGTCCTGTCTCCAGACGTGAGGTCCGGTGCCTGTCCTGTCTCCAGACGTGAGGTCAGGTACCTGCCCTGCCTACGGGCCCGGTGCATGTCCTGCCTCCAGACGTGAGGCCCGATACCTGTCCTGCCTCCAGACGAGAGGTCCGGTACCTGCCATGCCTCCAGGCGCGGTAGCTGTCTTGTCTTCAGAGGTGAGGCCCGGTACCTGTCCTGCTTCCAGGCTCGGTAGCTGTCCTGTCTTCAGATGTGAGGCCCGGTACCTGTCCTGTCTCTAGACGTGAGGCCTTTCCTGTCTCCAGACGTGAGGCCTGGCATCTATCCTGCCTCCAGACGTGAGGCCCAGTACCTGTCCTGTCTCCAGACGTGAGGCCCGGTACCTGTCCTGTCTCCAGACGTCAGAACCGGTACCTGTCCTGTCTCCAGACGTGAGGGTCGGTACCTGTCCTGCCTCCAGACGTGAGGTCCGGTGGGGAACTATTACAGCGTTCGAAGTTGTAGCATTCAATGCTTGTACCATCCAAAACCGCAGCAAACAACGCTTGCGACATCCAAAATTCGCCCGGGTAGGGGGAATCGTCATGAGCCAAACTCACCGCATCCAAAATGGTACTCGCCGCATCCAAAACCGTGACATACAGCCACATACAAAGCCGTGGCAGTCAAGCTTGCGCCATCGAAAACTGTCTGGCGCGGTCATATTGGAACTACTAGTTGCAGTGAAACCCGCTAGATGGAGGAAGTAGCGTGGTGATGACGTAGTCACTCTGGCGCGCAAGTCGGCTACTGTGGAATGTTTATGCGAATGGACATCTGACACCACCCGACGTCGCCTCGCATCGGCCGGCAGCTATCGGGCGGGGAGGAGGGTGACCGGTGCAGACCGACGGAGTGGGGAGCGTTACATCGAGACCGTGGGAAAGCTAAGTAAAGCCCAGGTTACACTATGCGTGATTGTCAAGGAAATCACGCGCGTGTTCTCCGTGTTTGCAGAACTTCCTTGACGTCCGTGATCTGCCGGTCAAGCAAATCACGCAAGGAAAATGAATAAACCATTGCATTTTTTTAATCGATAAACCACTGCATAAATATCTACCAGCTTCAACAAAAGTTTCAACGCTCACAATTTGCTCAAACGCTTCTTCATTCACCTTCCGTCACGATACTCAGCACAAATTATTCATGTTTAGGTCTAGTATAGACCTAAACATACGCGAAATCAAGCACAATGATAAAAAGCCTGCAACACGCAATCTCGGAAAACACGACAAGTTCAGAATTTTGAACTTTTCATCGTTCCGTCCGTGACGTGTCTGCGGAATTTCCTTGATGAGACATCGGGGATCTGCGTGATGTGCTGCAGTGTAGCTCACCCAATGCATTTACTATCAGCTGAACTTGCTTTGTCACTCAAATCCCGACAACACGGATAACACGCACGTGATTTTCAGGAAATCACGCATACTGTAGCCTGGGCTTAAAGCTACGACACTTGTTGCTAAGGCTAAGAAAATCGCTCACACGGATGGGCGTTAGCTGCCACGTTTCGATATGCGATTACCGGCCCATTTCGGTAAACCTCATGGTACTAGCTTATGGTACTACTACTACCACCATAGTCATTGGCGGATCCAGAACGGTGGTTGGGGGGGGGGGACGGGTGGTTGGGGGGGGGGGGGGGAGGAATTCCCAAAAATATAGCACAATTCTGAAAACTCACCGGATTTCGCTTGCCCCCACCCCCAAACCACCGTTCTGCATCCGCCAATGACTATGGTGGTAGTAGTAGTACCATAAGCTAATACCATGAGGTTTACCGGAATGGGCCGGTAATCGCATATCAAAACGTGGCAGCTAACACCGTAGGCAGGGCAGGTGCCGGACCTCACGTCTGGAAACAGGACAGGTACCGGTCCTCACGTCTGGAGACAGGACAGGCACCGGGCCCGGAGGCAGGGAAAGTACCGGACCTCACGTCTGGAGACAGGACAGGCACCGGGCTTCACGTCTGGAGATAGGACAGGTATCTGTCCTGTCTTGAGGGGCGGATCAAGGTCATGCAGTCAAATTTGTTTGGCACGGACTCCTCCCCACCCACTTTAAATCCATTTTCCATGGAGTTAATCTGCTGGTGTTCCATTTCAGTCAGTGACGGCGGAAGGTATTTTCGGATGGGGAGGGGGCAAAAAAAAACGGGACCCCTCAGCCAAAGGGCCCCCTCCCCACGGCCAAAGGCCCCCTCCCCCCCAAAAAAATGGCGTGAAATGGTATCTCTTCGGATTAGGTCTCTATATTTTGCAGGGCCTCTAAATGGTCGCACAAAAACGTCGGATAACCCATGTTGAAGTTTCAGGCCTTCCGACGCCCCCTTAAACCGACTGAGGGCCTTCTGTCGGCCTTAGAGGGCCCCGCAGGCTGGCTGGGGGCACCTCGGAGCACTCAGTGTCAATTTTTGGGTCAAAAAGAAAAAAATCGAACGAACTTCTTGAAAAATTATCAACAAATTTACCAATTTACAAATTTATGGGGGGAGACATATATGCGTTCCCCCAACTTCTTGAGTGGGGGGGGGGACAGCTTTCCCCCTGCCGCCCCCTTATCCGCCGACACTGATTTCAGTGCGTGTGGAGCTCCTCTGCAGACCTCCGCAGCCATGAAACTGCACCTAGTGCATAAATTGCAAGTCCGCCCAATAGATGGCGCTGTAAGTGGGTGCCGTAAAATCCTTACAGGAAATGCAGAGAAACAGCTTTATTGGCCATGTCAGTACTAATAACTCCATGACAATCACTACGGTTGTCAAACAGCATACGGATAATTCGAAAATGATATTTTCAAAAAAATTGTTGACAATAATTAATGCCCAAATGTACGATATTGACGAAAAAATCGCAAAAGTATCCCCAAAAAGAGGCCGGTTGGCACCCCCAAATTTGATTTGAAACATTTAAAAAAAATGCATGTAAGTTTGTAATGATATTGTAGCGAGCCACATTTTAAAATTACACCCAAAACAAGCAAAGCGGTGTACAAATATAAGTAAAAGAAGAGAAACTTTGCAAAAGCTATATATTTCAAATATGAACATGGAAAGAACGGTAGCCGTGGGGACACCAGAACCTTCTGACAGCGCAGACGCCGGCTGAGGCCACCCATGCAGACGACACACACCCTCGTCAAAAGCCGGACACCGGCGGGGTGCCGTTGTTAGGGGCACACCCGGCCCATGAAACGACGCTGTTATCACGACCCAGCGACACAATTACACGTGAGCACCGGCCAGTGGGTCGCGTCACGTACGGCGTTCGGCAGAAGCCCCTACGCAGGATCTGACATAAATTACGTAAGCGAGCGCCGGTCAAAGGCCGCCGCAGGCGTCCACCGGGGCCGCTGCAGCCAGTTCCGGCGGTCAGAAGGACCAATAAGGAGGCAGCAATCAATGGCCCGGGGCGGCGGAGTCGGCTTCCGGCCGCCGCAGGCATCAACTGGCCGCGGCAGCTGGGTCAGGCGGGAGAGACGAGAGACAGGATTCGGCAGTGAGCGGGGACGGAGGGAGGAGAGAGATTCAGGGCTGGAGACAGGATTCGGCAGTGAGCAGGGACGGAGGGAGGAGAGAGATTCAGGGCTGGAGACAGGATTCGGCAGTGAGCGGGGACGGAGGGAGGAGAGAGATTCAGGGCTGGAGACAGGATTCGGCAGTGAGCAGGGACGGAGGGAGGAGAGAGATTCAGGGCTGGAGACAGGATTCGGCAGTGAGCGGGGACGGAGGGAGGAGAGAGATTCAGGGCTGGAGACGGGATTGGGGAGTGAGCAGGGACGGAGGGAGGAGAGAGATTCAGGGCTGGAGACGGGATTCGGCAGTGAGCGGGGACGGAGGGAGGAGAGAGATTCAGGGCTGGAGACAGGATTCGGCAGTGAGCAGGGACGGAGGGAGGAGAGAGATTCAGGGCTGGAGACAGGATTCGGCAGTGAGCGGTGACGGAGGGAGGAGAGAGATTCAGGGCTGGAGACAGGATTCGGCAGTGAGCGGTGACGGAGGGAGGAGAGAGATTCAGGGCTGGAGACGGGATTCGGTAGTGAGCAGGGACGGAGGGAGGAGAGAGATTCAGGGCTGGAGACATGATTCGGCAGTGAGCGGTGACGGAGGGAGGAGAGAGATTCAGGGCTGGAGACATGATTCGGCAGTGAGCGGTGACGGAGGGAGGAGAGAGATTCAGGGCTGGAGACGGGATTCGGTAGTGAGCGGTGACGGAGGGAGGAGAGAGATTCAGGGCTGGAGACATGATTCGGCAGTGAGCGGTGACGGAGGGAGGAGAGAGATTCAGGGCTGGAGACGGGATTCGGTAGTGAGCAGGGACGGAGGGAGGAGAGAGATTCAGGGCTGGAGACAGGATTCGGCAGTGAGCGGTGACGGAGGGAGGAGAGAGATTCAGGGCTGGAGACAGGATTCGGCAGTGAGCAGGGACGGAGGGAGGAGAGAGATTCAGGGCTGGAGACAGGATTCGGCAGTGAGCAGGGACGGAGGGAGGAGAGAGGTTCAGGGCTGGAGACAGGATTCGGCAGTGAGCGGTGACGGAGGGAGGAGAGAGATTCAGGGCTGGAGACGGGATTCGGTAGTGAGCAGGGACGGAGGGAGGAGAGAGATTCAGGGCTGGAGACGGGATTGGGGAGTGAGCAGGGACGGAGGGAGGAGAGAGATTCAGGGCTGGAGACGGGATTCGGTAGTGAGCAGGGACGGAGGGAGGAGAGAGATTCAGGGCTGGAGACGGGATTGGGGAGTGAGCAGGGACGGAGGGAGGAGAGAGATTCAGGGCTGGAGACGGGATTGGGGAGTGAGCAGGGACGGAGGGAGGAGAGAGATTCAGGGCTGGAGACAGGATTCGGTAGTGAGCAGGGACGGAGGGAGGAGAAAGATTCAGGGCTGGAGACAGGATTCGGCAGTGAGCGGGGACGGAGGGAGGAGAGAGATTCAGGGCTGGAGACGGGATTCGGTAGTGAGCTGGGACGGAGGGAGGAGAGAGATTCAGGGCTGGAGACAGGATTCGGCAGTGAGCGGTGACGGAGGGAGGAGAGAGATTCAGGGCTGGAGACAGGATTCGGCAGTGAGCAGGGACGGAGGGAGGAGAGAGATTCAGGGCTGGAGACAGGATTCGGCAGTGAGCAGGGACGGAGGGAGGAGAGAGATTCAGGGCTGGAGACAGGATTCGGCAGTGAGCAGGGACGGAGGGAGGAGAGAGATTCAGGGCTGGAGACAGGATTCGGCAGTGAGCAGGGACGGAGGGAGGAGAGAGATTCAGGGCTGGAGACAGGATTCGGCAGTGAGCAGGGACGGAGGGAGGAGAGAGATTCAGGGCTGGAGACAGGATTCGGCAGTGAGCAGGGACGGAGGGAGGAGAGAGATTCAGGGCTGGAGACAGGATTCGGCAGTGAGCAGGGACGGAGGGAGGAGAGAGATTCAGGGCTGGAGACGGGATTCGGCAGTGAGCAGGGACGGAGGGAGGAGAGAGATTCAGGGCTGGAGACAGGATTCGGCAGTGAGCAGGGACGGAGGGAGGAGAGAGATTCAGGGCTGGAGACGGGATTCGGCAGTGAGCAGGGACGGAGGGAGGAGAGAGATTCAGGGCTGGAGACAGGATTCGGTAGTGAGCGGTGACGGAGGGAGGAGAGAGATTCAGGGCTGGAGACAGGATTCGGCAGTGAGCAGGGACGGAGGGAGGAGAGAGATTCAGGGCTGGAGACGGGATTCGGCAGTGAGCAGAGACGGAGGGAGTTGAGAGATTCAGGGCTGGTGACAGGATTCGGCAGTGAGCGGTGACGGAGGGAGGAGAGAGATTCAGGGCTGGAGACGGGATTGGTGAGTGAGCAGGGACGGAGGGAGGAGAAAGATTCAGGGCTGGAGACAGGATTCGGCAGTGAGCGGTGACGGAGGGAGGAGAGAGATTCAGGGCTGGTGACAGGATTCGGCAGTGAGCGGGGACGGAGGGAGGAGAGAGATTCAGGGCTGGTGACAGGTTTCGGCAGTGAGCGGTGACGGAGGGAGGAGAGAGATTCAGGGCTGGAGACGGGATTGGGGAGTGAGCAGGGACGGAGGGAGGAGAAAGATTCAGGGCTGGAGACAGGATTCGGCAGTGAGCGGTGACGGAGGGAGGAGAGAGATTCAGGGCTGGTGACAGGATTCGGCAGTGAGCGGGGACGGAGGGAGGAGAGAGATTCAGGGCTGGTGACAGGATTGGGCAGTGAGCAGGGACGGAGGGAGGAGAGAGATTCAGGGCTGGAGACGGGATTCGGCAGTGAGCAGGGACGGAGGGAGGAGAGAGATTCAGGGCTGGAGACAGGATTCGGCAGTGAGCAGGGACGGAGGGAGTTGAGAGATTCAGGGCTGGTGACAGGATTCGGCAGTGAGCGGTGACGGAGGGAGGAGAGAGATTCAGGGCTGGAGACGGGATTGGGGAGTGAGCAGGGACGGAGGGAGGAGAGAGATTCAGGGCTGGAGACGGGATTGGGGAGTGAGCAGGGACGGAGGGAGGAGAGAGATTCAGGGCTGGAGACAGGATTCGGCAGTGAGCAGGGACGGAGGGAGGAGAGAGATTCAGGGCTGGAGACGGGATTGGGGAGTGAGCGGGGACGGAGGGAGGAGAGAGATTCAGGGCTGGAGACAGGATTCGGCAGTGAGCAGGGACGGAGAGAGGAGAGAGATTCAGGGCTGGAGACAGGATTCGGCAGTGAGCAGGGACGGAGGGAGGAGAGAGATTCAGGGCTGGAGACATGATTCGGTAGTGAGCAGGGACGGAGGGAGGAGAGAGATTCAGGGCTGGAGACATGATTCGGTAGTGAGCGGGGACGGAGGGAGGAGAGAGATTCAGGGCTGGAGACAGGATTCGGTAGTGAGCAGGGACGGAGGGAGGAGAGAGATTCAGGGCTGGAGACATGATTCGGTAGTGAGCGGGGACGGAGGGAGGAGAGAGATTCAGGGCTGGAGACGGGATTCGGCAGTGAGCAGGGACGGAGGGAGGAGAGAGATTCAGGGCTGGAGACAGGATTCGGCAGTGAGCGGTGACGGAGGGAGGAGAGAGATTCAGGGCTGGAGACATGATTCGGTAGTGAGCAGGGACGGAGGCAGGAGAGAGATTCAGGGCTGGAGACAGGATTCGGCAGTGAGCGGTGACGGAGGGAGGAGAGAGATTCAGGGCTGGAGACGGGATTGGGGAGTGAGCAGGGACGGAGGGAGGAGAGAGATTCAGGGCTGGAGACAGGATTCGGCAGTGAGCGGGGACGGAGGGAGGAGAGAGATTCAGGGCTGGAGACGGGATTGGGGAGTGAGCAGGGACGGAGGGAGGAGAGAGATTCAGGGCTGGAGACGGGATTCGGTAGTGAGCGGTGACGGAGGGAGGAGAGAGATTCAGGGCTGGAGACGGGATTCGGCAGTGAGCAGGGACGGAGGGAGGAGAGAGATTCAGGGCTGGAGACAGGATTCGGCAGTGAGCGGTGACGGAGGGAGGAGAAAGATTCAGGGCTGGAGACATGATTCGGCAGTGAGCAGGGACGGAGGGAGGAGAGAGATTCAGGGCTGGAGACAGGATTCGGCAGTGAGCAGGGACGGAGGGAGGAGAGAGATTCAGGGCTGGAGACAGGATTCGGCAGTGAGCGGTGACGGAGGGAGGAGAGAGATTCAGGGCTGGAGACGGGATTGGGGAGTGAGCAGGGACGGAGGGAGGAGAGAGATTCAGGGCTGGAGACAGGATTCGGCAGTGAGCGGTGACGGAGGGAGGAGAGAGATTCAGGGCTGGAGACGGGATTGGGGAGTGAGCAGGGACGGAGGGAAGAGAGAGATTCAGGGCTGGAGACAGGATTCGGCAGTGAGCGGTGACGGAGGGAGGAGAGAGATTCAGGGCTGGAGACGGGATTCGGCAGTGAGCAGGGACGGAGGGAGGAGAGAGATTCAGGGCTGGAGACGGGATTCGGCAGTGAGCAGGGACGGAGGGAGGAGAGAGATTCAGGGCTGGAGACATGATTCGGTAGTGAGCAGGGACGGAGGGAGGAGAGAGATTCAGGGTTGGAGACAGGATTCGGCAGCGAGCAGGGACGGAGGGAGGAGAGAGATTCAGGGCTGGAGACAGGATTCGGCAGTGAGCAGGGACGGAGGGAGGAGAGAGATTCAGGGCTGGAGACAGGATTGGGCAGTGAGCAGGGACGGAGGGAGGAGAGAGATTCAGGGCTGGAGACGGGATTCGGCAGTGAGCAGGGACGGAGGGAGGAGAGAGATTCAGGGCTGGAGACAGGATTCGGTAGTGAGCGGGGACGGAGGGAGGAGAGAGATTCAGGGCTGGAGACAGGATTCGGCAGTGAGCGGTGACGGAGGGAGGAGAGAGATTCAGGGCTGGAGACGGGATTCGGCAGTGAGCAGGGACGGAGGGAGGAGAGAGATTCAGGGCTGGAGACGGGATTGGGGAGTGAGCAGGGACGGAGGGAGGAGAGAGATTCAGGGCTGGAGACAGGATTCGACAGTGAGCAGGGACGGAGGGAGGAGAGAGATTCAGGGCTGGAGACAGGATTCGGCAGTGAGCGGTGACGGAGGGAGGAGAGAGATTCAGGGCTGGAGACGGGATTCGGCAGTGAGCAGGGACGGAGGGAGGAGAGAGATTCAGGGCTGGAGACGGGATTCGGTAGTGAGCGGTGACGGAGGGAGGAGAGAGATTCAGGGCTGGAGACATGATTCGGCAGTGAGCAGGGGCGGAGGGAGGAGAGAGATTCAGGGCTGGAGACAGGATTCGGCAGTGAGCAGGGACGGAGGGAGGAGAGAGATTCAGGGCTGGAGACAGGATTCGGCAGTGAGCAGGGACGGAGGGAGGAGAGAGATTCAGGGCTGGAGACGGGATTCGGCAGTGAGCAGGGACGGAGGGAGGAGAGAGATTCAGGGCTGGAGACGGGATTCGGCAGTGAGCGGTGACGGAGGGAGGAGAGAGATTCAGGGCTGGAGACATGATTCGGCAGTGAGCAGGGACGGAGGGAGGAGAGAGATTCAGGGCTGGAGACGGGATTCGGCAGTGAGCAGGGACGGAGGGAGGAGAGAGATTCAGGGCTGGAGACGGGATTCGGTAGTGAGCAGGGACGGAGGCAGGCTGAGGCCGCGGCTCCTCGCCGCGAGCCTCAGTCTCAGATATTTTTTTTTCTTTGCCAAATTCGTACGGGTGACAAGAAGCCGCGTCAAGTACCGTCACCACAAGTCAGGTTGGCAAGGTAGACCCAAGATAGTTATGTCGGTGATGGCCTTCAAGATTTGCTGTTGTTTTTAGCTCTGTAAATTCATACTGGAGACTGGAAAAAGAACGTGCATCATCAAGTACGGTCGGAAAGTCTGCAAAAATCCTTATACCCTCCTTATATCCCTTGCTCAGTTAATTTGTTTGTGCATCTGAATACCATCACAATTTAATTTGCACAGTGTTGCAGCCGTTTTTCTTCTTCTTTTTTCTCTTTTAACTCCCTTGCCATTTGGGCATTTGCTTGGCGATATAGTCACTATATTCTTAATTATGCCTACGGGAGTATGTGTATGGTTGACAAATTATCATATATTGTTTGCCTGACTAGTTATAACTTCTAACGTAAATCAAAACTCTGATATGGTATGGACGTTTATGTTTGCGTCTTTTATAACTCTCGTGCTTTAAATGCAACCGATTATGGAGCTTGTGCCAATGCTGGTGGTGGTTGCCGATGGGATTTATTTGACTGGTTGACTGTTCGAACTGATGTGACTGATGTGACTGACTGAATTTCGCTGACTATTCGAACTGCTGCCTATAAGACGAATTATATCGTGTTCACGAGACAAATTAACTTGAACTATCGGTGCACCATTTTCTGTAAATATAGCCTTGTGTGAATTACCTAGTGCTCTAATTAGGAATGTGACTGAAAGAGGGATTGAGGAAGGAATATCGATGAACGACTGTAGGAGCGCCAGCTTGAGGGAATTAACGTGATATAATTAATAATATTAACGTAATAATATATATGTACGAACAAGCCATGATGCGACTTCAATGCTTACAAGTCAGGGTAATGCAATTTGTGCGGCTCGATGTGATTAAATACTCAATTCAAGGTTACGAGGTTTACTGTTTGTTTTGGTGAGCAATGTTTACTGATATATTGAAGGCCAACTGTTTCTGGTAAAACCCGAGTGATGTGATAATTTATGTGAAATACCTGTACTGAAAATGTTCAGGAATGGCTAACCCGATTTCCAGCAGACAGGATAAGCGATATTTTTTCTTAACCTTGCCATTCAATTATCCGGTTCGGTTGATTATTTGGTCTGATTGGTGATATTTTCAAATCCGGTCAAATTAACTTCACTGTGGTTAATTTGAAATTTAATCTGTAAGCCTTTTTACGCAATCTTTGATGTCAGGATCGGTTGATGACAGGGTCATCATTTCAACGTTTCAGCTTATACAAACAGATCATTTAGGGATTGTGTCGTGAGGTTTTTGATAAACAAGTCTTATTGACGAATTGTCGAATACGTGCTAATATTGTTTCCACACAGCCCTAAGCCGCCGATAATTGCAGGACTATTAATTTCATTTTGTTCACCAACGTTATTTTCATTGCCGGAAAATTTATCTGATTTATCTGATCATTTATCTGATATGTTGCACTGTCAAACATGTATTAAGTTCAAAGCTAACTGAGTAAAGTAAATATTAAGGAAAAGGAAATTGAGGAAGGTTGTGTTGGAATGTTTACGATCCTCGCAGTTAACTGTCTCCTTAACAAGCGCGAAATTATGGGATGGTTGTTTGCTCAATATGGCGGTATGATACAAATCACGGTCATGTACAATTTCGTCCCTGTTCATCTCGCTGTTAAAAATTAACGCCAGAATCAAATCGCTGTCATGAAAATTCGCCCAAGTATTCACACGGTCAGCGTCACCGATCACCGCTACCGGCCGCTCGGACACTGACCCCACGCGCCCCATCCCCAAAACACGTGACGCCCTTAAAGGAAATAGTTCACCTTGGAAATTCTTTACCCAACACGATTTGATTATATTTTTAATACAATTTCTTTTTATATTGTCAAAAATGGCATTATATCGCGCCGATTCAGGACAGAAGGCCGTACATTTTATTGTTTATCAAAACTATATGCATACTCTCTGAGTCAGAGTCCTGACGTCACGCGAATGTAAACAATGGTTCAGCCAATTAGATTCGAAAGTAGTCGCGTAAAGATAGACTCGCATTAGAGATGTGCCAACCGGCGGCCGGCGATCGCTTGCTAGTGTAAGGGGCCGTGCCGCCTCTTGTCAGCCGGCCGGGCTGCGCTGCCGGCCGGTTGCCGTCTCCTCCCCGCGTGGCCGTCCTTGGCCGGGCGGCGCTGATTGGTTGTGCTGTGTGTGTCCGGACGGTCACGTGATGACCTTTGATCTGACCTGGTGTGGGGCGAGTGTGGCGGCCGGCATTCTTGGAGCCGTGGAGCGGGGACGCGGGTGTACTGCCGGAGTTAATACAGATGTGTCTCCGAGGCTGGATTGTGACTGAGTGGTGACCGGACGGCACGTCTAAAATGGTGACAGCGGTGAGTCAGCACGCCTCCTGCTGCGGCTGTTGCTGCTGAACGACGCCCGCCTGCCGCCGCTGCGTCTGCCGCCTGCTGCCGCTGCGTCTGCCGCCTGCTGGCCGCTGCGTCTGTCGACTGCTGGCCGCTGCGTCTGCCGCCTGCTGCCGCTGCGGTCTGCGATGCGATGCATCTGATCGCTTGCTGCACGCCTGCTGACAAGTCTGCGCGCCTGCTGCTGCGCACCTGCTGTCAGGTCCGTGCGGCCGACGAGTCCGCGCATCTGCTGACGAGTCCGCAATCCTGCTTCCGCGTGCCTCCTGCCGAGTCTGCACTCCAGCTGCTGCGCGCTTGCTGCCGAGACCACATGTCTGCTGCTGTGTGCCTGTTGCCGCACGCCTGTTGCTGCGTGCCTGCTGCCGAGTCAGCGCGCCTGCTGTGTGCCTGCTGCCGCACGCCTGCTGCTGAGCCGGCGCGCCTGTTGCTGCGTGCCTGCTGCCGAGTCAGCGCGCCTGCTGTGTGCCTGTTCCGCCACGCCTGTTCCCGCGCGCCTGCTGCTGCGTGCCTGCTGCCGAGTCGGCGCGCCTGTTGTGCGCCAACTGTCTGGTTTGCGCGCCTACTTCCGCGCGCCTGCTGCCGCGCGCCTGCTGCTGAGCCTGCCGAGTCTACGCGCCTGCTCACTGCTCAGCAGCCGGCCGCTTACACCGACACTGGGTGTCTGCTGCCATCATTAAAGATAAGTTATTTTGTGTGTGACTTGTAAATTGTATTTGCTTTTTGTCGTCATGAAGCCAGAGGGGAGTAGAAGTGGTACTGATGAGGAACCGCGGGGAGCTGTGGGTGGATTCTCCTTTGAGGCTCCGACATTTTCTGGAGCGGATTCTCGTAACGGGGCCTTCAGCAGATTTTTGGCTGATTTGGACACATTTTTCACGTATCATAGATTCGATGATGAGCTCAAGCTTCGCTTCTTGCCTCTCACTCTCACAGCGGTGGCACGAGATGCTTTCGAAGCACTTCCACCGGAGGAGAGAGAAACGTACAGTGTGGCTGTGGCTGGTTTGCGGCGATGTTTTGACAGGACGAGTACGCTCGAAGCACACAGCAGGCTCCGTGAGCTAAAGTTCGACCCAACGTCATCACTTAACACGTATGTTGTCCAGTTTAAGCAGCTGGTTAAAGAAGCGTTCCCCGGCATCAGTAGCGACCCGGTGCTGTTTCATTCCTTTCTCACAACCCTCCCTCCTCGGTACCAGCAGCAGATCATAGCTGCTGGGGTTCCTACTTTCGACGAGGCAGTGGACAAGGTACCTAACCTCATTCAGAGTGAGCGGATCCCGACAGCTGTCCGTCAGGTGTCCACAGCTGGTACGGACGGGACGGTGTTGGAGCAGATTCTCTACCGGCTGGAGCAGCTTGAGAAACAGGTGAGAAGCTCGGATGGTCGAGCACCGGTAGCCCGGGGACGTGGTGCTGACAGGGGGCGCGGCTGGTCTGGACGTGGCCGGCGAGCTGACAGGGCTGACGGGGGTGACGGTGACCGGCGATCCTGCTTTGCGTGTGGTAGCCAGTCTCATCTCCGCAGGGCATGTCTTCACAAGCAGTCTCGCTGTTACGAGTGTGGTGAGGTGGGCCACTTGGCACGTGTGCACTCGGGGAAACGAGCTGGGGGTCACGGCTCAGAGCGCAAGCCCGTGGCCCCGACACGCCCGTTAAGCGCAGCACCGTCTGAGTTGAGTAACGATGCTGCCAGTTTAGTGCTCGATGACCGAATGACGTTTTCAGGTGCAATTTCAGGTGTGCCGTGTAACTTTCTCCTGGATACTGGGTCTACAATTAACGTGTTAAACAAAGCGGTTTTTGACGTCCTCCCCAATGCAGTTCTCCAGAGGACCGCCACCAGAGCGAGAACAGTTTCACAGGGCGAGCTGCCGCTGTTGGGGCGAACTAAGGTGCCGATTCGGGTCGCGAACCGTACTCATTTAGTTTATTTCTATATCACCGAGGATATTGATGTTCCTTGCCTCCTCGGTTTGGAGTTTTTGCAGGTAGTGCCCTGTGTTATCGATCTGGCCAGTAAGCGACTGCTGCTGGTTGAACAAAACCATGTGCGGTCGATATCTGCTGAGAAGACTTCTGTTGGCCGAGCAGTCTTAGGCCGTGACTTTTCCTTGCCCCCAGCAGCTGAGTGTTTTGTGAAAGGCTATGCACATCTCTGTGATCACTCGGGTCCCGTTTTTGTGGAGCCGTGCCTCGAAATTCCCGGTGTGGAGGTGGTGAGATTCCTCGCCACTGTCTCTGACTCGTCGTTCCCCTGCTGATACGGAATGTGACGACTGACTACATTACGCTTCCGAAACATTCGCAGGTGGCAGAGCTGGAGGTTAGCTTTGAGGAGGTGGCGTCTGAGCCCCGATCAGAGGGCAGCGAGTCTGTCGATCTCGAGTCGTCTGTTGATCTGTCTGGTGCTGACCTCTCTGACCCACAGCGACAGGCCATGTTCAGAGTTCTAGAGAAGCACAGCAGCATGTTCGACGGCCATATCGGCCATACCACGCTGGTGACGCACCGTATTGACACTGGTGACCATCTCCCGATACGTCAGTCACCGCGTCGCATTCCCCCGCATGTGAAGGATGCAGTGAGGGAGCAGCTTGATCAGCTGGTCAGAGATGGTGTTCTCGAAGAGTCTGAAGGCAGCTGGTCCTCTCCCATCTGCCTGGTTAAGAAAAAATCCGGTGACCTGAGGATTTGTGCCGATATGCGAAAACTGAATGCCTGTACTCGTCTACCAGCGTATCCGATTCCACGAATCGATGATACGTTGGATGCACTGTCTGGATCCTCCTTATATTGTATCCTTGATATGAATGCCGCGTATCACCAAGTGTCGATTGATCCGGCTGATCGTGACAAGGCTACGATTACTACACCGTTCGGCAACCTTAGATATAAGCGCATGTGTTTTGGTTTAGCTTCTGCCCCGTTCACATGTTGTAAGCTGCTTAACATCGTGCTGGGTGATATGCCAGCTCATTCATGTGTTCACTATTTCGATGACATAATCATTCATGGGAAGTCTTTCCCTGAGGTTTTGGCAGCTTTAGATGAAACACTTCTCCGGCTGCGTGCAGCGGGTCTCACGCTCAACCTGAGTAAGTGCCAGTTTTTCAGAAGAGTCAAGTTTCTCGGTCATGTGGTCTCGGGTCAGGGTCTTTCAGCTGATCCTGATAAGGTCCAGAAAGTAAGGGATTGGCCGCTTCCACGGACGATGAAGTGTCCAGCTTTTTGGGTCTCGCCTCATATTTTCGTAAGTACGTTAAGACTTTCGCCACCATAGCTGCTCCGCTGTTTCGCCTCACAAGCAAGAATGTTCAGTTTCAGTGGTCACCGGAGGCGGATGACTCATTTGTGCAGCTTAAGAGGGCTCTGAGTGAGGCCCCGATAGTCGCTTTTCCCAGGTTCGGTAACTGAGGAGGAGCATTCACGCTGGATTGTGACGCAAGTGACCAGGGCATTGGTGTCGTTTTGTTACAGGAGCAGGACGGAGCCGAGCGTGTCATTGCTTATGGTAGTCACACACTGTCTAAAGCTCAGAAAAATTATAGTACCACGAAAAAGGAATTGTTGGCATGTGTGGTGTTTGTCCAAAAATTCGCTCATTACCTTAAAGGCAAGGAGTTCAGGTTACGTACTGATCACAGCAGCCTGCAATGGCTGTACAATTTCAAAAAACCCACAGGTATGCTGGCCCGGTGGCTGGAGATCATGGGTAATTTTCATTTTCAGATCGTGTTTTGTCCGGGAGCGCAAAACGTCGCAGCTGATGCGCTCAGTCGGCGACCGTCTCCGAAGGAAGATGTCGCCTGTCAGACAGAAAGCTGCTTTCGCGTGTCGGCTCGAGACTGGCCACTCAGTTTCATACAGGGTGAACAGGCAAAGGATGAGGTGTTATCGGAGCTGGCACGCCTGCTGGCTGAAGGACCGTGTCCCCCTCGTCATGCCGTGTCCAGTGGCGTGAAACCGTGGCTGCGGCACTGGCAGCGGCTTCGCTTACTTGACGGTGTCCTTTTCAAGGTTTTCCGCTGTCGTCCGCGTGCCCCTGAGAGTTTACAGGTGATCGTGCCGCCTGGTCTGATTGCAGGAGTACTCACCTCCCTCCATGCTGGCCCGTGTAGTGGCCACTTTGCGTGTGCAAAGTTGCTGAAACAGGTTCAAGGTCGGTTTTTCTGGATGGGCATGTCAGACGATGTTGTTACGTTTTGTAAATAGTGCGACCGCTGCGCCGGGCTAATCATCCGTCACCCAAACCTCGTGCTGCGATGGGTGAGCTGTACTCGTCTGAGCCATGGGAGATGGTTTCCATAGATTTCCTGACTGACCTCCCAACCACAGGCCGTGGTAACCAACACTTATTGGTCGTCTGCGACCATTTCACACGGTGGGTAGAAGTATTCCCTTTACAGGACATGTTGGCGACTACTGTGGCTGAGACATTGGCTTCCGAAGTGTTCTCTCGTTACGGATGCCCAAAGTATCTACACTCTGACTGCGCCGCCAATTTTAGGAGTCAGGTGGTGGCTGAGTTGTGCCGTATCATGGGCATCCAGAAAACTAACACGACAGCTTTTCATCCTCAGGGCAACAGCCGTTGCGAGAGGGTTAACAGGACCATATTGGGAATGCTGGCTAAATACCTGTCTGAGAACCACACGGAGTGGGACAAACACTTGCATCTACTGATGCTTGGTTATCGCTCGCAGATCCACAAGTCGCTGGGTTATAGTCCCTTTTTCATGATGTTTGGACGTGCTCCCCGACTTCCCATTGACGCAGAGATTGACGCCCCGCACACTGCCCGCTCCAAGTCGGCTGTCGTGTATATTGACGAGCTGTGTGAGGGCCTTCGTGCCGTTTACCGTGAGGCGATAACAATTTCAGATGCAAAGCACCAGCAAAACAAGCGGCTGTATGAACGGAAGCTGAATTCTTTCAATTACAGTGTGGGTGACCGGGTTCTGCTTTTCAGGGGGGTGGCTAAACGGGGGGAGTATCATAAATTAATGAGGCCCTGGAAACCAGCTGTGATCGCCGCCAAGCGAGGCGACTTGAACTACCGTGTGAAAACTGACGATGGTAAAATGTTGTGTGTCCACCACAATAGGCTTAAGCCAAATACCGTCCCGTCTCCGGTGGTGAACAGTCCCAGCCCAGTAAAAGAGTGTCCTCATGTGAACGTGACGCCTGACCCTGAGCAGCCCAGCCCGTGTGAGATTCCCGTGGGAGAAGGTGAGGGAAGTCTGCTGAGGTTCCGTCCTGTGCCGCTGCCCCGTCGCGCCGCGTCCTCGGTGCCCCCATCTCACGGGGCTGAGTGTTCTCCGGATTTGACGGTCGGCGTTGATGCCGCTGTTGAGTCTGTGACGGGCGCCGACCCTGCAGATGCTGCAGTCGGTCCTGACTCAGCTCAGCTGGCTCTCGACTCTGAGCGGCCTGATGGTGTGGGTTCCCAGCTAGCATCTCCTGTGGAATTCAGGCGGTCGGTGCGCGAGAGGCAACCGCCCGACCGCTACGGGTTTAGTTAAGGCTTTAGTGTTCGATGTGAGATGTGTTACATTGGTTTATCCTTCCCTCCTTCATACGACCGCCGGACCCACCGGCTTTAGTTAAGGCGTCCAATTGGGACTTGTGAGATGCGTTACGTTGGTTTACTCTTCCGTTTCTTTTCCCTAAGCACCTGGTCGCAACACTGCTTGCCCGTTGCTTTGAATGCCCCCGACTTGGTGACTAATCGGCCGTTGGTTGCTAAGTACGTACTTAAACGTGTCCTTTTGGGGTAAAGCGAAATCGGAGCCTGCTACTGCGGTGGACCATGTCCTGACAGCCTTTCTGTACGTTTTCACTGTGCAATCTGATTTAACGCTCTGCCAGGACAGAGCGTTCGAATTGTTACACCGAGTAACAATTCATTTCTGGTCCCCAGGGATGCCGTACGCGGGGGAGACTGGTGTCACTCGAGGGCTGATCTTCATGAGCGAGGAAGAGTGTAAGGGGCCGTACCGCCTCTTGTCAGCCGGCCGGGCTGCGCTGCCGGCCGGTTGCCGTCTCCTCCCCGCGTGGCCGTCCTTGGCCGGGCGGCGCTGATTGGTTGTGCTGTGTGTGTCCGGACGGTCACGTGATGACCTTTGATCTGACCTGGTGTGGGGCGAGTGTGGCGGCCGGCATTCTTGGAGCCGTGGAGCGGGGACGCGGGTGTACTGCCGGAGTTAATACAGATGTGTCTCCGAAGCTGGATTGTGACTGAGTGGTGACGGGACGGCACGTCTACACTAGCACCAGCTGCAAGCTGATTGGCTAATGGTATAGCCTCTGCCCGGTCTAGAACCAGTACAACATTCTTTCGCCAGCACCGCATTCCTTCGCCAAAAACTCAAAATATATTCGGCTGGAGAGTCTTTTCAGTCAAGAAAACTTGCAGATAGGAGTTTCCCAACACGGGCTACAAAACTGCTATCTCAGTTTAAAACTAATGTTGAAGGTGAACTATTTCCTTTAACGAGGGTACGGCCTGGCTGTCTGACGCCACCTATTCAGTGGAGGGAATTACGGGCTCGTAACGAGAGGCCAGGCCGACGCTAGCCTAACGAGGGGAAAACCCGTGGATTTCGCTCAGGTGGGACAGTTGTTGTACAATGTACATACAGAAAAGTACTGAGTACCAAGCAGCAGGTGTCCATACCGAGTACCGAGTGCCGAGTACCAAGTACAGAAACACGACCCGTGGTACACTATAGTCACACAATACACTACACAATACACTATACAGCATAAACTACACACACTCCACAATATACACTACAAATGGTATCACGCCGGCGACGCTTCTTCACACTAACAGTTATAAGATACATACATACCTACACACACATACATACAGACATACAGACATACATACATACATACATACATACATACATACATACATACATACAGGCGTACAGGCATACAGGCATAGACATACATACATACAGGCATACATACATACATACATACATACATATACATACATACATACATACATACATACATATACATACATACATGCATGCATACATACATACATACCCACAGACATACAGTCATACCGTCATACAGGCATCCAGGCATCCAGGGGCATCCAGGGGCATCCAGGCATCCAGGCATCCAGGCATACAGGCATACAGGCATACAGTCATACAGGCATACAGTCATACAGGCATACAGGCATACAGACATACATATTTGGAGTCATGCATACAGACTGTACGTACACCACATACAAACGTGCAGATGCATGCCCAGAGACAACCATGCACGTGGAGCCGGGGCAAATAGGATACAACGCACGAGGGAGGTATGACTATAGCAGCATGGTGGCAACTGACAGTAGGGAATAATGGACAAGATTGTGAGGAGGCCTAGACAATACGTAGCCGCGCCCCTGTGCGTAATATGCCTGCCGACACGGTCTGCTGCACTGACGGGTGATGGGGTAAAAGGGGGTGGAGGTGAATGGGAATTCAACTAAGAGATGATCATTTTAACAAGAGATAGCAAAGTTCTCAGATGTATAGACCGGTTTCGGTGGGAATACTTATTTCGGAAGGCGAAAGTTGTGTTTCCAGGATAATGGGAGTTAGATGATGATGAAAATTGTTTTTGCAAGAGGGTCCATTCCGCGATGCCAGGAATTGAACTGGATCGCGCGCAGTAAGTCGCGAAATACTGGCGGGCACTCGAAAGAGTCCGGTAACGCCAGGTTCTGGGAGACAGGAGGGCCAGAATGGCCATCCGCCTCAGGTAAATGCCGTAGGAGGAGTCAGGGTGCTGAGGTGGCGATGTGTGCGGGCCGGAATAGCCATCCGCCTCATATAAATGCCGTAGGAGGAGTCGGGGTGCTGAGGTGGCGTGGATTGGCGATTGGAGCACCACGGAAACCGCAGTAAGTCGTGGATCCCAGCAGGAGTGTGCGGCAAGAATGGACCCAGACAGAAAAGCATGTGTGAGGTTATTCATATTTGCATTTGGTGGATTTAATAGTTAGAGTGGAAAGTTATCCATAGCGAAGAGCTGAGTACATCGGAGACGAAATTCGCTCAATGAACCAGCTGTTACCCTGGTGCGTTCCCTGTGCAACACTACGCACCACTGGTGGGGATAGGAAAAGAGGGAGGGGGCCAGGAAGACCAACTTGACAGTTTACTGCAAAGTATGAAAGAGATTGATGATTGAGTGAATGTCTGGGGAGAGTCTGAGTGAAGGGATGTATCAATCAATCAATCAGTGTATTAAAAACCATCCACGAGGTGGCTATTCTGGTTTCATGTCAGTGTTACAAATAATATACAAAATACGATAAAAACGAGTACACTTCACTACACTACATCGGTAAAATCACACTTCGCATAGCGGTCTTAAAACCATCCAATGAATGGGCGGCACAAGCTTGTGGTGGCAGGCGGTTCCAGACAACTGCAGCCCGATACGAAAAAGCCTTCTGAGAGGCGGTCAATCTGCACTTGTGCAGGTGGAGGCTACCTCGATCAGAGGCGCGCGTCTCGCGTGTGGAAACAGCGGCACGTGGGGTGAACATAGCGCGTATCTCGGGTGGCGCTCCCTCCTCTCTGAGCGCCTTAAACACCTTTACGGCGTCGCGGCGCGCCACCAGGGTCTCGATCTTCGGCCATCCTAAAGAATTTAGAGCCTGGGTTATATGATCATGCTTTTTGAGTCCTGTGACGATACGAGCGGCAAAGTTTATCAGTTTTTGGATTTTGACCAGTTGACCCTTGGTCGCCCCTCCCCACACGCACAGGCAGTACGTGATATGTGGGAACACGTACGCCTGAATTATAATTTTAAGGACTACTGAGGTGAAGTAATGCCGAACTTTGTACAGAGAGACGAGGATACCGTTACATTTTTTGGAGACACTCGAGACATGCGCGTCCCATGACAGACCACGGTCCACCACGACGCCGAGGATTTTGATGCTGGTCGAGGCCTGCACCTCGGAACCATTTAATTCAAACCGAAATTTTTCCGTTTTTGCCAAATTTTTATTTCAGCCAACAAGCATGAAAGCAGTTTTCTTCGCGTTCATTTTGAGAGAGTTAGAATCAAACCAAGAGTGGAGCTCACGCAAGGTGAGCTCCAATCTAATTTTTAGCCCGGCGAGACCAGGTCCGTCAGGGGACGCGCAGTCAACGTGCACGGTGTCGTCAGCGTAGGAGATGAGGCGGCCATGGGTCAAATATCCATATAAATCGTTTGAGAACAAAATGAACAAGACTGGACCAATAATCGAGCCCTGGGGCACACCACAAGTCACGGGACAAGTCGCCCCTCCCCACACGCACAGGCAGTACGTGATATGTGGGAACACGTACGCCTGAATTATAATTTTAAGGACTACTGAGGTGAAGTAATGCCGAACTTTGTACAGAGAGACGAGGATACCGTTACATTTTTTGGAGACACTCGAGACATGCGCGTCCCATGACAGACCACGGTCCACCACGACGCCGAGGATTTTGATGCTGGTCGAGGCCTGCACCTCGGAACCATTTAATTCAAACCGAAATTTTTCCGTTTTTGCCAAATTTTTCTTTGAGCCAACAAGCATGAAAGCAGTTTTCTTCGCGTTCATTTTGAGAGAGTTAGAATCAAACCAAGACTGGAGCTCACGCAAGGTGAGCTCCAGACTAATTTTTAGCCCGGCGAGACCAGGTCCGTCAGGGGACGCGCAGTCAACGTGCACGGTGTCGTCAGCGTAGGAGATGAGGCGGCCATGGGTCAAATATCCATATAAATCGTTTGAGAACAAAATGAACAAGACTGGACCAATAATCGAGCCCTGGGGCACACCACAAGTCACGGGACAAGTCAACCGTCCACCACGCACCATCTGCCTTCGGCCGCTCAAATAACTCCTAAACCAGTCCACGTCATTTACACCATACCATGACAATTCTGTGAGGAGGAGGCCGTGGTCGACGCTGTCGAACGCCTTCGAGAGGTCCATCGTCGTTACCGACGATACAAGGCCTTCGTCGATGTTGGTGACCAGGCGCTCGACAGCGGCGAGCACGGCGTCCTCTGTTGAATGGCGAGATCTGTATGCATATTGGGATGAATGCAGAAGCCCTGTGATGTTTAAAAACTCGGTCAGTTGTGTACAAATTACTTTTTCTAAAATTTTAGACAAAACACTAAGCAAAGAAATCGGTCTATAATCGGACGGAACGGCAGGGTCACGTGACTTTGGGATGGGAACAATACATGCAGTTTTCCAGCTATCGGGGAACACTTTGGTGACGATTGACATATTTATAAGTTTTAGCAGATGTGGGCCGATAACTGGGAAACACTCGCGCACAGCCTGAAGTGGCACCTCGTCCAGACCAACAGCTCGCGACGCGCGCATACGTCGGATGCACCGGGAGAGCTCCGGAAGCGTCGCCGGTCGGAAGGAGAAGCTGGCTGCGCAGACGGTGGGTGGTCTGGGCCTCTTGCTGCCGTCGATGACTGCGCTCCGCAGGTCGGTGGCGATGCGGGTTCTCACGGATGAGAAATGGCGGTTGAGCTCGTCCGCAGCCGTTTCGGCGTTCTCAGGGCTCGCCACAGATGCGCTCCCGGCCGGCGGCGAGGTTGCAACGGCAAACCTCTTGAAGGTCGGCCAGAAGCGACGGTGGCCACCAGACGCCATCTCCCCACACATAAACTCACGCCTGCTCGAGATGAGGCGGCTCTTGACGTGATTGCGAAGTCTGGTGAAGTCTGCCCTTGCCTCTGGTGTACGCAGACACAGCCAGGTGTTGCGGGCGCTGTCCCGCTCAGCCATCAGCGCTCGCAGGGACGGGTCGTCGGTCAGCCAGGGGCAGTGCGGCTTCGTGACGCGCGTTCTTCTCGCTGGGCAGTGGTTGTCCACCACAGCGTTCCAAACAGCCATGAACTGCTGCACGCACCCGTCGACGTCAGTGGCGCCATCTACCTGACTCCAGTCCGACAGCAGCAGATCATGACAGATTGCGTTCCAGTCTGCGCGTCTCCAGCCGCGCTGAGTACGCCACTGGGGGTCCCTCCGCACCCGCCCCAGGCGCGCCCTCATGATGACGGGTTGATGGTCGCTGATGACGTCAGGGAGCACCTCGATCTCAGGCGCCGGTTCTCGCATGTTGGTGATGACGTGATCTAGTGCCGACGGAGTTGGGCTGAGGTGGGTCGGGCTGGTCACCAGCTGTACCATATTCAGCTCGCTAATAATGTCGGAGTAGCGGCGTACTTGGGACGAGCTGGTGTCCAACGTTAAAGTTGGTATCGCCCAGGAGAAACACGGGCCTTCCTGCGCCGGCGGACTCTCGAAGCTGCTCCTGCAGGTGCTCCAGACTGGGAGTCACCGGGCTGTCGGGCGGGCGGTATATAACGCCCACCGTAATTGGTCGACCACCCGGCCATATTGCTGACGCCCACAGGGTCTCCAGAGGTCCGTCCGCCGGCGTGGCGAGTCGCTGAAGCCGCATTTCTACCCGGTGTAGGATCGCAACACCACCTCCGCGGCGCCGCCTCACACCGCCTCCTCCGCAACACCGCCTCCTCCGTATGAATGTGTTAGTTCCAGTGGGAGTTGGTCCTCAGCGTAGTGTTGCACTGGGTATGCAGAACAGGCATGGAACCGATCACAGAACTCACGGTGTGATAGTTTGGGAGGCAAACCGTTGGTGAAATTATGTAAGGAGGAGCCAGAGGCCACTGGTGCCGGCTCCCGAACAAGGAAACCCTGACCTTATTCCACCGGACCAATTCCAGATTAACCCGCTAAATTTCACCACCCCCCACCCTAACCGTGCAGCGACCTATGTGCTCGCCGATGATTGACCTGCCTCCAAAATAAAAATGTATGTACTGGTCTAGTTCGATTCTGCATTTGCAACCACAAAATTCAGTAATATCTCGAAAACACGGGGATATAATATTCTGAAAATGCCATATTTCGATTCCTGATCTCAAGAAAACCCCGTGCGCAATTTTTTTAATAATATTGCAAATTGTTGACAATTGTTGCAAGCAGCTCTAATTGTTGCAGATTAAGCCAGAGAGCCTTACAATTTATGCCATTCCATTCAGCGGCCCAAAATTAACCAGAAAAAGAGTTTTCAAAAATTTCGAAAAAAAATGCAATGTTGCAAGAAATTGCACAGAACCTTGCAGAAACGAAAACCCGTTACAATACAGCGCATAATAATTTCACTATTAATCTGTGCATGCTCGCAAAAACCCATCGAATGACCGGGCCTACTGTCCAGTGATTTTATACAGCAGTCAGCTGATCAACGAAAACTGATCGATACCCACTACCAAGGTGGACGTATCTGAACGGATACTGTGGGCGCTTTACGGGAGCTCCTGTCCCTGATGACGTCAGCCAGCGTGATGCGACGCAGAGCAGGCTGTGCCAGACGCTGCTCGCATTTGGGTGTGGCGGCAGGCACAGCCTGCCGCCACACAGGCACAGCCTGTACGTGGATCGACCTTCTTCTGCCGGCATGCAACTCACAAATGGTTTTTCTTGCCACACTGCTCGCAGTATTTTCCCCAGGCTGGACATCGATCCTGTGATTCATGTCGGCCCTCGCCACAGTAACTGCAGCCTTCCTGTCGCTTTGACTGCGTCTGGAAGGGCTGCGTGTGCCTCCTTGCTGCTGCGAGAGCCGGTTGACCGTCTGATATGCTGTGCCGGCGAGAGCAGCTTCGTTGGACTTGTTGATTTCTGCAGAGCGACATCTATCCGCAGCTTACTGCAGCTTCGGAAATGGTCGGATGGCGAGCAGCTGTTGTCGTGTTTCGGAGTCGCGTATCCCTGAGATGATGCGCATGGTGAGCCTCTCTTCCAAGCATTGGTCGCATAGCTCACCTTCTCCTGCTAGCTCTTTCAACGATATGCAAAAGCTGTCGAACGATTCACCGTCTTCCTGTCGTCTTTCTTAAAAACAAACTCAATCTAGTGCGACGTTTCTTTGATTTCTGAGGTGCTTTTCTATCTTATCCAGAACGTCGCCGGGATTGCTGCTGTCCTCGGCAATGATGTGCTCCAGTGCAGAACGCATATCTTCCGTGAAGCACGTGCGGAGGCATGCGATTTGCTCCTGTGGAGATAACTTGTTGAGCCTCGCGAGCGTGGCATAGTCTTCCCAGGTTTGACGCTAGCTCTTGAACGTTCTCAGCGAGATGTCACGGGCGAGTTTCTCCGGTGGATGAACAGCTCGTACGGCAGGACCATCCAGCGCGACAGCAACAGCGTGTGCGGTGGTGACACCAGCTTCTGCACCGTCAGGTGACGTGCCGCCGGCACCTGTTGCGCCGGGTGCCGTGGGCTGTGAGATCATTCGAGAGAGATGCTGGATCTGCTTTTGATGACGACGTTCCAACCGTTCCACTTGTGCTTCATGGCGCTGCTCTTGGTTTTCCGCGTGATGGCGCTGGGATTCCAGTAGGGCGGTAACCCATTCTGGGAAAAACTCGACATCTGCTGAAGATGATCGCTGCCAGGTAAGCTCTTTCTTCTTCGGTGTCTTTTTCGGCGGCATCGCAAGCTGGAAATACAAAACTCGGAGTCAACACTTGCGAGTTATGGCTCTGTTTTCTAACATTAACAACGTAACTTGCCCCAGTTTCCGAGTGCATCGAGTTTCCGAGCCATCGAGTTTCCGGAGCTCAGATGTAATGTGACTGTTTCATGAATAAGCAGAAAAACTTCGCCTGTGACCGGCGATCCTCCAGTCCGTAGACAATCGCTCTACCACTGAGCTACGGAAGCCACCCCTAACCGGCGTGTGATCATCCAGCCGGGTAAGCGTTAGCGGGTTTCGGGTCCAGAGTCACTTGTGCCCGCGGGCACGGCGGGACATGGAACAAAGAGCACTTGCGTCACACGAATCAAAGCACACAGAACATTAAAGCTTCAGGTGGCGTATGATACCGACTATTCACAACCGACTGCGCCATGGTCTGAGCTCCTGAGTCTCGGTGTTTACGGTTCCGGTGATGTAGAGACTTGGTGTGATACACACGATGTATTGAGCACAGACCCACGTTCGTCTAGACTGACTCAACCGAACACTGACATGACCTGCGCTGACCGCGCCGACCAAACACGCATATGGCATCACTACGGAGGTACGTGAGGCAAGAGGAAACCCTTCACCGGACAGACAAATAACTCTGCACCTCACAACTATAGTTGTGAGATGCAGAGTACTTGTCACCTCCCTGTAATATGCGGCCAGCCGATATTACTAGGTCTGGGCATAATTTTCCACGAGCACTTTCATTTACATGTTTCGCCACGCTGATATATTTTTGATACAGGGATCGGGCATACAAGCCGTCATGCCTCTTCTCCAAGCTCCAATACTATTTAATCTCTTTCCGGCCCTGACTTGACTGTGAGTATTATCAGCCATAGTACATTTATCTTACCTCGCTCTGCTGGAATATGTAATTACTGCTATCTGCCGAAACACATTACTGGATACTTCCTTCGATTGTCCTTTGGATTGCCCTGAGCCTTGGCCTCCGCGTTTAGCTTCGGTACCCCTTTAATCATTTGCGTCTCAACGCCCTCGCCACACATCGGCGCTACATCAGTATACTTTGTATCTAGGCTCGATTCACTCTCTTCCTTCGCGGTCCTGTCTCGTGATAGTCCCCCACGGGCAGCAGCACAATGCCTATTAGTCCAGCCGTTTAATAGTAAATTTCCCAATCTCTTCGGCTCCATTCTTCCCTGTTAAATTTCGGACTTTGCTTAACCTGGGCTCGTTAATTAATTTACCATTACTTCCTTACTAGTTCACCCTTCCAGCTTAGTTGTAAATAATTAAGTTCGACCATTAAAATCAACAATTATTGTCTCCATTATCAGCGCTATCGTCGTGGCCTTTGCATGGGTGTAAACGCGAATTGTATCTGTGTCGTATTTGCCGAATCTAACAACCGTCAAGAATTTCCTTCACCGTTAGAGAGGATTCCCTCCAGCCCAGTGACGTCACGTGGCCATATTCACTTGTTACCTACGGCGGCCATCTTTGAGTCCGGGTCGGCTACGTATTTCCTTTCGTAGACCGATAAATAAATATATCAGTCAGTCAGAGTCCGTGGTCCAAGGCCCTATAACCAGATAGAACCGTCCCTGCTGCGCCAAATCTGCCATGACGTCACCGAGGGCAAACTTATATCCGGCCTAGCAGCTAAATATATGAAACACTACTTCGCAAAGTGACAACATGTACAGTACCAAGGGTGTAGCTACTATACCGCAAATACCGCAAATGTGGTATGCTCGGATCGTGATGCCCCACTTATGGTATTTCAAGTCCCTTGTGGAACACGATGCCCCCAAACTAGTGTCGTGCTACCCACTTTATTGTGAGATGCGTGATTCCCTAGTGACGGATTTGATGATCCTTAATGCAAGATGTGGCGCCCCTTGTGGAAGATATGATGCCCCTAGTGGAAGATGGGATGCCCCTTTTGGAAGATGTGATGTCCTAGTGGATGTGGATCCAGTAATGGATGAAGTAGTTATCTGAAAAAATTACATGTGATGCCCCTATACTGAAAGCTGTGATGCCCCTAAAGATGTGATGCGCTAGTGGAATATGCGATGTCTGTAGTACTATTAAATTAAATGTTATGTCACTAGTGGAAGATGTTAAGGTCCTATTGGACCATGTGATGCCCCTACTAGAAGACGCGATGTCTCTAGTTGAAGATGTGATGCCTCTATTGGAAGCTGTGATGCCCTAGCGGAAGATGTGATGCCCCTACAGGAAGATGTGATGCCCCTATTGCAAGCTGTGATGCCCCTATTGAAAGCAGTGATGCCCCTAATGGAAGATGTACCCAATGCCCCTTGTGGATGATGCAATGCCTCTTGTGGAAGATGTGATGCAGAGTTCGCCACGGGCCGGGCTGTACCACCTCTGCTTTCTAACCACAATCCACCTACTGGCTACGGTCTGCTCCAGGCCTGTTACACGGTGGGGGAAAACTGAACTTCTAGTTTGCTTCACTACCGCTGGGGTTGTCACCGGCGAGTTGGCGGACCGCCAGTCGGTAGCGGAAATGATGATTGACCCATCCTAGCAGCTATTGACGTGATATGGTATGGTAGTGACGTGCTATTGACTCTCTAACCCGTGCGTCCTGGCTGTAATAATTATCCTGAATGAGCCGGCCCCTGTGTTTTATGAGTGTCTAACGTAAGTACTGAAGTGCTGAACTGTTACATATACTGCTCACCCTTCTCATGACGGATATCCGTTCAATTTGCTGGCGGCCAACCGCTGGGGTTGTCACCGAGTACTTTTCAATAGCAAGTGCTGGCCACCCTCCTATGTCCTACCCTGTTATAAACGACTGCCCGGAAATCTCACTCTGAATACTCGTTTATCTCCCTCAGAACGCTTCGCTGATTCTCCTCTCTCACCCATACTGGCGGTGCTGGGGTTGTCACCGGCGAGATGGCGGACCGACCGGTTGGCGGCGAACATGATCCGATGGACCCATCCTAGCAGCTATTGACGCGATATGGTATGGTAGTGACGTGCTATTACTCGCTAACCCGTGCGTCCTATCTGTAATACTTCTCCCAAATGAGCCGGCCCCTGTGTTCTATGAGTGTCTAACGTAAGTACTGAAGTGCTGAACTGTTACATATACCGTTTACCCTTCTCATGACGGATATCCGTTTGATGTACTGGCGACCAACCGCTGACCAATCGGCGTGCTGTTAAACTACACCCCATCCCTTGCGAGCACCGTCGTTTCTAAAATTCCTTTGACATCTAAAGTAATCGTGAACCTAGGCCAGCAAATTAACCAAAGTGAACCGGTAATTTTATTCTTAAGAGTATTAACATTGTGTGCCTACAGTGATCAATCGTTCGTACCCCTCATGCCTGCATGCCAGTCGGAAAAGCGCTGGACTCGTTATCAGAACGTCCTGCCCCGGTCTCATGTCGCCTATTTATCAATCGGCTCAGTTCAGTACCCACTTTCGTTCATTTAAAGTCTTGATTCTTCGGTCAGCTGTATTCCACACCGTGGCCTCTGGTGCAACACCCAGCACAGTGTCGGCGGTCACCCGGCGCCCACCGGCGTCCGTATGGTGACCCCGCGACGAGCAGCTCACACACTAGTGCATCCCAATGGTTTATCTACCGGAGCCACCAGCACCGCGACTACATCATGGCACGGCACGTGCACTACATCACCTCCCTTCAATAATTAACAATGAACAGAAATTACAAACCTCAGAACAGAGCCATCGCTTCTAGACAATATGGACAGCAACCCAACACATATCACACTAGCTTTGGTAGAAATCAGGAGCACGTCTCACACGTCCTGACCTCCGTTAGGAAGGAAGCGGAGAGCTCGGTACACTCGATAAATATTGCCCTTCACTGGAGAGCGCTGATGGCTCAGTTGACGGCGCCACCTTTCGAGATACCGGCGACAGGGGGCTCGTCGGTGTGATTGTCCTTCACTGGAGAGCGCGGATGTCTCAGTGGACGGCGCCACCTTTGAAGACACCGGTGACAGGGGGCTCGTCGGTGTGATTGTCCTTCACTGGAGAGCGCGGATGGTTCAGTCGACTGCGCCACCTTTTGGGACCCCGGCGACAGGGGGCTCGTCGGTGTGTGCTGCATTGTACCGCCGTCAGCCACTGCTGGTGATCCGACGTCCGGCGCGATAGTCGGAGCAGGCCGCAGGGTACCGTCCCGGGCCTCGGCAGGAACAGGTGGCGCCATCAGATCCGGGGGCGATAGTCGGAGCAGGCCGCAGGGTACCGTCCCGGGCCTCGGCAGGAACAGGTGGCGCCCGGGACGGCACCCTCGGAGCAGGCCGCAGGGTGCCGTCCCGGGCCTCGGCAGGAACAGGTGGCGCCATCAGATCCGGGGGCGGCGACACCACCACAGCTGCTGGATCGGGATGACCTGCCGAATGAACAGCACTCAGCAGTTGGTCGACATGCCTGCGCCAAGTCCTACAGTCATGAAGCCTAATGACGAACGAGACAGGCCCGTCTTTTCCAACAACCACACCTGGTAACCAAACACTGCCATGGCCATAGTTCCGAGCAAGCGCGTGATCAGATATTGAGAAATGTCTTGGCCTTGCTGTGCGATCATGATTCGCTTTCTGCGCCGACTGCGCATTTGATACAGATCTGCGCAAATCTGGGTACATACGGTCGAGTCGAGTCTTCAGCTTGCGGCCCAACATCAGCTCTGCCGGCGTTACCGTTGTTGTCGATTGCAGTGTTGTCCTCTGACGAAGCAGCCACTTGGATAGACCCAGCTCCCAGCCATCTCCGGAGTCTTTCTGCAACACCAATTTGACCTCTGACAACACGCTCAGCCATACCATTGCCCTGACTGTGCCTGGGCTCGATTGTCCGATGAGTAATGACGTTACCGGCCAAGAACCTCTGGAACTCATCTGACGTGAAGGTCGTCGCATTATCAGACACCAGCGTGTCAGGTAATCCCCATCTGGCGAACATACAGCGGAGACTGGCAATGGCAGGCGCTGAAGCTGTGGAAGGAAGTGATTCAGCTTCTACCCACTTTGAATGCGCATCTACCACGCATCTACACGTACTTTCCACGTACCGGTTCGGCGAAGTCGCAGTGGATTCGCGCCCATGGTCTGGTGGGCCACGGCCAGGGATGCAGCTCTGCCTGCGGCGGTTTGGGTCGACTCTGCTGGCAAGGTGAACAGTTCCGAACGACCTGTTCGATTTGCCCATCAATGCCAGGCCACCATACGATAGACCTAGCCAGCGACTTCATGCGCCTCATTCCGGGATGGCTGATGTGAAGCTCATGCAAAATTGTTCCCCAACTCGCCTTGGGCGCTACCACTCTGTGACCTCATAAAAGCACTCCCGCTGTTTGAGTCAACTCGTTCTTCCTTCGTACAGAAGGCTTACATTCACTAGATACTTCCATTGGCCAGTCGGCGAATTGCACCCACCTCAAAACCTTGCATAAAACTGAATCCCGACTGGTCTGAAGATCAATCGCCTTTGCGTCGAGCCAGTCTGCTTCTGCGAGAAGAACCAGTTCATCATTGTCTAGTAGCTCATCATCCACCAGAAGAACCAGCTTTTCGGGCCGCGCTCCGACTTCTGTGGGAACGGGCAGTCGACTCAGAGCATCGGCGTTACCCATCTGACCTGTGGGGCGAAACCTTATGATGTAGTTGTAGCATGACAACTTAAGTGCCCATCTGCCAATCCTGGCGGCAGTCATTTCTGGAAGCCCCTCATGTTCTCCAAACAGCTTGATCAAGGGCAGGGGTGGTAAAATGTTCTGTCCTTATGGGTAACGTCGGGGACAAAATGCTCCTTCCCATGAAGTACTCGGGGGTCAAAATTCCAGTACACATCATTACCTATGGCTATGTCATTCCTGGGAAAATTTGATAATTGATCATGTCATTAGAAATATTGATCGTCAAAACCACTTCAGATGTAATATTCATTTAATCATCATATTCATCACGTCAGCATGTATGTACATTTACATTTGTTTAAATTAGCAGTTGCGTTTCAGCTCTTGATTCTCAATGATTTAGATTCACCCATATTGCAGACGAAAAAATATATACCAGTTATCTAGTTAGACAATTGCTCCCCCGGGGGTGGGGGTCGGGGTGCTTGTGTATTTTCAATGGAGTGAGTCTGAGATCGACTGTCAGGACAGTCGATCTCATTGTTCTGGTACTTTGAGAGTTCTACTATAAATAGTAGAAAATACGGTTCATTCAGCATGCAAATTCACATTCCAGTTATACCGTGCATCCTGCGCAATTGCGTCGTTTATGGCGCATGGTGGATGTCTATACGAAGGTAGTCATCCGGAGATTTGACCGAATCCGACTTAGAAATGGTGACGTCATCTGGACGGAGAAGCCCTTACCCCTATACAAATCAATAATAACTCGCAATTTTTGAAAGAATATATAGATAATTATATTGGACCGAATTACAAACAACATGCCCTGAAAGAAAGACCGATTCAAGCTCTCTAACTTATTAAATAACATTTTGCTCCTAAGTCACTCCTATTTTGACAGCGAAGGAGCTCTTATCTTACTCCTCCGATAATGTTAAAAGCTTGGTTTGGTTTGGTGTGTGGACCAAGTACAGGGGCGTCGCCACGGATTTTTGAGTGGGGGGGGGGGGGGGGGGGACGAAGTGCCGAATGAACCATCAGTACGGTTCACGACAATGTGAAGGAAATTCAGTTTTTACCTTTTAATTTGTACTTAGGAACACATTTTTTAGCTCTAACTACCAGCGTTAAAAAATATAACAGGTGATACTTATATAGCTAAGCGCTTGTGCGAGGAACATACTTCTGATAATTTAACTGTTTTTACTGTTTTACTGTCTGATAAAGGCCTGTGGCAAAAATATTACTACGTGATCATAACGTTTTGAAAACATTGGATTTGTCATATTTTGGAGGAAAAGGTCATGATATTTCGTTTTTTTAACTATTATAACAGGTGATAGATGAAAAACAACAACTTCTTCGGAAATCTTCATGGTATATTGTTCAAACGACTCTATATGCAATAGGACCTGCCAGGCTCATCCCTGTTTGGGATACATAATCTAGTTATTCGTGTTACATAGAATGCTATTTCATACTAATTATAAGGAGTGGCAACTACCTGGCCGTCTGTCCGTTCGGATGTCATCCGAATGCTTAATAACTCCGCGCACCTTGCAGTAAAAACCGCGAAATTTGGCATGTTAGTGGGAATGTATAGGGTCGCACTATCGTAGGCAAATTTTGCGTCGATCCATGATCACAATAGACTGCAATTCTAATTATTCTTAATATGCCGTGAATATCAGACAGAACTTATATGCCCTTTCTGGCTGCCACTGAACTGGCTTTTTGCTTTCGGGAGACACTAGCTCGGTGGTCATGGGGGTCAGAGTCAGGGGTTTGATAGATATTTAGGAGGTCGGTGGTGCGATGCAAAGTCACTGGCGTGTTTTTTTTTCTATCTTCTTCATAAGCTCAGCGCATCTCACAGTTTTGAAAGCTGGCCGACCAGGGGTGCCCGTAACTGTACAGGAGGACGGATCGTCCCGAAACCGGTGACTGCCGCCGGCTCGTTGTGCGGGGTAATCGTGTGGGGACGGCTGGCCGAAACGAATGCGGATGAAGTTGCTCATGTACTTGGAGTAATGGATGAAGTAGTTATCTGAACACTACCTCGGTTTGTAAACTTATAACGCATTTTGGCAGAAATTGAACGAGATGGCTAGCATATTTAATTTGATAAATTTAGTCCGAAGCTTTTGAATGGATACATTTCCTAGGTCAGGACCCGGCCAGTTTGAGGAGTGAGAACCAGTTTGAATCTTTGATTACCGAGCCGAGCGAGGTCTTCCGTTAACTAGAAGGAAAATCTGCGTATGAGCGGCCCGACCGTAGCTATGGTTTTCAGAAGCATATTTCTTTGCAGCTATTCGGTCGAAGTGACCGAAAACTTGCACACAAAAAACGTTCATGTCGTAAAGCTAAATTCGTCCAGGTATGTCGGGCAGTAAAACTTTCGCTTCTAAATTCTGCCGGACACCAGGAATTGCTTGATCGGGTGGTGGGGTCAGGGCCTGCGCAACAAGCTATGCTTAGCGCGGGGCCTGACATCTGAAATCCATCCATTCAAAAACATTCGGACTACATTTATTAAAAAAACTATCCGCCGGTGCTTCCTTACAGCAAGCACAAAGTGTGCCTCAACAACAAATAGGGCACATTAACGCTATAATATGATAATTTTTCTGCTACTGAAATTCCATTTAAATTCCTGTCAACTTCCTACAAGAAAAAGACAAATATAATCCTGATCCCTTCCATTCTTCCATTGCACTGATACTTTTCCAAATGCTTTTATGATATTGAAACCTGCAATATTTCCGAACACAGTATGTATTTATGTCTCCAAAACTGGGGGGATAATCCCCCCAGACTGACGGGGGAGGGGTCGGTGTCCCCCCCCCCAACGGCGACGCCCTTGGATGTACCCATGACGTCACACTATTCGCTGCCTTGGCTGAATGGTATCTAAGGCCTTGGAATGAATGGTGAATGAATGGATGAACTTGCCATTCAATCATAGCAGAAGCCAATCTTGTGTGCCAACTTTTAGCTGCCATATCACAATTTTATTTTTTTACAAAGTAATTAAGTACCTTCATCTGTAAGTACAAATAAAGGACTCAAGGATATATGGTTAAAAATTACGTGTAATTTGAGCTAAGAATAAATTAAGTTTCATATCTTTTGGAACGAATTCAGAAGAAAAAAAATCAAGCAAGTCTGCATTCTTGGGGGGGGGGACGTACGTCCCCCCTGATTTAACTGGGGGGACGCGTCCCCCCCCCCGCCGCCGACGCCCATGACCAAGCACCGTATCTTCTTGGGACCAAGGTGCTAATTGAAACTCTCACCCTGTTCTGAGGGGTATGGGGAGTCGGGAAGACTTTTTCAGAGGCCCGTCGAGGGATTGAACCCTGGTCACGGCACAGAAGGCAAGTATCTTACCACTGCGCCAAGTTGCTCCCCCAAATTACCACTGTTGTTGTTGGTGGATTAGGGCGCGTAGCTGCGAGGCTCAAGCGTCCAACATCCAAATTACAACTGAAATGTAAGCAACGTGTTTTTTTTTGTGTGTGAAATGCGTCAGATATGTATCCAGCACGGCATTGGCGGCCGCTGCGCAGTCGAATTTCGGTCTCAAATAAAAGTTTTGCGCTCCGCCAGGAACGGAGGTTTAGTGAGAGCGTGATAGGTTTAGTGGTCGACCAGATACATATGACGTCATATGGAAAACTTGGAATCTGACGCATTTCTGTGCCCACGTTGTTTACATTTCAGTTATAATGGCGGAGTCGTTGCGGGCGGTCGGCGGAGGCGAAGTGAGCAGACTGAAGTCTGAAGAAAATTCAAACCAACCCTCCTGGCAAACCACCCTGCTTAGTACCCCGCGAACCTTGACCTAAACTGCCAAACCATAAATCTGACCAATATAGAAGACCATTGAAGTCTGGCGTCCTGGGCCCAAGAGGCTATACGCACTAGTCCACCAACAACGAGGCGATTGACGGGTGATACAAATTATTATTGTTAGGTAAGTACTGAGAATGTCCCAGTTTTGAGTGCAGTTCTGATGAAATTAGACATGTATAATTAGTATACAATATTCAATTTACCCATATAAAGGTGTTCAAAAGCGAATATCGTCCAATAAATAGCTATAGATATTTGTTTGGTTTTAACCCTCGCCGTGCCGGTGCTCGGCGCCAACTTTGCCGTGCCGGGGGGTAGACCCCCTCTAACTCGAAAAGTAAAAGAGCTAGAAAAACGCGGGAAAAGCGTTCGAAAGCTCTCGACAAGCAAATTCGAAAGTACTTCGGATATTTTTTCAGCAAGTCAATATTGAGGTCACCAGAGGTCATCAAATGTCAGATTTTCCAGTTTTAGGACTTCGCTCCAGAAACTCCCAGATATCACAGGAGCTATGATAGCTGGGAAGAAACGGGGAAAAACAATGGAAAGCTCAAAAATGCAATCGTTAAAGTGTCCTTAGATTTTAGCCCAGGTCAATAGTTAAGGCTCCAGAGCTCATCAAATGTCAAAATGCTACTTTTTACAAAACAGTTCATCACGGATAACTTGATAACTTTTTACCTAATAAAGACAAAGCAATAATTTTGACACCATCGTGTTTGTCTCGTCAAGGCGCTTCGACTCATATTAGTGTCGATCAGGTTAGGTCAACTGCAAAAAATGTGACCTCAGGTCAAGGTCAAGTGGTGATCCAAGTAGGTCATGTTGCATATGGGAAGACGTGCCGAGACGCGAAAAACACATTGGTTTTGGTTTAAATCATCTATCGTTATTATGTCAAGAGTTATTGCCATAAAACTGTTGGTGACCTTGGATGACCTCGGCTGACCCTGTAGGGATCACTGAACAAACATGGCACCTAGGTCATCAAGAATGGCCTATAATAACATTATCCAGAAGGAATTATACTTCTATCTTGCGTATCCTTGGAAAAGGAAGCATTTTAATATTTCCCCATTGACTTATAATGGGGAGGTCATGAAATTGATCCGACCTTAGGTCGCTGATATAAAAAATACAAGACAAACGAATTGTAGATGGACATGACCTTATCAAATACTGCAAGTGTAAAACCGATCATCCACAAACTGTGACTGGTACGACCACAAGTTCTTTTGGACGTGGGGTCACGTGACCTGGTCTAGTGACCTGACCTGAGATGACCAGAGTTATTTTGTTTACATAATGTGGACAATTGATGCCCAAACAGCTGTGCCAAAAACGGCGGCGCTGCGCGCCGCCGTTTTCCCGCTATCCGCGAAACACCTGAGGGAGGTGTCTACACACGTGTGCCATGGCACGGCGCGGGTTAAAATATAGGAATGATGTGAGGGTGCAGCCAGGTGTTAGGGTATTCATGTGAAGTAAAAAAAATGACCCCAGCTGAGCTGGGGTCATTTTTGTATGTGCCACTTTTGGTCGGGGCCACTCAAAGCCTTTTACCACCCCTGATCAACGGTTGTGGTCGGTGACGAGAACGAATGGTTTGGACACACCACACACATAGTTGTGAAACTTGGTGACACCGAAGATGATACCCAGTCCTTCACGTTCGATCTGAGCGTACCTCGACTCTGACTGAGACAACCGACGCGATCCAAACTCAATAGGCATCTCCCTGCCTGCATCATCCACCTGAAACAATACAGCGCCCACACCAACACTTGAAGCATCGCATGTCAAAACTAACTGCTTGGCCTTGTCATAGTGGACAAGCAAAGTGTTTGACGCCAGTTTTTCCTTGACCTTGTTGAAACTGTCCATCTCTCTCTGACCCCAATGCCACACTGAATTCTTGTTCAGCAAGTCGTACAGGGGTGCTAAAATGAGAGCTGTCAGGGACAAATCTGGAATAATACGATATCAGCCCCAGAAAACGTTTTAGTTCTCTCACTGTCTTGGGTTCAGGAACGGATAAGATAGCCTCTACCTTGGATGCGTTCGGGCGGATGCCATGCGCGCTGATGTGGTGTCCATGGTACTCCACCTGATCCTGAAAGAAGAGGCACTTCTTCTTCCTCACCCGCAGTCCAGTCTCTTGAAGACGCCGGCATACGACATCCAACAGAGCCCAATGTTGTTCTGGAGTCTCACTGCCGAGCAAAACATCATCGAGAAAAACGACGACTCCAGGAATGCCCGCCAACACCTCCATTTCACGGTGAAATATGCCACTGGCTACACCAAACGGAATCCTGGAATACCTCAACAGACCACGCGACGTATTGATCGTGAGCATTTCCTGAGAATCTTCATGAACAGCTATTTGATTATACGCTTGAGCTAGATCCAGCTTCGATAAAATTATTTGACCTCTCAAGGTCGACAGCATGTCTTCTATCTTGGGCAGCGGATACCGATCCATGCGTACTGCTGTGTGGGCAGTCAACTTGAAATTTACGCAAACCCTAATCTTTCTATCAGGGCGTACCACTGGGACAATGGGAGCCGCCCAACGACTGTCTTTGACTGGAACCAGTACCCTACTAGCGATATCTGTATCCAGCTGTTACTCTACTTTGGCTTTATAGGCATACGGAATATAACGAGCTTTGCAAAACTTCGGCCTCACTGACAGATCAATGTCAAGGTGACCACGTACCCCCTTTAGCTCCCCCAACTGTGGAAGAAACAGCTCTCGATACTTGCGTTTGATGCTGTCCGTGACAGGCTGAGATGTCTGCGTCGCGTCCAACGTCGACCGGGCTGCCTTGCATGCCGGAGCCGGCGCAGGCGCGCGCAGAGCGTGCACCTCAGACCAGTTGATCTTCATTAGGTGCAGCCAGTTGCGACCCATGAGACTCGGACCAGAACCCTTCACGACGAGCACTGGAAGATTCCTGTTTACAGAACCATTGTACGTCACATCGGTGTGGAATTTTTCCAATACTGGAATGCGATCACCCAAGTACGACTTGAGTGTTGTCGTGCACGGTTGCAGCTTGGGACGGCTGCACAACCTCATGTACGTATGCTCGTCAATGATTGTGACTCCTGCCCCCGTATCCAACTCCATGTTCACGAGTTTACCATGCATTATCACTGGGCACCAGATGGGTGGCACACTTACCCCAGTGCGCCGTACCATGTAGACAGGGTCGGTGTCAGAAATGTTGTCCAGCTGCAGCGTCTCAGGAGAATTCGCAGGGTCCTCGTCGATGACAAGATTGGCGAATCTGCCGCGCCCCTGGCTTGCAACAGCGCGACAGATGACCAACGATACCGCAGGAGTGACACCGGTAGTCCTTGAAGTAGCACGTACCGCCATGCCTGGCTCCGCACCGCCAGCACGCCTGGCCGCTGCCCCGCGGCGTCGCTGTGCACTGCCCGTTGTCCGTGCGGTTGGCGCTGGTGTGAGCCGATCCCGTAGGCGGTCCGCTACCGGGTTGTCCAGGTTTGTCGGTTACCCTGAAAGCAGCTGCTCCATCGGCATGAATTAGCTGCGACTCGCGTCTGCCAGTTTCGAACGCCTTGGCATGCTGCTGTGCGATTTCTAACGTTAGGTCATCCTTACACAACAACTCATGCTGGCATTTGCTGTCCGTCATGCCGCACACAATTTGATCACGTAAAGCAGTGGGCAGGTATGCTCCAAAATTGCACTCAGGGGTCAAAAATAACGCCAACTCGACAAAGTCGTTGGTAGCAAATCAGCGTTACACCAAACGATGATTTGTAGCAAAACTGACAAATGACAAGACATAAAAATTACACTTTCATCGCCGCGGTATATGCATAAATGAGTCACTGTATGGTCTTTGTAGATCTTGTACACCCATGGGGCTGTTTTGTATCTTCACGGTTGGTTGATCTCTGTTTTCTGGAGATATTTGGAAATGTATTAGGTTGCTAGCGAGAAATGGCGAAAATATCACCATAAGTGGGCAAATATCACGAGGTTCTCGCAACATCTAGAGACTTAAACGTACCATTTAAGGAAATCTACACATACCCGAGATAGAGAGTATTGTAGCACAAAACACCAACATGAATCGACAGTGATACAGGTTGTATATTTTTGTATCACGCATAATACGAATAAAGTACATCCAATTTTACTTCAAAATATTATAATATCTTTTAATCAAATTTTCAAAGTTATTCTCAGGCCATATTTTAATAATGCTTGTAACGCAATGAAAAATAAATACTTCAAGAGTCTGCTTTTATGGTATGGTACCCCATCACTACAAGTTAGGGCGGTGGGGCGCAAGCATGGGTGGATAATGTAGTATGGCAGGTGTGGCCAATGCCACACTAACTTTTAAGTTGGTGTGGCAGAGCCACACTAACATTTCGTTTTGTGTAATGCAAATGTATTGGAGCATCTTGTCAGGCTATGAAAAAATAGCAAAAATAGCAATAGAATACCCTTTGGCCACACCAACTTTGTAAACGATTCTCCACTCATGGGCGCAAGGCCATGTCGGACGGCTTGCGCTAGGGTGCGACAATCGCCGCTCCCTAGTATTATTCGTATTTTCCCGGAAGTAAGCAGTGTGACTGTGCAAAACTGTGCTGACGTGGAGAAGAGAACGTGTGTGACACATTTGGCGCCAACCTCGGAAACTGTGAGTGCGGAATTAGCCGAAAATCGCTCAAGAAGCTTGGATTTTTCTGACTGACCTCGTGGCGCCAGTGACTGTCCGTGTCGTGCTTGTGATGTCATTTCTGAAGAAAGGTCATTCCTCAAGTTATTGACAAACTCCAAATTGAACGAAGTTTACGTGACCGTCGTCTGATTCCCGACTTGCTGGACCGTTTTCAAGAAATCAGCAAAAGACTAAAAACTATATTCTTCAGCCGGACGATGGGTGCATGCACACGGACATCAATCTGCCGACACCCACCTCCCCGTCAACCCTTCCCCAATGTCGGTCTGCCGCGGCCGGCACCGGGCCCGAATCACCCTCTGTCGAACCGGGTCCGTCGACCGCCGCCACTAGCGATGACCTTGGCGACAGCAGCGACGCAGGACAGGCCCGGCCGCCGGCGGCGACTGAGGCGGAGGGGACTGGGGATGCAGGGGTGGAAGGAAGGTGGAATGGAGGTAGATAATGGAAGGCAATCAATATAGGTAACTACATGGGTATATTGGATACGTCGTCTGGATTGATGTTGGAAGGCAGAATATAGTCGTCTGTTCTATTGCAAATGCTGAACCTGTTTTGACATTAAATCAACAAGTGTCTTATACCACGAGGGTACGATTAGCTTGGTGTCGAGGTGGGTAGATCAGCACTTGGGTATAGTAATAAGCCTGGCCTAGCTGCAAATGAAGAACTGGCTCAATAACGTTGCAGCTCCTGCTGAACTGCTTGCCAGTTTTGTGTAGTGAATTTTCGCATTAGCAGATATAAACATTTGCAGTTGACCAAAGTGGAAATGTAGCAACTCGATAAAAAAGTAGCTTCGATGAAAAGTGTAGCAAAATTGAACTCCGTGAAATTCGGTTGGTAGCCAATTTTACCTTTTTTACCCCTGATTGCAATCGACAGCAATCTTCTTGAGCTCTGCCAACAAATCCATGACGCTTTCGCCTTGTTCCTGAGTACGCTTGAAAAATGTGTAATGTTCAGCGATCTCAATACACGATGACTTGTAATGTTCACTCAATAACTTAACGATGTCTTCATACGAGCTCTCTTCTACTTTCTGTGGAATGATCAAATCTTTGACTTTGCTGTACGCTGCTGTGCCAATACAAGTCAGAAAGGCGGACTTCTTTTTCTCTCCTGTGATATCATTACTGACACAAAAATAATTAAACAGCTCTTCGTACTTGTCGAAACGGGCGACCGATGGGTTGAAGGTACTTATCGATCCGATGACCATGGCTGTAGGCTTCCCCCAAACTTGAGAATGCACTCACTGCACTGTTTCATATAATCAAATTGAGCTCAAAATCCTCGTCGCCCATGTAAAATCTTGATTCTTCGGTCAGCTGTATTCCACACCGTGGCCTCTGGTGCAATACGCAGCACAGTGCCGGCGGTCACCCGGCGCCCACCGACGTCCGTATGGTGACCTCGCGACCCGCAGCTCACACACTAGTGCACCCCAATGGTTTAACTACCGGAGCCACCAGCACCGCGACTGCATCATGGCACGGCACGAGCACTACAGTTCACCTTTCCAATTCTAAACTACAAACGTTTATTGGCGATGGAATATATGGTACGACAAATGTCTGAAATCTACTGTCGGTCAACTTCAGCTTAACCGTGTCTGAGTGAACATCAGTCTGAACCACGTTGACTACAATGTCAGATAGATATTACACGATTGTAGAACCGTACAGTACTGAATTCCTATCGTGCGTGTATACAAAACATCGGCTATCGGCAAGTTTACTGATTCCGAAAATGCGCTGAACCAGCACTGCAATGCTTATCCCTAATGTAATCTTAATTAACGCGTGGTTTCGACCCGCTGGAACTATACACCGAGAACACACGTACACACAATACCATTCCTACCGCACACACGAGGCCTACTGACCTGCCCATTCTACATACACCTACCCACTACATGTTAGTTCGCTGCGTACCT
>JAXIVJ010000015.1:749304-750806 GCA_036785665.1 Chirona hameri | reverse complement strand
GGACAGAGAGACTGAGAGACAGAGAGACAGAGAGACAGAGAGACAGAGAGACAGAGAGGACAGAGAGACAGAGAGGACAGAGAGACAGAGAGACTGAGAGACAGAGAGACAGAGAGACAGAGAGACAGAGAGACAGAGAGACAGAGAGACAGAGAGACAGAGAGACAGAGAGACAGAGAGACAGAGAGACAGAGAGACAGAGAGACAGAGAGACAGAGAGACAGAGAGACAGAGAGACAGAGAGACAGAGAGAGACAGAGAGACAGAGAGACAGAGAGACAGAGAGACAGAGAGGACAGAGAGACAGAGAGACAGAGAGACAGAGAGACAGAGAGACAGAGAGACAGAGAGACAGAGAGACAGAGAGACAGAGAGACAGAGAGACAGAGAGACAGAGAGACAGAGAGACAGAGAGACAGAGAGACAGAGAGACAGAGAGACAGAGAGACAGAGAGACAGAGAGACAGAGAGACAGAGAGACAGAGAGACAGAGAGACAGAGAGACAGAGAGACAGAGAGACAGAGAGACAGAGAGACAGAGAGACAGAGAGACAGAGAGACAGAGACAGAGAGACAGAGAGACAGAGAGACAGAGAGACAGAGAGACAGAGAGACAGAGAGACAGAGAGACAGAGAGACAGAGAGACAGAGAGACAGAGAGACAGAGAGACAGAGAGACAGAGAGACAGAGAGACAGAGAGACAGAGAGACAGAGAGACAGAGAGACAGAGAGACAGAGAGGACAGAGAGACAGAGAGACAGAGAGACAGAGAGACAGAGAGACAGAGAGACAGAGAGACAGAGAGACAGAGAGACAGAGAGAGACAGAGAGACAGAGAGACAGAGAGACAGAGAGACAGAGAGACGAGAGAGACAGAGAGACAGAGAGACAGAGAGACAGAGAGACAGAGAGACAGAGAGACAGAGAGACAGAGAGACAGGAGACAGAGAGACAGAGAGACAGAGAGACAGAGAGACAGAGAGACAGAGAGAGACAGAGAGACAGAGAGACAGAGAGACAGAGAGACAGAGAGACAGAGAGACAGAGAGGACAGAGAGACAGAGAGACAGAGAGACAGAGAGACAGAGAGACAGAGAGACAGAGAGACAGAGAGACAGAGAGACAGAGAGACAGAGAGACAGAGAGACAGAGAGACAGAGAGACAGAGAGACAGAGAGACAGAGAGACAGAGAGACAGAGAGACAGAGAGACAGAGAGACAGAGAGACAGAGAGACAGAGAGACAGAGAGACAGAGAGACAGAGAGACAGAGAGACCAGAGAGACAGAGAGACAGAGAGACAGAGAGACAGAGAGACAGAGAGACAGAGAGACAGAGAGACAAGAGACAGAGAGACAGAGAGACAGAGAGACAGAGAGGACAGAGAGATAGAGAGATAGAGAGATAGAGTGAGATAGAGAGATAGAGAGATAGAGAGATAGAGAGATAGAGAGATAGAGAGATAGAGAGATAGAGAGATAGAGAGATAGAGAGATAGAGAG
>JAXIVJ010000015.1:521804-741804 GCA_036785665.1 Chirona hameri | reverse complement strand
CTAGGCAGTGGCCCACACAATTTTGAGTGTGGGGGGGGCAGCCACGGGTTTGGGGGCCAGCCCCATTAGGCTAATGTTAAAATCCTGCGAAATTGGGGGGAGCGGACTCCGGCCGGAGCGATCCTGAGGGGAAGGGAGGCGTCCCCCCCCCCCCCCCCCGCCCGGTGTCGACGCCCCTGTCTCTAGGTACCACTGACACAGCAAGTAGCGGGAGTATCCCAAGGCAAGTTGGCAGTGGCGCGGGCAGGAGGTTCAAAAGGGTCAGCTGACCCCCTGCAATTTGTTAAGGGCACACATCAAAGTGGCCTTTATTCTGGCCCATGCCTAGCAGGGGCCCGGTCTTGGTCAGGCCTGATCGAGGCAGGGCCCGGTGCTGGCAAAGACGTAATATGGGGCTCGGTCAGGACGAGGGCCCAGTCCTTGCGTATTCTTGATGCAGGCCCGCTTCTGGTAGGGGCTCGGTCTTGGTCAGGCCCGATCGAGGCAGGGGCCCGGTGCTGGCAAAGGCGTGATATGGGGCCCGGTCAGGGCGAGGGCCCGGTCACAGCATGGGGCCCAGTCCTTGCAAATTATTTATACTGGCCCGTTCTTGGTCAGGCCCGATCGAGGCAGGGGCCCGGTGCTAGCAAAGGCGAGATATGGGGCCCGGTGAGGACGTGGGCCCCGTCACAACAGTACCCGGTCCTTGCAAATTATTGATACGGGCACGTTCTGGTGACACGGGCCCGTTCCTGGTAGGGGCCCGGTCTTGATCAGGCCCGATCGAGGCAGGGGACCGGTGCTGGCAAAGACGTGATATGGGGCCCGGTCAAAACGAAGTCCCGGTTACAACAGGGCCAAATCCTGGCAAATTATTGATACGGGCCCGTTCTAGTGACACAGGCCCGTTCTGGGTAGGGGCCCGGTTTTGGTCAGACCCGATCAAGGCAGAGGCCCGGTGCTGGCAAAGGCATGATATGGGGCCCGGTCAGGACGAGGGACCGGTCTTTGCAGATGCTTGATAGCACGGGCCCGTTCCTGATAGGGGCCCGGTTTTGGTCAGGCCCTATCGAGCCAGGGGCCCGGTGCTGGCAAAGGCGTGTATCAGGGGCCCGGTCAGGCGTAGAGCCCGGTTCCCACCATATCCCATATAGTCAGCCCTATATCTCGTTGAGCTCATGAATCCACCCCCCCCCCCCCCCCCAACTTCAAACCTGTGGCGGAGCCCTTGCATGAAGAGCTCTAGTGTGCACGGATGGCAGGCCGTGGTTGGCCGTTTGAAACTGTACTGATGTACAGGAAGTACAATGTGCCACCCATTTATCCGACTGTACCTAATTCGAACGCTCATCATAACGATATCAAGGAAATGTTTGTATTGTAATATACCACGTCATACTTCAGCTTCATGTTATGCACCCCTGCACGTGGACAAAGGGCTCAATGGATAATAGATACTCGGCTGAACAGGAAGTCCAGGGGATGCGCCCAATCCTATCATTTACCATTCAAACGCAGGAGGCGTGGCAAAGCTGACCCTGCCCAGAGCTGATTCACCGTTCACGTAATCACCATATACCGTGCTCGTTGCGTCATCCCGGCCACTATTATTCTCCACCGCACTTCCTCGGGCCTTTCCACGTTCTACGGAAGTGATCTCTAAAAAGATTTCTCGTGATCGGCGGTAATCATCCGTAGGGCCGGCGGCGGGCGGACCATGGCGGGGATTTCCGATGTTTGGCCTTGGAGGGAGTCGCGTGTGCCCGCCGGCTGCCCGCCTGCCCGCCTGGGAAGTCCGCCCGGCGCTGCGTGTCGTCGCTACGACGGGGGTTCTCGGTAGAGCCGACAGTGAGCGCGGAGTAGGCTCAAGTTTGGCGACTGCCAGGGCGAAGTCACGCCTGGTTCAAACTAGAATAAACTAACTTATTACCACATCAACTATTTTTGGTATGCTTTTTGGAATAGTTCTCATTTTCATCTAGAATTTCAACTATATAGTAGGATATGGTAATCACAACGGGAAATATCTGAAAAGAAAATGGAATATATTTAGTACAGTTTTGTGTGTATTTGTATGAAAATAATATTTAAAGTTCATTGGTGCATCAATTTTATTGGAAAAATGACTATAAACACCAATTGAACGATACATCACAATCAGTCAGCTGCAACAGAGTTTGCATTCAGGCCGGAAATTTCGAAGGACCAGGCCGCCGTCGGGCCGGCCAGCCGGCGGCGGCGGTACAGCAAGGCGTCGCAGCGGTTCTCACCAACTTGCGGCCAGCAGGGCGGCGGCGGTGTACAGCCTCTGACAGCGAGCCCCCGCTCCGGCGCGCCGTGTGGGCGGAACATGTCTCCGCTCGACCGAGAATTGTGGACGATTGAAGTGTCTCAGGTAAAATCGGAGGCCATTCCAGAAATATTGAAGAAACGAACCTCCCATTGAGCATAAATACTTGTAACCATCTCTCTTTGATAACAAATTAAAGGAGGTAACCGCCATGCCACTTTGCATTGCCTAATCACTATGGAGCGAGCGGGAAAGGACTGCCATGGTGACGTCACGGCTAGCAAACAACTTGTGCCCCCCCCCCCCGTCCAACCGGCTCCCGAGACTCACTGGCCGCAGTTCCGACAGGAATATTAACTAACCACTGCAGTAGTCGGAGCGACAGGCGCCGAGCAGGGGTTGAATGTAGGTCACCTGCTCGGTAAGGCCCGGGATGGCCAGCGTACGAGCTATCAGCCAAGACTGTCTGAACGCCTGGCAAGGAGACTGCACAATGGCATAAGAAGGTAGCACCACTTTGCAACTTTGTCCTTGTGCTAAATAAACATTATCTGGAATTGGAAAGTTAATGACATATTTTGACATCATGATAGTAAAAGCGAAGTGACTCTTCGGATAGTGGTGAGGTATCTTCAATTGAGTTTTAGTATTGCCTAAGAACGGTTAATAATGGGCGATCGTCAATACGCACCAAAAAGTCTACCGCAGGGCGCCTCGCAGGTGGCGAATACAGAGGTGATGGCTGACTCCTGTTGTGACGAGTGTAGAACACGTGGAGTGGTTAGGTATACCAACCACCGTCCGAGAGGGGGCACGGCTGGCTCAGACTCAGGGGTGTTAAAAATAGACTATGGTTCTCCAGCAACACTAATGCAGTATCGCTCGTTGAAGCAATATTTGCATTTATACTCTTGTGAAATATTGTTCATACCTGAAAAAATAAAGTTGCATAAACTCTGATAAGCTACTCTGTAGCTGATGCAAGATTAAAGACATTGTAAAGTTCTTGAGGCCCCTATAGAAGAAGAGAGTATAGACAGGTCCTAAGCAATATTTGTCATTTAATGTTTTTTTTATGACAGACAGAAAAGTGTGCCAGTAATAACAAAGCTATGACGTCACCAAAACGATACATAAAGAGACAATAAAAGAAAAGGGCAACAAAGAGCCTCCTGGGCCCATCCGAGGGGGGAGGGGGGAGAAAAGGAAGGCGATAAATAAAGAAGGAAAGGATGTGGGACTTAAAGGAAATCAGTCACTTTTATATTGGGGTTTTAAACTGAGATAGCAATTTTGAAGACCATTTCGAGAACTCCCATACAGCATACTCTGTTTGGTTATAAGGACTCTCCTGTCGATGATATTTGAAGTTTGATCCTGACATTTGGTGGCGTATTTGCGATTATCAACCACGTTAAGGAGGAAATTGCCACCGGCTAGTACTTAGACTTGGGGAGACATATAAGTCGGTCAAAAATATGGATATTGCTTTGAATTTTTGCTTGGGTATCGTCCATACTTGTTTCTCCAATATATCTAGTTTTTTAATATATTTGAAGGAAAAAATATTTTGTGATAAAAAATTATTTGTTGGGGGAAAAATAAAAAAATACAACTTTTCGAACATATTCAAAACTGGAAGGTGTATTGGAGAACCAAGTATGGACGACGTCCAAACAAAATTTCAGAGCAATATCTATATTTTTGACTGACTTTGTCTCCCTAAGTACTAGCCGTTGGCAATTTCCTCCTTAACTTGATTGATGATCACAAACACGCCATTTGGTGCGTTGTCGAAGATTTGGGCTCTTTGTCAAAAATCTTCATATGGTAGCATGTGTTAAAAGCAGCGTTACTGGATCAGCGAGCGAACCCTTTGTCAGTTGCAATATTAGGCTAGTTATGTAAACAATTATAGGATAATCGATAATAGTTACATTTGTACTTACTGCTTTAATAACAAATTATGTTTACATAAGATCTGAGTCTTGTACATCTTCTTTCCAAACACACAATGTCATAACAACATGCGCAACTTTAGCAATCCGCGCCACTTCTCGCCATATATACTGAATATGCGAGTCCATGTTTTCGAAATATATTTCCTTTGAAAAGTTGCCTTTTTGGGGTATATTTTGATAATTTAGCCAAACCAATGTCATATTCAACATTTTCCGATACGAATATTAGCACAGGCTTAATAGCACATTCACAGCAGTTTGGCAAAGTTAAAAGTAACTGGTTTCCTTTAACCCGGCATTGACTGGGGTCTCAGGAGAAAGCCATTGACTGGGGGGGGGGGCGTTACCCCCCCCCCCCCCCCCCCCTGGTTATCTTCCGAACCAATAATCGCAGCGAGACGCGCAAGGCGGGAATCGAAAGCTCTCAATGAAATAAATCAAGAGCAAACACAAAAATGCCAAAGTGAGGTCAAATGTCTGGTCACAGTCAGGTAAAAGGTCATAATCCACGTATTTGAGTTTATGGGCCATACTTTCCATCCAAAGCCTTCGATTGCGACCATGATCACCCAAAGTGCTGGCAAAGGTATGATACACATCCCGCATGATCTAAAGTGAGATTGTTGGCTAAAGTCAAGGTCAATGTCAGGCCGCAAAAGGTCACTATGCTCAAAATATCTACGAAAGTCGTGCAACACATGTTTTATGAGCTATTTTCCACGTAGAATTCGATAGTGATAGTAATTTTACCACCTGACTTCATTTACGTGAAGTTAATGTCAAGTTCAGGTCAAGTTCAGGTCACTGAAGGCCAAAAGAAAATTAATTGCTAAATGTAAATAAAAAAGGCATGTTGATAGAGCAGTTTTGTCTTAGAATTACAGTGGTGCCATTTATTTGTCTGTATCTGGTCAATAAAAGACAAAAACGAAACTTTTTCATATGACACCATGAGTTACCCATACGTCGGTCAAAAAACGGTGATATCATTCTGAAATTTGGTTTGGTAGTTTCCCTTATGTGGTTTTCTAACATATATTCCGGCTTTTTGAATATCTTTGGAAAAAAGTGATTGTGTGGGCATTTTCCTCAAAAACAATATTTGTTTTATTTTTGGGGATCAAAAACCAAAATGTTCAAAACTCCGAGATAGACATGTTGTTGCCCCTGCCATTTGATATCTTTTGACGTTCTTGGATTGCATTTTGCGTAAAATATGGCATTTGTACAGTCTGTTACATTTTAGCTGATTTTGGTGTAAAACTCGTGTGTAGTGACGTCACTAAATTCGATATAACTCGAATTTTTTTCGACGAAATTGCTTAATTTTTCACAGAAGACGTAAACGTGATTAAGAGGAAGGTATCCGAAGTTTCACGTTGATAACGCTATTTGTTTTTGAGCTATGACAAAAATTAATTAGGGGGCGTTAAATGCCCCCCCCCCCCCCCGTCAATGGCGGGTTAAAGGTTAATATTCACCTGTTCATCTATTTGTATGCATTATCTTATGCAACGTGTATGGTATTGAATTGGTTGAGTCTGAATTAAAAAATAAAATAACTTTTTATATTTCAAATTTGTTTGGAGGGGGAATTAAAATAACAAGTACGTATACTTATTTGGGTGTTCATGATCGGTGTTTTCTCTTCACTATTAGAAGCGCGACATATACGCTTTTCTATTCATTTTTTCCAAAGTTGAATAACTCTCGTTGCAAATCGCATACACTAAATACGTCGTCGTAGGGGGGCAAGTTAATTGTTAACCCGCCGAATGCATCACGGATTTCTGAAATGTTTATAGATTAATTATGGGAAAAAGGTTCATCTAAATGTTTCATGTATGCATGGTAATGTATTAAATACCTGTATGTTGAAAATTCATGGGGAAAACAAAATAGGTCGCCGTCCGGGGTCAAACTAAACTGCCGATTTAAATGCACTCTTTCAAATGCCTGTTGATTGTTCATAAAAGTTTGGCATATATTCGCAAAAGATAGAGTGCAGGAAACATATGACATACCTTCATGATACATACAAATGCGTAGGCAGACTAATTTGAGCTCGGACAGTGAATTCGTTACCGAGTACTTGCTGAGTACCGACCGTTATAAGCATGGAACGCTTATCAACTTTACTTTGAAATATCTTTCGGTAGGAATGTTTATATGCAAAATGTGATCAATTTACAATATACCTATTTTGGTCTCGTCAGTCGATTGCAAGTAATAACTCCATTTTTGTAGGCAAATGTGAATATTTCCCTTTTAGCCGGCAGCCGCCGGGTCTCCGGCCACCTTCGAGTCGTTGGGGATTTGTGACGTCACTGTGACTTGACCTGATATGGGTTTGACGCCAAACTTTGCCCACATCTGGCCAAGGTATTCATTTGAAGGCATCCACAGTTTCAAATCGCTTTCGCTACACATTCTCGTGATATTGTTAAAGAACGAAAGGGCAAAAAATACCCCCCAGCGCCTCACGGATTAACACGCGCCCCGGAGGGCCTCTGAGAATTACGCGCATGGAGGGGGGGGCGGATTCCCCCCCCCCCCCCCCCCCCACCCTAAGCTATTGGCCCCAGAAGAACCACAATAACGAAATTTGTAGGATAGAGAGGTGCTGTGGTATCTCTGTTTTGTGAGAGAGAAAAAATTCATGAGCCTAGGTCAATATCTTAAAGGTCAAATGAGGTCAAATATGCTAAATTTTGTTTGTTGCACTCCTTGGCTTGACATTGTTATGGAACACAGTGATTGCATGTATATACCCCTAAAATTAGTTTAATGATTTGTTGGAAAGTCTAATGATAGTGATACAATAGGTATGATGGAAGTTGCATTTGACCTCCGGTCATTTACATATCAACATTTCACTGCGGTCATTTGAGTTTTTTGTATTATTTGATGACCTATAACTCAACAAGTTTTCGGACGATTTATATTGTTCTTACTTTAAACGACGCGCCATTCATTTGTTAACAGGTACACAATGCATGATGCATATCGACCAGTAAAATTAGGAGATATTCACAACAGCAAAACAGGAGGGGTGTGCAGATTTCGCCCCCCCCCCCCCCGCCAGTGCACGTGATAAGAAAGGGAACAAAGGCAGCATGAAAAAGCAAGCATGAAAAATGGAACTGTATGAAAAGTTATGTTTTCCACTGCTGTCTCTCCTTCCCTCTCCACAGGTATCCCCTCGGATCGTTACTATCTCTGCGGCCCCCGCCCGGCCGTCGCGTGAGCCTATGCCACGGCCGCTGCGCCCGGTCGGGTTCCGGCCCCGTGCGGCGGCGGAATTCCCGACTGATGACGTCCGGTAAGTCATTGACGTCACCACCCGTGGCTGTGACGTCACTGATCTGGGCGCTGCTTTATAAGCGACGGCCGGCGTCAGGACGGCATAAACCGACTACCGGCCGGCCAGAGAGGCGGCGGCTACAGAGCATCGACAGTTGCACTGCAGTGTAATCACAGAATTCTAGGTGAGCATTCCTGGTATAGCAGCTGTAACATAGTTAGCTGCCACTGCGAGGCTCTAAGGTTTGCTAGATCCGACTTTGACTCAAACGCACGTCATTCCAAATTTATAGAAATGTGCGGATTAAATCTGATATTTATGGGTACAAATTATATAGGTGTTATTTTAAAGAAGAAGACGGCATATCCTTTGCTTAGGTATTCAAAGAAAAAGTTTTTAAGATAAAAAAGGTATTGAAAAAAGGGTTCTGTCTGTTCTAAGGAGGAACCAGTTCCCTAAGCGTCAGCGCTTCTTTCGATTTGCTTTACTAATTTAGCTCGTCCTTTAAGTGCATTTGGACACCATCACTGACAATCAAACAACGCCGGATAAAAGGTGTAAGAACGTGTGCCGAAATGCTCCCTCTGGCGACAGTCGGTGATGTTTGGATGGTGAGCCTGACGTTATGACACGTTCCCTCTGTGTCTGCAGAGATGCGCGCCTTCGTACTCCCTCTGGCGACAGTCGGTGATGTTTGAATGGTGCGCCTGACGTTATGACACGTTCCCTCTGTGTCTGCAGAGATGCGCGCCTTCGTACTTCTGATGGCGGTGGCGTCTGCGGCGGCGCTGCCTCAGCCGCAGCAGGCGGCCGGCCACTCCGACGCCCAGGTGTCGGCCACCTCCGTCCAGGAGACGAGCGGAGCAGCCGACAGCCTCGACGCCCTCACCGACGTCGAGCTGCTGGCGGCGCTCACCGGCGATATCCAGCCCGACCTGCCGCCCACCAAGATCGTCGACCCCGTCCCGCCGACGCCGACACCGACGCCGGAGTTGGCGTCGCTCAGCGACGCGGAGCTTCTGGCCGCGCTGGGCATCGGCGCCAACCAGGGCGAGACGGTGCGCTGCTCGCAGTCGCAGTTCTTCTGCGTGCCCTACTACCTGTGCAACGAGGAGGAGATCGTCACTGACGGCGCCGGCATCATCGACATCCGCTTCGGCAGCAAGGCCAACACCAGCGAGCCGCTGTCGCACTCAGAGTGCCCCAGCTTCATCGACGTCTGCTGCCGCGACCCGAGAGCCCCGCCGGACCCGATCGAGCCGGAGCCGTACGTGCCCCGCTGCGGACGGCGCAACGATTTAGGCATCAACGCGCGCATAACCGGCTTCCAGGACGGCGAGTCACAGTTCGGCGAGTTCCCCTGGATGACAGCGGTGCTGCGCGTGGAGGACGTCGGCGGCGAGGAGAAGAACCTGTTCGTCTGCGGCGGCGCGCTCATCCACCCGCAGGTGGTGATGACGGCTGCCCACTGCATCGCGAAGCAGGCGGACGCCCGGCTGAGGGTGCGCCTCGGCGAGTGGGACACCCAGCACACGACCGAGTTCTTCCCGCACGAGGACGTCAGCGTCGCCAAGGTGAAGCTCCACGAGCGCTTCAACGGCCGCAACCTGCACAACGATATGGCCCTGCTGTTCCTGGAGAAGCCGGTGAAACTGTTGGACCACATCGACACGCTGTGCCTGCCGGACCCGGGCGTCGACTACACGGGCGCCGAGTGCATCGCCACCGGCTGGGGCAAGGACCGCTTCGACAGTGGCCAGTACCAGACGGTGCTGAAGCAGGTGAATCTGCAGCGGGTCAGCAACGACTACTGCCAGCGGCAGCTGCGCACCACGCGGCTCGGGGATCGCTTCGATCTGAACAAGTCGTTCACGTGCGCCGGCGCGCTGGAGACGGCCAACCCGGTGGAGGCGGCCGAGGGCACCAAGCCGGTGCCCGTGGCCGACACGTGCACGGGTGACGGCGGCTCTCCGCTGGCGTGCCGCGACCCGGCCCAGCCGGACCGCTACGTGCACGGCGGCGTGGTGGCCTGGGGCATCGGCTGCGGCGAGAAGGGCATCCCCGGGGTGTACGCCGACCCGCAGCAGTTCCTCTACTGGATCGACGACCAAGTCACCCAGTACTTCAAGCTGGAGAAGTCCTACTTCGGCTTCCAGAAGCCGGCGGCCACGCAGCTCTGAGACGGAGGCCGCGCACCTGTGATATAGCTGTATCTGCCTCCCGGTCATCGGTCCGGCGCAGAGTACGAGTACAATGGGGAGATCCGTCAGGCCCGTGGCAGGTCGGGTGCTCACGCTCGGGATGGTCTGCGCTGTCCTCACATTGTATCAATGTCCTCCAAGTGTTGTAACAGGTGTAAATGTTGGAATGTGAATATAAATATGTCACCGATTTTAATTTGATTTGTACGTTTACCTTGGGATAAAGGAGTATATAATGCGCGAAAAATGGAGCGCGATGCTGCGTCGTTCGTAAAACAGTGCATACTTGATGAAAAGGCCTTAACAAAACACACACACACACACACACACACACACACACACACACACACACACACACACACACACACACACGCGCGCGCGCGCGCACACGCGCGTCGCGCACACACACAGCACACTGACGCACACCACACTAACGAAATGAGCATAGTAAATTAAACAACATTACAATTTAAATGGCAAATAAATGACATAATTATGTATTTCAGTTTACCGATATGAAATAATATGATGAAATATTTGGTAAAGCTTTTGCTTATCCCTGCCATTTGGCCTATCTACCAGTAGGTCTATACCTAGTACCTACCTACCTACATAAAAGAGAGTTTGGTTTAAAATGTAAACTTTTATTCGTGAAACTATCCATTTGTGTATTTTGCTGAACGTTACCGAGCCAAACTTAGTACCGTTCATTACGAGCGAGCGCGCTCGCTCGTCTTTCCGTGGTGTATGGGAAAAATCTAATATGAGCGGCCCGGCCCGGCCCGGCCCGTGGCGACGCTTTTGAGAAGCTCATATCGCACGTCCGAGAAGCATAACCGCACGTCCGATTGACAAGCGGACTTCTTTGCTGAGCAGCCCCATCTAACCTACCCTGTTTGAGACCAGTGCCGACTCATGTGGGTGATTACCACTGCGCGTGGCGCGTGCCGCGTGAGGGGTGTTGAAAAGTGTTTTCTCGCAATTACTCCTCAACGGCTGGGCAGATTATGTGCAAATTTCGTGTGTGGTTAAGGACCCCTCAGCTGCCACTTTCACACAACTCAGGGGTGGGGTGACTGCACGTGCGCACGTGCTCACCCCTATTCTATATCTCAGGAACGGCTGAGCCGATTGTGTTATAATTTGGTGTGTGGTTAGGGACCTCTCAGCCCCCACTTCCCACAAGTCAAAGGTGGGTGCCTCTGCACGTGCGCACGTGTACACTTTTTTATATCTCAGAAACTACTTGCCCGATCGAGTTGAAATTCTCCATACATTTCCTTCGCGCTCGCTCGTTCATCGCCAACTACGGCGCCTTACTGGTTAATTATGGAACGGTCAGTTGTTGCCTTATTTTCATTTGGATGTCATGATGGCTGCAAAACCTGATATAGTTTTATGTTTGCGCTTCGGAGTCTTTGGACTGAAAGTTATGATCGGACAATGTGAATCAATTAATTTAATTGATAAGCCTGAAGCGGATATTTTTTGTTTTTTCTTCTCGTACATGCTGATAACTCCACCAACTGATCAAGGATCAGAGACGATTCTTGAGCCGCAGTCGACTCTGGAGGGTCGGAGTCGGAGTCGGAGTCACCTGAGAACCGGTGGGACTCCGCAGCCTGATTCTCACGAGGACTCACCTCGTCTCATGAGGACCCGGATTGGGTCTGTCGACTGTCATTGGAGTATACAAATCGGGTTATCGTATTGTATTGTATTTGACAGCAAAAACGCGCTCCGATACATAAAACGGCTATTCTGAGTGTCGCGTCATGGTTAAAAGGCAGAAACATGTTAAAAACGACACTCAGCAACATGCACACTAGAAAGTAAAATCAACTCCATGATCATGCACACACTCACACAGCGGCCGACATAAACATACACAGCACCCATCATACACCATGTGAAAGAAGAGCGAGTTGACGTTTAAAAGATGCTAAAGACGCCTCACGCAGGTCCAGCGGCAACGCGTTGTGCTACACTGTATAAAAAGCGTCTCTTGCCGGCTTCAGTTCTCACGCGCGGGAGGGCCAAATGAGGGTCCTGTGCTATCATATGCACTCATGCACTCGCGTGTTTTTATCGGCTCTGCGTTTTCAGCGACAATGTTCGATTTCTTTCAAATTCCCTGCAAAGACATTTCCACCTCACTATTGAGTCATATCCCTGCACACATGGGCGTAACCACCTTCCGAAAGTAGGGGGGGGGGAGACGGAGGCACTTCGAAATCGATTCTTTCCATGCAACGCCCATGGGCGTAATGTTAAAATCCGAAAATGTTGGGGTGCGCGTCCCCCCGTCCCCAGTGGTGGTTACCCCCATGCCTGCACCGACTGACGACGAGTTGTTTTATCTGATTGTCTTGCAGAATGCTACAAGCTGTTGTAAATCCCAGCTTCCATGCTTGTGCACATGGCGAGGCACATGTTCAACAAATTTATTTAACGAAAAATACGGCGACGCGCCATAGTTCAGCACATACGAGGCCAAAATGTTTACACAGAAGATAACGCAAGGATATAAAACATAAACAGTCTTCGAAACACATAGTAAATAACCTCTCATATTGGGTATGTTGTATATTGTGTATCCTTTATTTCCTATGAAATATATGATAGATCTCTCTCAAAATACCCTGATTCTTGGAGCATGCTACAGTCGTGTTGGCTAGTCAGCTAAATCTTGTCGAAATCTTGTCGTGCTTCCATATAACGTTTAACAAATATGTGTGAAAATGAGCTTATAAAACTAAGCTAGACAAGCTAGATGCACTTATAACATCACGTTGAGCGGGGGTCCAACAAAAGGATCCAAGCCAATGGGCAGGTTTGCTCTCGTCTCTGCTCGGCATGTCCGCAACAGTTGCTACAACGGCACTGCGGCCGCTGTAGCGAAGTACATCGTTAGCTGTGCCTGTCCCGGTCAACCATGCCTGTCCTATCAAGTATCATTGGCAGGGCAGGTTTGCCCGCTGCCGTCAGTGTCAGGGCAGATTTGCCCGCCGCCGTCAGTGTCAGGGCAGGTCCCCCGCTGCCGTCAGTGTCAGGGCAGATTTGCCCGCTGCCGTCAGTGTCAGGGCAGGTTTGCCCGCTGCCGTCAGTGTCAGGGCAGGTTTTCCCGCTGCCGTCAGTGTCAGGGAAGGTCCCCCGCTGCCGTCAGTGTCAGGGCAGGTTTGCCCGCCGCCGTCAGTGTCAGGGCAGGTTTTCCCGCCGCCGTCAGTGTCAGGGCAGGTTTGCCCGCCGCCGTCAGTGTCAGGGCAGGTTTGCCCGCCGCCGTCAGTGTCAGGGCAAGTTTGCCCGCTGCCGTCAGTGTCAGGGCAGGTTTGCCCGCTGCCGCACACACCTCAAATATCCTCATCACACACCTCAAATGTCTAAGAGGCATACGCATTGGTTCGGCCGCTAGAGGTGAAAAACGTAAGTTGGCTGAAACCGGCGGCCCCTACGATTTCGCTGAAATTCATACCATACAACATCTTTGGTCCCCTCATCACACACCTAAAATATTTAAGCGGCACAATCCACGATTTGGGCGATAAAGATGAACAATAACAAAAACCTGTTCTGCCTTGGGATTGTGCTGTTCGCGAATATTTGGTTGTACAGGTATTAAAACTTGTGCGATTTCCCTGCAAATTGTGTCATACATTCCCGGTGTGAATACACACTTTCGGCCACCATTGAAACGCATTCGGTTTCAGTCACTCGTATGTTTCAGAGGTGGCAAGCGATTTCACTGAAAACGGCGACCCCTGCCGCCTGCGATTTCGCTGAAATTCACACCATACAACCTCTATAGTGGCCAGATCACACACTTAAAATATATAAGCGGCCCACTCATTGGTTCAGCCGCTAGAGGTGAAAAACGTAAGTTGACTGAAACCGGCGAGCCCTGCGATTTCGCTGAAATTCAATTCACACCATACAACCTCTATAGTGGGGGCATATGCACGGGACAATGCTACGGGGCATCATCAGACCGAAGGTTGATTTTACGTTTTCCGGGCGGGTCCAGATCGGGTCCGGTTCCGTTGGCGTCTTTGCAGTCAGTTTTTTTCTTCTTTTTTACTTTTTTTTACTTTTTTTACTTTTAAACAATGTTATTTTGAAATAGAATTGCCGCATGCGGATCCCCTATGCTTCCATAATAGGCAATGCTCCTGTAATTAGAATGCATTCAGAAAGTAGTCACATAGGTAATGTACAAATGGTCCTCACCAAATCATAGTCTTGCATCTGCAATAACATTACTGGCTTCTGCAATGATGCAATTTGCAGATAGCCTCGAAGGAAATGACCTGACGTTGGAATTGCCTATAGTTGTGATGTAATTTGTATTGATTGGATTAACAAAGTAATGGTTATAATGCATTTTTGCGGCATTTGAGCACACTATCCTATCTCTGTGTTTGTCGATTTTAGCCGGTCAACCACAACGTTTGTAACGGGCCGACATCAAAGTTGGATTGGTATTTTCCGTTGTCATTTCTTGAAACGTAGGCATTTGACTGTCCGTGCGCAGGCTGTACGATCCTAATAATTTGGGTTTATTTTCACAGTTACTATTTAACATTCCAACATTCTAACTGGTAGCATTATTATTTAATATATTCTAGCATCCAAAGATTCTGGCATTTTAACATCACCACTCCTGCAACCGTTGCAATTGTCAACTTGGACTGGGACGGCAAAACTCTCGCAGTAATGCGTGGTGTTGTTTGTTTTGCCATCAGATAGATTCGATGTGTTTGAATGACCAAGCAATAACATAATAGATGGAATCGTCCAAGATTTTCAAATGAGGAAAATATTAAGCGTAACTGACACAGCATCCAACAAAAGAGCGAAACATTTCTGGCGACACCCAATACGCGAACAAGATGGAAAACTGACTGACGCTCTCGTAAATGTCATATTGCCTAGGCAGTTTTGAAACTGCCTGACACTATCGTAAATGTCATATTGCCTAGGCAGTTTCAATACTGCCTGGAATATCAGGCATTTTGCAAACTGCCTGGAATTTTCAGGCAGTTTGCAAACTGCCTGCTTTTTTTAGGCAGTTTCGAAACTGCCTGGGCCGGCCAAGCAGTTTGCAAACTGACTGAGTTTGCATATTGCCTGTAACACAAGTTATGTTATACATTGCAAGTCCGCTCAATAGATGGCGCTGTGAGAGGGTGCCTTAAAATAATTACGGAAAATGCAGAGAAACAGCTTCATTGTCCATGTCCTCTATGACAATCACTACGGTTGTCAAACAACATACGAAGAATTCGAAAATGGCACTTTCAGAAAATTAATATAAAAAAATCATGCCCAAATGTACGATATTGACGAAAAAATCGAAAAAGTGTCCCCAAAAAGAGGCCGGCTGACACCTCCAAATTTGATTACAAAATTCACCAAAATTCATGTAAGTTTGTACCTATACACCTATAGCGCACAGTAATTTCACTATTAATCTGAGCATACCTATCGAATGGCCCGGCCTTACATGTGTCAACAAAATGCGCAGATACATAAATCAAAAGGTGAATATTTCCCTTTAACCCTATTCCTTGTGGGCGGCTAGAATTACGTTAATAAAGGGAATAGTCGACCTTGGATCTGGTATAAACCATTATGGTATAAACTAGCCATCTAGTTTAAAGGGAATAGTCCTCTTTACATGGGGTTTTGAATTGAGATAGCAGAAGTGTAGCTTAGATATAGAAATCATATGATCCACGATTCGTTTATTCCACAACTCTACCTCAACGGCTCTAGAACAGATTTTCGAACGACCCGACATAGTTTATACCAGATGGCTGGTATATACCAGATTGATTTATAACAGAACAATATGGAGTCCTCCATACCAGATGGCTGGTTTATACCAGAAAGGTTTATACCAGATCCAACGTCGACTATTCCCTGAGAGAGTGCGGGGGCAGATTCTGACCCCCCGACCCCCCCCCCCCCCCCCAGAGATCTCGAGAACCGCTCAGTCGATTTCGATAGGAAAACGCCATTCAATTCGTCATGACAAGATCTTTATTTCAGGAGCCCGAAATTTATTTTTTGTTCAAAAATGGGGGGCCAGGGGGCAAAAAAAACGAACATTTTGAGTGTTTTTGAAAGGTCATTGCGGCCATGTAGTTTGACCGGTGTTCATGCCCCAAACGTGTCTGAGCTACAAATTTACTTGTCTTCAATATATCAAAAGATAATTACCAAAATAAAAATAATAGGCGTAATCAGGGGATGTAAAATGGGGAGATTTTGAATAACAAATTTGTGCTGTTCGTGATTGTTTGGGACGACATGAACGTCACATTTGGGAATTATTTGCTGTAATTTGTTAAATTTAATATATTGCGCATAGGCGGATCCAGGAAAGCAACGTGGGGGCACCATGCGATAACGCTTATCATCTTACTAATTTGAAGTTTGACCTAATTTGAGGGAGGGTATCGCCTCCCATTGTTTGTACCTGGGTTCGCTTCTGCCCAAAAAAAAACATGTAGAATCCCAGTATGTATGATGCATATTGCATTGAAAATGTTTCCGACGCATTTATCTCACCGCAAACTACGAAGAAAGTATGCGCCGCACAACCGCATTCGTAACACCCTTCCCCAAAACAAGAGCCTGGCACCGCCTCTGCTCGGCCGATTTTTTCAACATTTTGACACAACATGCACTATTCAATTTTGGGAAAAGTGAAAAATTTCAGACGGACGGCATGCTTTTTTAATTTCTGCATGCTGCTTCTAAACTCCAGTAGTTTAGAAGCAGCATGCAAACAAAAATACCGGGAGGGGCAGAATCTGCCCCCACCCGCAAGGAATAGGGTTAAAGGAAAAGCATCACCTTTTCCCACACAAATGGAGTTATTACTTGAAATCGACAGATGAGACCAAAATATATCGCAAATTCATCACATTTGCATAAAACTTTCCTACCGAAAGACATTTCAAGTTAAACTTGATAGCGTTCCACACTTTTAACGACCGGCACTTGCAATTTGGTCCTCATCAAACTGCGGGCTTTTCCCGCATTGCTTTTTTACGCAATGGAGTGGCAAATATATGTTGCGTTCTGCTTGTTATTTTATGCCCGACGATCCTCTACAATTAACAGCCATTGAATACAAAGGTAAGGTAACCAAATTAGCAGTTAACTGATGCATATAACGGCGGCCTTGTTAGTGGTTGCGACCCTCAATTTGTGGAAATTGCTTCATTTATTTTCAACATTAGGAGTTGTGTATAGTTTTGTATCTGGCTGTATAACACTATGCTTTATATTATCATTATTATTTTTAAAAAAATTGCCGAAAACAATTAACAAACAATACAAAAACTGGCAATTAAATTGGAAGTTCATCGATGCACGACGACGGCGACCTATTTAGTGTCGGCAATTTGTTTCGAAGTGCCCATTCAACAACGTTGAACAGATTGATACAAAAGCGCCAGATGAGTCGCTTTCCAATAGTGGAGGGAAAATAACGATCATGAACTCCTTAAGAAGTATATGTACTTGCTTTCTCATTTTTCCAAACTTCCAACTTTGAACTAGGCAATGATTTTATTTAATTCTTAAATCAAATCATTCGTAGATCACATCATTTTAATACCCTATCAGTAGCCAAATAAATTATTGCTAACAAAATCAAAAGATCATGATTTCCCTCTAGAGGGAATGTTTCACCTTTCTGAAAGTTGTCAAATATACGCTGGTTGTAGTCGAAAATATGAAGCAAGTGCTGCTGAAAACGATAGTGATACTTTTTAGCTCGAAAAGTCGCTTAATTTTATACAATTTTTTTTTTAATTTGGGATGAAGACGTCATTATTGAGCTATAGACCGTCGCTGATTGGCTAATAAAGTGGGATTGGTTGAAAATGTGGCTGTCAGCCAATCAGTGGCGGCACTAGCCTAGACCCCATTTTGCAAACGATAAATTGAGCTGCTTAAAAGCGGCTAAGTTTTGGGGAAAATGACCTTAGTATTTTCAACATTTCAAAACGGCCAAAGATAATGGCTATCTCAGCTCAAAACCAATACAAAGGTGAAACATTCCCTTGAACGATGGTTTTTCCATCAGTGCACTGACGCAGATATTTCCCGATGGCAGTGAAATTCGTGCGAAAAGGTTTGGCAGATGCAGAGTGCGTAACATTAGGATTGCAGTGCAGCTGGCCCAGCACAATACACGTGCGTGTGAAGAAAATAGTTGATACAATCTGCTGAACGACACAAAGCGACCGAGCTGACACAAACATTATATCGATTACCTCTTCACTGCCTGATCCAGTGGAACAGTTTTATTTGACCCAAATCGCCACATAGTCCAGAACGCTTCAGCCTGCAATAGTCAATGAGCATGCCTAGACACATTCCAGATCAGCACAACGCAGTTCAATGTGAGCAAAAACTCGAACACAAGCCAAGTTCAAAACAGTCGTTCAAAACAGTCGACAAGTTCAAACCGCACGACACGAGGCTCCAGACATGGCGCGTATCCTCGCACTGCTGTATAATGACACCCAGCACGTCTGCCGTATCAGCTGGGCCCTGCAGCCATATATCTTCTCGGAATTGAATAGCCTCAACATTTCTGGAGTAGGCACGAAGTCCTTACAACACTTTCACCTGAAGTGCAGATGGGACCTGATTCGCACAACTGCACTGAGTATTTCCAGGCACATCCTGTTCCGCAGCCTGGTGTTTATACCGAGGGCGAGGTCACTTGGGCAAAACACGCATTTGACATTTGACATTTGACGGCATTGCTGACAGCCGACAGGTGTCGTCACTCGTCAGACATGCCAAGGCATAGTCTGCGAGTCACTCGTCAGACATGCCAAGGCATAGTCTGCGAGCTCCTTGAATGGGCAATGGGCATTGAAAGGCATCATTGAATGAACTTGAAAAAATTATCATATTGATTCCTGACGTTATTAAAAACGTAGGGCAAGACAGGATAAGATGGTATTCAGAGGGTGTGTATCCATTTGCACGCGTTCGGCAGACAACAAATGTGATTACATATCTAAAAATATGTACTAGGGACATGCAATTGAGAAGAAAAAGATAGAACAAAAATCCAATAGCAAAAACAAAATCAATAAAACAAAATTTAAAAATGCAAGCGGGCAAAGTATGCCGAAAAAGGCCAAACCTAAAAATCGTTAGGCCAACCGTCTCAAAAAGGCCAAATTCGAGGTACTTAGCCAAAAAAACAACAACCTGGCAACCCTGGTCGCGGACCACCCGGCAGCCGTCCGGGCGGCCCGGCCAGACAAAGCTCCGGCACCCGGCAGCCGTCCGGGCCGGCACGGCACCCGGCAGCTGAACCGGTCTGAGGCGCGTGACCGATCCTTCACGCGATAGGCCCGACCGACCAGCCATTGTATAAGTATTCTGAACCAGCCGGCCTTTTGTGCGCGGCCACTGCCCTTCGCGGCGTCCCGCGGCGTCCCTCCCCTCCCATCCCACGCCGCCAAACCATGGGAGCCGGCCACAGCTAAAACACTCCTCGCCGGGCCCGCAGGCGGTGCCGCCGAGCCGAGCCGCGTTGCCACGCGATCAGTGCTTTGTTCGCGACCGCTGCCGAAGTCACGTGGCCTCGCGACTGGCGGTGTATACCACAGCGGCCAGCGTATCCCGAGGCCGGGCAGCCGCCGACAGACCGGCGTCTGTAACTCCGCCGGCCGCCGCCAGGCGGCTGCTGCTGCTGCTGCGGCTGCGGCTGCGGCGGCGGCGGCGGCGGAGCTGCGTCGATCTCCGTCTGGACACACAATAATATTTGGTATTTCTAATGGCATAGTAGTTGCGAACAAGAGGAGGGCTTAGGAGATGTGACTATTCCCTTGAGATTTAACGAGTCTCTATCGGCTGAGCTGAGCTGGCCACTTTAGCCTGCTAGCTGAGCTGGCCACATTAGCCTGCTGACTGAGCTGGCCACTTTAGCCTGCTGGCTGAGCTGGCCACTTTAGCCTGCTGGCTGAGCTGGCCACTTTAGCCTGCTGGCTGAGCTGGCCACATTAGCCTGCTGACTGAGCTGGCCACTTTAGCCTGCTGGCTGAGCTGGCCACTTTAGCCTGCTGGCTGAGCTGGCTACTTTAGCCTGCTGGCTGAGCTGGCCACATTAGCCTGCTGGCTGAGCTGGCCACTTTAGCCTGCTGGCTGAGCTGGCCACTTTAGCCTGCTGGCTGAGCTGGCCACTTTAGCCTGCTGGCTGAGCTGGCCACTTTAGCCTGCTGGCTGAGCTGGCCACTTTAGCCTGCTGGCTGAGCTGGCCACTTTAGCCTGCTGCCTGAGCTGGCCACTTTAGCCTGCAGGCTGAGCTGGCCAATTTAGCATGCTGGCTGAGCTGGCCACTTTAGCCTGCTGGCTGAGCTGGCCACTTAAGCCTGCTGGCTGAGCTGGCCACTTTACCCTGCTGGCTGAGCTGGCCACTTTAGCCTGCTGGCTGAGCTGGCCACATTAGCCTGCTGGCTGAGCTGGCCACTTTAGCCTGCTGGCTGAGCTGGCCACTTTAGCCTGCTGGCTGAGCTGGCCACTTTAGCCTGCTGGCTGAGCTGGCCACTTTAGCCTGCTGGCTGAGCTGGCCACTTTAGCCTGCTGGCTGAGCTGGCCACATTAGCCTGCTGACTGAGCTGGCCACTTTAGCCTGCTGGCTGAGCTGGCCACTTTAGCCTGCTGGCTGAGCTGGCCACTTTAGCCTGCTGGCTGAGCTGGCCACATTAGCCTGCTGGCTGAGCTGGCCACTTTAGCCTGCTGGCTGAGCTGGCCACTTTAGCCTGCTGGCTGAGCTGGCCACTTTAGCCTGCTGGCTGAGCTGGCCACTTTAGCCTGCTGGCTGAGCTGGCCACTTTAGCCTGCTGGCTGAGCTGGCCACTTTAGCCTGCTGCCTGAGCTGGCCACTTTAGCCTGCAGGCTGAGCTGGCCAATTTAGCATGCTGGCTGAGCTGGCCACTTTAGCCTGCTGGCTGAGCTGGCCACTTTAGCCTGCTGGCTGAGCTGGCCACTTTACCCTGCTGGCTGAGCTGGCCACTTTAGCCTGCTGGCTGAGCTGGCCACATTAGCCTGCTGGCTTAGCTGGCCACTTTAGCCTGCTGGCTGAGCTGGCCACTTTAGCCTGCTGGCTGAGCTGGCCACTTTAGCCTGCTGGCTGAGCTGGCCACATTAGCCTGCTGGCTGAGCTGGCCACTTTAGCCTGCTGGCTGAGCTGGCCACTTTAGCCTGCTGGCTGAGCTGGCCGCTTTAGCCTGCTGGCTAAGCTGGCCACTTTAGCCTGCTGGCTGAGCTGGCCACTTTAGCCTGCTGGCTGAGCTGGCCACTTTAGCCTGCTGGCTGAGCTGGCCACTTTAGCCTGCTGGCTGAGCTGGCCACTTTAGCCTGATGGCTGAGCTGGCCACTTTAGCCTGCTGGCTGAGCTGGCCACTTTAGCCTGCTGGCTGAGCTGGCCACTTTAGCCTGCTGGCTGAGCTGGCCACTTTAGTCTGCTGGCTGAGCTGGCCAGTTTAGCCTGCTGGCTGAGCTGGCCACTTTAGCCTGCTGGCTGAGCTGGCCACTTTAGCATGCTGGCTGAGCTGGCCGCTTTAGCCTGCTGGCTGAGCTGGCCACTTCAGCCTGCTGGCTGAGCTGGCCACATTAGCCTGCTGGCTGAGCTGGCCACTTTAGCCTGCTGGCTGAGCTGGCCACTTTAGCCTGCTGGCTGAGCTGGCCACATTAGCCTGCTGGCTGAGCTGGCCACTTTAGCCTGCTGGCTGAGCTGGCCACATTAGCCTGCTGGCTGAGCTGGCCACTTTAGCCTGCTGGCTGAGCTGGCCACTTTAGCCTGCTGGCTGAGCTGGCCACTTTAGCCTGCTGGCTGAGCTGGCCACATTAGCCTGCTGGCTGAGCTGGCCACTTTAGCCTGCTAGCTGAGCTGGCCACTTTAGCCTGCTGGCTGAGCTGGCCACTTTAGCCTGCTGGCTGCGCTGGCCACTTTAGCCTGCTGGCTGAGCTGGCCACTTTAGCCTGTTAGCTGAGCTGGCCACTTTAGCCTGCTAGCTGAGCTGGCCACTTTAGCCTGCTGGCTGAGCTGGCCACTTTAGCCTGCTGGCTGAGCTGGCCACTTTAGCCTGCTGGCTGAGCCTGCCACTTTAGCCTGCTGGCTGAGCTGGCCATTTTAGCCTGTTAGCTGAGCTGGCCACTTTAGCCTGCTAGCTGAGCTGGCCACTTTAGCTTGCTGGCTGAGCTGGCCACTTTAGCCTGCTGGCTGAGCCTGCTGGCTGAGCTGGCCACTTTAGCCTGCTGGCTGAGCCTGCCACTTTAGCCTGCTGGCTGAGCTGGCCACTTTAGCTTGCTGGCTGAGCTGGCCACTTTAGCCTGCTGGCTGAGCTGGCCACTTTAGTCTGCTGACTGAGCCTGCCACTTTAGCCTGCTGGCTGAGCTGGCCACTTTATTCTGCTGGCTGAGCCTGCCACTTTAGCCTGCTGGCTGAGCTGGCCACTTTAGCCTGCTGGCTGAGCTGGACACTTTAGCCTGCTAGCTGAGCTAGCCACTTTAGCCTGCTGGCTGAGCTGGCCACTTTAGCCTGCTGGCTGAGCTGGCCACTTTAGCCTGCTGGCTGAGCTGGCCACATTAGCCTGCTGGCTGAGCCTGCTGGCTGAGCCTGCTGGCTGAGCCTGCTGGCTGAGCCTGCTGGTTGAGCCTGCCACTTTAGCCTGCTGGCTGAGCCTGCCACTTTAGCCTGCTGGCGGAGCCTGCTGGTTGAGCCTGCCACTTTAGCCTGCTGGCTGAGCCTGCCACTTTAGCCTGCTGGCTGAGCCTGCTGGCTGAGCCTGCCACTTTAGCCTGCTGGCTGAGCCTGCTGGCTGAGCCTGCTGGCTGAGCCTGCCACTTTAGCCTGCTGGCTGAGCCTGCTGGCTGAACCTGCCACTTTAGCCTGCTAGCTGAGCCTGGCCACTTTAGCCTGCTGGCTGAGCTCGCCACTTTAGCCTGCTGGTTGAGCCTGCCACTTTAGCCTGCTGGCTGAGCCTGCCACTTTAGCCTGCTGGCTGAGCTGGCCACTTTAGCCTGCTGGCTGAGCTGGCCACTTTAGCCTGCTGGCTGAGCTGGCCACTTTAGCCTGCTGGCTGAGCTGGCCACTTTAGCCTGCTGGCTGAGCCTGCCACTTTAGCCTGCTGGCTGAGCCGGCCACCTTAGCCTGCTGGCTGAGCTGGCCACTTTAGCCTGCTAGCTGAGCCTGGCCACTTTAGCCTGCTGGCTGAGCTGGCCACTTTAGCCTGCTGGCTGAGCTGGCCACTTTAGCCTGCTGGCTGAGCTGGCCACTTTAGCCTGCTGGCTGAGCCTGCCACTTTAGCCTGCTGGCTGAGCCTGCCAGTTTAGCCTGCTGTCTGAGCTGGCCACTTTAGCCTGCTGGCTGAGCTGGCCACTTTAGCCTGCTGGCTGAGCTGGCCACTTTAGCCTGCTAGCTGAGCTGGCCACTTTAACCTGCTGGCTGAGCTGGCCACTTTAGCCTGCTGGCTGAGCTGGATACTTTAGCCTGCTGGCTGAGCTGGCCACTTTAGCCTGCTGGCTGAGCCTGCCACTTTAGCCTGCTGGCTGAGCTGGCCACTTTAGCCTGCTGGCTGAGCTGACCACTTTAGCCTGCTGGCTAAGCTGGCCACTTTAGCCTGCTGGCTGAGCTGGCCACTTTAGCCTGCTGGCTGAGCTGGCCACTTTAGCCTGCTGGCTGAGCTGGCCACATTAGCCTGCTGGCTGAGCTGGCCACTTTAGCCTGCTGGCTGAGCTGGCCACTTTAGCCTGCTGGCTGAGCTGGCCACTTTAGCCTGCTGGCTGAGCTGGCCACTTTAGCCTGCTGGCTGAGCTGGCCACTTTAGAATGCTGGCTGAGCTGGCCACTTTAGCCTGCTGGCTGAGCTGGCCACTTTAGCCTGCTGGCTGAGCTGGCCACTTTAGCCTGCTGGCTGCGCTGGCCACTTTAGCCTGCTGGCTGAGCTGGCCACTTTAGCCTGTTAGCTGAGCTGGCCACTTTAGCCTGCTAGCTGAGCTGGCCACTTTAGCCTGCTGGCTGAGCTGGCCACTTTAGCCTGCTGGCTGAGCTGGCCACTTTAGCCTGCTGGCTGAGCCTGCCACTTTAACCTGCTGGCTGAGCTGGCCACTTTAGCCTGTTAGCTGAGCTGGCCACTTTAGCCTGCTAGCTGAGCTGGCCACTTTAGCCTGCTGGCTGAGCTGGCCACTTTAGCCTGCTGGCTGAGCTGGCCACTTTAGCCTGCTGGCTGAGCCTGCTGGCTGAGCTGGCCACTTTAGCCTGCTGGCTGAGCCTGCCACTTTAGCCTGCTGGCTGAGCTGGCCACTTTAGCTTGCTGGCTGAGCTGGCCACTTTAGCCTGCTGGCTGAGCTGGCCACTTTAGTCTGCTGACTGAGCCTGCCACTTTAGCCTGCTGGCTGAGCTAACCACTTTAGTCTGCTGGCTGAGCCTGCCACTTTAGCCTGCTGGCTGAGCTGGCCACTTTAGCCTGTTGGCTGAGCTGGCCACTTTAGCCTGCTGGCTGAGCTGGCCACATTAGCCTGCTGGCTGAGCCTGCCACTTTAGCCTGCTGGCTGAGCTGGCCACTTTAGCTTGCTGGCTGAGCTGGCCACTTTAGCCTGCTGGTTGAGCCTGCCACTTTAGCCTGCTGGCTGAGCCTGCCACTTTAGCCTGCTGGCTGAGCCTGCCACTTTAGCCTGCTGGCTGAGCCTGCCACTTTAGCCTGCTGGCTGAGCCTGCTGGCTGAGCCTGCCACTTTAGCCTGCTGGCTGAGCCTGCTGGCTGAGCCTGCCACTTTAGCCTGCTGGCTGAGCCTGCTGGCTGAGCCTGCTGGCTGAGCCTGCTGGCTGAGCCTGCTGGCTGAGCCTGCCACTTTAGCCTGCTGGCTGAGCCTGCTGGCTGAGCCTGCCACTTTAGCCTGCTGGCTGAGCCTGCCACTTTAGCCTGCTGGCTGAGCTGGCCACTTTAGCCTGCTGGCTGAGCTGGCTACTTTAGCCTGCTGGCTGAGCTGGCCACTTTAGCCTGCTGGCTGAGCCTGCCACTTTAGCTTGTTGGCTGAGCCGGCCACTTTAGCCTGCTGGCTGAGCTGGCCACTTTAGCCTGCTAGCTGAGCCTGGCCACTTTAGCCTGCTGGCTGAGCTGGCCACTTTAGCCTGCTGACAGAGCTGGCCACTTTAGCCTGCTGGCTGAGCTGGCCACTTTAGCCTGCTGGCTGAGCTGGCCACTTTAGCCTGCTGGCTGAGCCTGCCACTTTAGCCTGCTGGCTGAGCCTGCCAGTTTAGCCTGCTGTCTGAGCTGGCCACTTTAGCCTGCTGGCTGAGCTGGCCACTTTAGCCTGCTGGCTGAGCTGGCCACTTTAGCCTGCTGGCTGAGCCTGCCACTTTAGCCTGCTGGCTGAGCTGGCCACTTTAGTCTGCTGGCTGAGCTGGCCACTTTAGTCTGCTGGCTAAGCTGGCCACTTTAGCCTGCTGGCTGAGCTGGCCACTTTAGCCTGCTGGCTGAGCTGGCCACTTTAGCCTGCTGGCTGAGCTGGCCACTTTACCCTGCTGGCTGAGCTGGCCACTTTAGCCTGCTGGCTGAGCCTGCCACTTTAGCCTGCTGGCTGAGCTGGCCACTTTAGCCTGCTGGCTGAGCCTGCTGGCTGAGCTGGCCACTTTAGCCTGCTGGCTGAGCCTGCCACTTTAGCCTGCTGGCTGAGCTGGCCACTTTAGCCTGCTGGCTGAGCTGGCCACTTTAGCCTGCTGGCTGAGCTGGCCACTTTAGCCTGCTGGCTGAGCTGGCCACATTAGCCTGCTGGCTGAGCCTGCCACTTTAGCCTGCTGGCTGAGCTGGCCACTTTAGCCTGCTGGCTGAGCTGGCCACTTTAGTCTGCTGGCTGAGCTGGCCACTTTAGCCTGCTGGCTGAGCTGGCCACTTTAGCCTGCTAGCTGAGCTGGCCACTTTAGCCTGCTGGCTGAGCTGGCCACTTTAGCCTGCTGGCTGAGCTGGCCACTTTAGCCTGCTGGCTGAGCCTGCTGGCTGAGCTGGCCACTTTAGCCTGCTGGCTGAGCCTGCCACTTTAGCCTGCTGGCTGAGCTGGCCACTTTAGCTTGCTAGCTAAGCTGGCCACTTTAGCCTGCTGGCTGAGCTGGCCACTTTAGTCTGCTGGCTGAGCCTGCCACTTTAGCCTGCTGGCTGAGCTGGCCACTTTAGTCTGCTGGCTGAGCCTGCCACTTTAGCTTGCTGGCTGAGCTGGCCACTTTAGCCTGCTGGCTGAGCTGGCCACATTAGCCTGCTGGCTGAGCTGGCGACTTTAGCCTGCTGGCTGAGCTGGACACTTTAGCCTGCTGGCTGAGCTGGCCACTTTAGCCTGCTGGCTGAGCTGGCCACTTTAGCCTGCTAGCTGAGCTAGCCACTTTATCCTGCTGGCTGAGCTGGCCACTTTAGCCTGCTGGCTGAGCTGGCCACATTAGCCTGCTGGCTGAGCCTGCTGGCTGAGCCTGCTGGCTGAGCCTGCTGGTTGAGCCTTCCACTTTAGCCTGATGGCTGAGCCTGCCACTTTAGCCTGCTGGCTGAGCCTGCTGGTTGAGCCTGCCACTTTAGCCTGCTGGCTGAGCCTGCCACTTTAGCCTGCTGGCTGAGCCTGCTGGCTGAGCCTGCCACTTTAGCCTGCTGGCTGAGCCTGCTGGCTGAGCCTGCTGGCTGAGCCTGCTGGCTGAGCCTGCTGGCTGAGCCTGCTGGCTGAGCCTGCTGGCTGAGCCTGCTGGCTGAGCCTGCCACTTTAGCCTGCTAGCTGAGCCTGGCCACTTTAGCCTGCTGGCTAAGCTGGCCACATTAGCATGCTGGCTGAGCTGGCCACTTTAGCCTGCTGGCTGAGCTGGCCACTTTAGCCTGCTGGCTGAGCTGGCCACTTTAGCCTGCTGGCTGAGCCTGCCACTTTAGCCTGCTGGCTGAGCTGGCCACTTTAGCCTGCTGGCTGAGCTGGCCACTTTAGCCTGCTGGCTAAGCTGGCCACTTTAGCCTGCTGGCTGAGCTGGCCACTTTAGCCTGCTGGCTGAGATGGCCACTTTAGCCTGCTGGCTGAGCTGGCCACTTTAGCCTGCTGGCTGAGCTGGCCACTTTAGCCTGCTGGCTGAGCTGGCCACTTTAGCCTGCTGGCTGAGCTGGCCACTTTAGCCTGCTGGCTGAGCCTGCCACTTTAGCCTGCTGGCTGAGCTGGCCACTTTAGCCTGCTGGCTGAGCCTGCTGGCTGAGCTGGCCACTTTAGCCTGCTGGCTGAGCTGGCCACATTAGCCTGCTGGCTGAGCTGGCCACTTTAGCCTGCTGGCTGAGCTGGCCACTTTAGCCTACTGGCTGAGCCTGCCACTTTAGCCTGCTGGCTGAGCTGGCCACTTTAGCCTGTTAGCTGAGCTGGCCACTTTAGCAAAATAGCTGAGCTGGCCACTTTAGCCTGCTGGCTGAGCTGGCCACTTTAGCTTGCTGGCTGAGCTGGCCACTTTAGCCTGCTGGCTGAGCCTGCTGGCTGAGCTGGCCACTTTAGCCTGCTGGCTGAGCCTGCCACTTTAGCCTGCTGGCTGAGCTGGCCACTTTAGCTTGCTGGCTGAGCTGGCCACTTTAGCCTGCTGGCTGAGCTGGCCACTTTAGTCTGCTGACTGAGCCTGCCACTTTAGCCTGCTGGCTGAGCTGGCCACTTTATTCTGCTGGCTGAGCCGGCCACTTTAGCCTGCTGGCTGAGCTGGCCACTTTAGCCTGCTGGCTGAGCTGGCCACTTTAGCCTGCTAGCTGAGCTAGCCACTTTAGCCTGCTGGCTGAGCTGGCCACTTTAGCCTGCTGGCTGAGCTGGCCACTTTAGCCTGCTGGCTGAGCTGGCCACATTAGCCTGCTGGCTGAGCCTGCTGGCTGAGCCTGCTGGCTGAGCCTGCTGGCTGAGCCTGCTGGCTGAGCCTGCTGGTTGAGCCTGCCACTTTAGCCTGCTGGCGGAGCCTGCTGGTTGAGCCTGCCACTTTAGCCTGCTGGCTGAGCCTGCCACTTTAGCCTGCTGGCTGAGCCTGCTGGCTGAGCCTGCCACTTTAGCCTGCTGGCTGAGCCTGCTGGCTGAGCCTGCTGGCTGAGCCTGCTGGCTGAGCCTGCTGGCTGAGCCTGCTGGCTGAGCCTGCCACTTTAGCCTGCTGGCTGAGCCTGCTGGCTGAGCCTGCCACTTTAGCCTGCTGGCTGAGCTGGCCACTTTAGCCTGCTGGCTGAGCTGGCCACTTTAGTCTGCTGGCTGAGCCTGCCACTTTAGCCTGCTGGCTGAGCTGGCCACTTTAGCCTGCTGGCTGAGCTGGCCACATTAGCCTGCTGGCTGAGCTGGCCACTTTAGCCTGCTGGCTGAGCCTGCCACTTTAGCCTGCTGGCTGAGCTGGCCACTTTAGCCTGCTGGCTGAGCTGGCCACTTTAGCCTGCTAGCTGAGCTAGCCACTTTATCCTGCTGGCTGAGCTGGCCACTTTAGCCTGCTGGCTGAGCTGGCCACATTAGCCTGCTGGCTGAGCCTGCTGGTTGAGCCTGCTGGCTGAGCCTGCTGGTTGAGCCTGCAACTTTAGCCTGATGGCTGAGCCTGCCACTTTAGCCTGCTGGCTGAGCCTGCTGGTTGAGCCTGCCACTTTAGCCTGCTGGCTGAGCCTGCTGGCTGAGCCTGCCACTTTAGCCTGCTGGCTGAGCCTGCTGGCTGAGCCTGCTGGCTGAGCCTGCTGGCTGAGCCTGCTGGCTGAGCCTGCCACTTTAGCCTGCTAGCTGAGCCTGGCCACTTTAGCCTGCTGGCTAAGCTGGCCACATTAGCATGCTGGCTGAGCTGGCCACTTTAGCCTGCTGGCTGAGCTGGCCACTTTAGCCTGCTGGCTGAGCTGGCCACTTTAGCCTGCTGGCTGAGCCTGCCACTTTAGCCTGCTGGCTGAGCTGGCCACTTTAGCCTGCTGGCTGAGCTGGCCACTTTAGCCTGCTGGCTAAGCTGGCCACTTTAGCCTGCTGGCTGAGCTGGCCACTTTAGCCTGCTGGCTGAGCTGGCCACTTTAGCCTGCTGGCTGAGCTGGCCACTTTAGCCTGCTGGCTGAGCTGGCCACTTTAGCCTGCTGGCTGAGCCTGCCACTTTAGCCTGCTGGCTGAGCTGGCCACTTTAGCCTGCTGGCTGAGCCTGCTGGCTGAGCTGGCCACTTTAGCCTGCTGGCTGAGCCTGCCACTTTAGCCTGCTGGCTGAGCTGGCCACTTTAGCCTGCTGGCTGAGCTGGCCACATTAGCCTGCTGGCTGAGCCTGCCACTTTAGCCTGCTGGCTGAGCTGGCCACTTTAGCCTGCTGGCTGAGCTGGCCACTTTAGCCTGCTAGCTGAGCTAGCCACTTTATCCTGCTGGCTGAGCTGGCCACTTTAGCCTGCTGGCTGAGCTGGCCACATTAGCCTGCTGGCTGAGCCTGTTGGCTGAGCCTGCTGGCTGAGCCTGCTGGTTGAGCCTGCCACTTTAGCCTGATGGCTGAGCCTGCCACTTTAGCCTGCTGGCTGAGCCTGCTGGTTGAGCCTGCCACTTTAGCCTGCTGGCTGAGCCTGCCACTTTAGCCTGCTGGCTGAACCTGCTGGCTGAGCCTGCCACTTTAGCCTGCTGGCCGAGCCTGCTGGCTGAGCCTGCCAATTTAGCCTGCTGGCTGAGACTGCTGGCTGAGCCTGCTGGCTGAGCCTGCTGGCTGAGCCTGCCACTTTAGCCTGCTAGCTGAGCCTGGCCACTTTAGCCTGCTGGCTGAGCTGGCCACATCAGCCTGCTGGCTGAGCTGGCCACTTTAGCCTGCTGGCTGAGCTGGCCACTTTAGCCTGCTGGCTGAGCTGGCCACTTTAGCCTGCTGGCTGAGCCTGCCACTTTAGCCTGCTGGCTGAGCTGGCCACTTTAGTTTTCTGGCTGAGCTGGCCACTTTAACCTGCTGACTGAGCTGGCCACTTTAGCCTGCTGGCTGAGCCTGCCACTTTAGCCTGCTGGCTGAGCTGGCCACTTTAGCCTGCTGGCTGAGCTGGCCACTTTAGCCTGCTGGCTTAGCTGGCCACTTTAGCCTGCTGGCTGAGCCTGCCACTTTAGCCTGCTGGCTGAGCCGGCCACTTTAGCCTGCTGGCTGAGCTGGCCACTTTAGCCTGCTGGCTGAGCTGGCCACTTTAGCCTGCTGGCGGAGCTGGCCACTTTAGCCTGCTGGCTGAGCCTGCCACTTTAGCCTGCTGGCTGAGCCTGCCAGTTTAGCCTGCTGTCTGAGCTGGCCACTTTAGCCTGCTGGCTGAGCTGGCCACTTTAGCCTACTGGCTGAGCTGGCCACTTTAGCCTGCTAGCTGAGCTGGCCACTTTAGCCTGCTGGCTGAGCTGGCCACTTTAGCCTGCTGGCTGAGCTGGATATTTTAGCCTGCTGGCTGAGCTGGCCACTTTAGCCTGCTGGCTGAGCCTGCCACTTTAGCCTGCTGGCTGAGCTGGCCACTTTAGCCTGCTGGCTGAGCTGGCCACTTAAGCCTGCTGGCTGAGCTGGCCACTTTAGCCTGCTGGCTGAGCTGTCCACTTTAGCCTGCTGGCTGAGCTGGCCACTTTAGCCTGCTGGCTGAGCTGGCCACATTAGCCTGCTGGCTGAGCCTGCTGGCTGAGCTGGCCACTTTAGCCTGCTGGCTGAGCCTGCCACTTTAGCCTGCTGGCTGAGCTGGCCACTTTAGCCTGCTGGCTGAGCTGGCCACTTTAGTCTGCTGGCTGAGCTGGCCACTTTAGCCTGCTAGCTGAGCTGGCCACTTTAGCCTGCTGGCTGAGCTGGCCACTTTAGCCTGCTGGCTGAGCTGGCCACTTTAGCCTGCTGGCTGAGCTGGCCACTTTAGCCTGCTGGCTGAGCTGGTCACTTTAGCTTGCTGGCTGAGCTGGCCACTTTAGCCTGCTGGCTGAGCTGGCCACTTTAGCCTGCTAGCTGAGCTGGCCACTTTAGCCTGCTGGCTGAGCTGGCCACTTTAGCATGCTGGCTGAGCTGGCCACTTTAGCCTGCTGGCTGAGCCTGCTGGCTGAGCCTGCTGGCTGAGCTGGCCACTTTAAGCTGCTGGCTGAGCCTGCCACTTTAGCCTGCTGGCTGAGCTGGCCACTTTAGCTTGCTGGCTGAGCTGGCCACTTTAGCCTGCTGGCTGAGCCTGCCACTTTAGCCTGCTGGCTGAGCCTGCTGGCTGAGCCTGCCACTTTAGCCTGCTGGCTGAGCCTGCTGGCTGAGCCTGCTGGCTGAGCCTGCCACTTTAGCCTGCTGGCTGAGCCTGCTGGCTGAACCTGCCACTTTAGCCTGCTAGCTGAGCCTGGCCACTTTAGCCTGCTGGCTGAGCTCGCCACTTTAGCCTGCTGGTTGAGCCTGCCACTTTAGCCTGCTGGCTGAGCCTGCCACTTTAGCCTGCTGGCTGAGCTGGCCACTTTAGCCTGCTGGCTGAGCTGGCCACTTTAGCCTGCTGGCTGAGCTGGCCACTTTAGCCTGCTGGCTGAGCTGGCCACTTTAGCCTGCTGGCTGAGCCTGCCACTTTAGCCTGCTGGCTGAGCCGGCCACCTTAGCCTGCTGGCTGAGCTGGCCACTTTAGCCTGCTAGCTGAGCCTGGCCACTTTAGCCTGCTGGCTGAGCTGGCCACTTTAGCCTGCTGGCTGAGCTGGCCACTTTAGCCTGCTGGCTGAGCTGGCCACTTTAGCCTGCTGGCTGAGCCTGCCACTTTAGCCTGCTGGCTGAGCCTGCCAGTTTAGCCTGCTGTCTGAGCTGGCCACTTTAGCCTGCTGGCTGAGCTGGCCACTTTAGCCTGCTGGCTGAGCTGGCCACTTTAGCCTGCTAGCTGAGCTGGCCACTTTAACCTGCTGGCTGAGCTGGCCACTTTAGCCTGCTGGCTGAGATGGATACTTTAGCCTGCTGGCTGAGCTGGCCACTTTAGCCTGCTGGCTGAGCCTGCCACTTTAGCCTGCTGGCTGAGCTGGCCACTTTAGCCTGCTGGCTGAGCTGACCACTTTAGCCTGCTGGCTAAGCTGGCCACTTTAGCCTGCTGGCTGAGCTGGCCACTTTAGCCTGCTGGCTGAGCTGGCCACTTTAGCCTGCTGGCTGAGCTGGCCACATTAGCCTGCTGGCTGAGCTGGCCACTTTAGCCTGCTGGCTGAGCTGGCCACTTTAGCCTGCTGGCTGAGCTGGCCACTTTAGCCTGCTGGCTGAGCTGGCCACTTTAGCCTGCTGGCTGAGCTGGCCACTTTAGAATGCTGGCTGAGCTGGCCACTTTAGCCTGCTGGCTGAGCTGGCCACTTTAGCCTGCTGGCTGAGCTGGCCACTTTAGCCTGCTGGCTGCGCTGGCCACTTTAGCCTGCTGGCTGAGCTGGCCACTTTAGCCTGCTGGCTGAGCTGGCCACTTTAGCCTGCTGGCTGAGCCTGCTGGCTGAGCTGGCCACTTTAGCCTGCTGGCTGAGCCTGCCACTTTAGCCTGCTGGCTGAGCTGGCCACTTTAGCTTGCTAGCTAAGCTGGCCACTTTAGCCTGCTGGCTGAGCTGGCCACTTTAGTCTGCTGGCTGAGCCTGCCACTTTAGCCTGTTGGCTGAGCTGGCCACTTTAGTCTGCTGGCTGAGCCTGCCACTTTAGCTTGCTGGCTGAGCTGGCCACTTTAGCCTGCTGGCTGAGCTGGCCACATTAGCCTGCTGGCTGAGCTGGCGACTTTAGCCTGCTGGCTGAGCTGGACACTTTAGCCTGCTGGCTGAGCTGGCCACTTTAGCCTGCTGGCTGAGCTGGCCACTTTAGCCTGCTAGCTGAGCTAGCCACTTTATCCTGCTGGCTGAGCTGGCCACTTTAGCCTGCTGGCTGAGCTGGCCACATTAGCCTGCTGGCTGAGCCTGCTGGCTGAGCCTGCTGGCTGAGCCTGCTGGTTGAGCCTTCCACTTTAGCCTGATGGCTGAGCCTGCCACTTTAGCCTGCTGGCTGAGCCTGCTGGTTGAGCCTGCCACTTTAGCCTGCTGGCTGAGCCTGCCACTTTAGCCTGCTGGCTGAGCCTGCTGGCTGAGCCTGCCACTTTAGCCTGCTGGCTGAGCCTGCTGGCTGAGCCTGCTGGCTGAGCCTGCTGGCTGAGCCTGCTGGCTGAGCCTGCTGGCTGAGCCTGCTGGCTGAGCCTGCTGGCTGAGCCTGCCACTTTAGCCTGCTAGCTGAGCCTGGCCACTTTAGCCTGCTGGCTAAGCTGGCCACATTAGCATGCTGGCTGAGCTGGCCACTTTAGCCTGCTGGCTGAGCTGGCCACTTTAGCCTGCTGGCTGAGCTGGCCACTTTAGCCTGCTGGCTGAGCCTGCCACTTTAGCCTGCTGGCTGAGCTGGCCACTTTAGCCTGCTGGCTGAGCTGGCCACTTTAGCCTGCTGGCTAAGCTGGCCACTTTAGCCTGCTGGCTGAGCTGGCCACTTTAGCCTGCTGGCTGAGATGGCCACTTTAGCCTGCTGGCTGAGCTGGCCACTTTAGCCTGCTGGCTGAGCTGGCCACTTTAGCCTGCTGGCTGAGCTGGCCACTTTAGCCTGCTGGCTGAGCTGGCCACTTTAGCCTGCTGGCTGAGCCTGCCACTTTAGCCTGCTGGCTGAGCTGGCCACTTTAGCCTGCTGGCTGAGCCTGCTGGCTGAGCTGGCCACTTTAGCCTGCTGGCTGAGCTGGCCACATTAGCCTGCTGGCTGAGCTGGCCACTTTAGCCTGCTGGCTGAGCTGGCCACTTTAGCCTACTGGCTGAGCCTGCCACTTTAGCCTGCTGGCTGAGCTGGCCACTTTAGCCTGTTAGCTGAGCTGGCCACTTTAGCAAAATAGCTGAGCTGGCCACTTTAGCCTGCTGGCTGAGCTGGCCACTTTAGCTTGCTGGCTGAGCTGGCCACTTTAGCCTGCTGGCTGAGCCTGCTGGCTGAGCTGGCCACTTTAGCCTGCTGGCTGAGCCTGCCACTTTAGCCTGCTGGCTGAGCTGGCCACTTTAGCTTGCTGGCTGAGCTGGCCACTTTAGCCTGCTGGCTGAGCTGGCCACTTTAGTCTGCTGACTGAGCCTGCCACTTTAGCCTGCTGGCTGAGCTGGCCACTTTATTCTGCTGGCTGAGCCGGCCACTTTAGCCTGCTGGCTGAGCTGGCCACTTTAGCCTGCTGGCTGAGCTGGCCACTTTAGCCTGCTAGCTGAGCTAGCCACTTTAGCCTGCTGGCTGAGCTGGCCACTTTAGCCTGCTGGCTGAGCTGGCCACTTTAGCCTGCTGGCTGAGCTGGCCACATTAGCCTGCTGGCTGAGCCTGCTGGCTGAGCCTGCTGGCTGAGCCTGCTGGCTGAGCCTGCTGGCTGAGCCTGCTGGTTGAGCCTGCCACTTTAGCCTGCTGGCGGAGCCTGCTGGTTGAGCCTGCCACTTTAGCCTGCTGGCTGAGCCTGCCACTTTAGCCTGCTGGCTGAGCCTGCTGGCTGAGCCTGCCACTTTAGCCTGCTGGCTGAGCCTGCTGGCTGAGCCTGCTGGCTGAGCCTGCTGGCTGAGCCTGCTGGCTGAGCCTGCTGGCTGAGCCTGCCACTTTAGCCTGCTGGCTGAGCCTGCTGGCTGAGCCTGCCACTTTAGCCTGCTGGCTGAGCTGGCCACTTTAGCCTGCTGGCTGAGCTGGCCACTTTAGTCTGCTGGCTGAGCCTGCCACTTTAGCCTGCTGGCTGAGCTGGCCACTTTAGCCTGCTGGCTGAGCTGGCCACATTAGCCTGCTGGCTGAGCTGGCCACTTTAGCCTGCTGGCTGAGCCTGCCACTTTAGCCTGCTGGCTGAGCTGGCCACTTTAGCCTGCTGGCTGAGCTGGCCACTTTAGCCTGCTAGCTGAGCTAGCCACTTTATCCTGCTGGCTGAGCTGGCCACTTTAGCCTGCTGGCTGAGCTGGCCACATTAGCCTGCTGGCTGAGCCTGCTGGTTGAGCCTGCTGGCTGAGCCTGCTGGTTGAGCCTGCAACTTTAGCCTGATGGCTGAGCCTGCCACTTTAGCCTGCTGGCTGAGCCTGCTGGTTGAGCCTGCCACTTTAGCCTGCTGGCTGAGCCTGCTGGCTGAGCCTGCCACTTTAGCCTGCTGGCTGAGCCTGCTGGCTGAGCCTGCTGGCTGAGCCTGCTGGCTGAGCCTGCTGGCTGAGCCTGCTGGCTGAGCCTGCCACTTTAGCCTGCTAGCTGAGCCTGGCCACTTTAGCCTGCTGGCTAAGCTGGCCACATTAGCATGCTGGCTGAGCTGGCCACTTTAGCCTGCTGGCTGAGCTGGCCACTTTAGCCTGCTGGCTGAGCTGGCCACTTTAGCCTGCTGGCTGAGCCTGCCACTTTAGCCTGCTGGCTGAGCTGGCCACTTTAGCCTGCTGGCTGAGCTGGCCACTTTAGCCTGCTGGCTAAGCTGGCCACTTTAGCCTGCTGGCTGAGCTGGCCACTTTAGCCTGCTGGCTGAGCTGGCCACTTTAGCCTGCTGGCTGAGCTGGCCACTTTAGCCTGCTGGCTGAGCTGGCCACTTTAGCCTGCTGGCTGAGCCTGCCACTTTAGCCTGCTGGCTGAGCTGGCCACTTTAGCCTGCTGGCTGAGCCTGCTGGCTGAGCTGGCCACTTTAGCCTGCTGGCTGAGCCTGCCACTTTAGCCTGCTGGCTGAGCTGGCCACTTTAGCCTGCTGGCTGAGCTGGCCACATTAGCCTGCTGGCTGAGCCTGCCACTTTAGCCTGCTGGCTGAGCTGGCCACTTTAGCCTGCTGGCTGAGCTGGCCACTTTAGCCTGCTAGCTGAGCTAGCCACTTTATCCTGCTGGCTGAGCTGGCCACTTTAGCCTGCTGGCTGAGCTGGCCACATTAGCCTGCTGGCTGAGCCTGTTGGCTGAGCCTGCTGGCTGAGCCTGCTGGTTGAGCCTGCCACTTTAGCCTGATGGCTGAGCCTGCCACTTTAGCCTGCTGGCTGAGCCTGCTGGTTGAGCCTGCCACTTTAGCCTGCTGGCTGAGCCTGCCACTTTAGCCTGCTGGCTGAACCTGCTGGCTGAGCCTGCCACTTTAGCCTGCTGGCCGAGCCTGCTGGCTGAGCCTGCCAATTTAGCCTGCTGGCTGAGCCTGCTGGCTGAGCCTGCTGGCTGAGCCTGCTGGCTGAGCCTGCCACTTTAGCCTGCTAGCTGAGCCTGGCCACTTTAGCCTGCTGGCTGAGCTGGCCACATCAGCCTGCTGGCTGAGCTGGCCACTTTAGCCTGCTGGCTGAGCTGGCCACTTTAGCCTGCTGGCTGAGCTGGCCACTTTAGCCTGCTGGCTGAGCCTGCCACTTTAGCCTGCTGGCTGAGCTGGCCACTTTAGTTTTCTGGCTGAGCTGGCCACTTTAACCTGCTGACTGAGCTGGCCACTTTAGCCTGCTGGCTGAGCCTGCCACTTTAGCCTGCTGGCTGAGCTGGCCACTTTAGCCTGCTGGCTGAGCTGGCCACTTTAGCCTGCTGGCTTAGCTGGCCACTTTAGCCTGCTGGCTGAGCCTGCCACTTTAGCCTGCTGGCTGAGCCGGCCACTTTAGCCTGCTGGCTGAGCTGGCCACTTTAGCCTGCTGGCTGAGCTGGCCACTTTAGCCTGCTGGCGGAGCTGGCCACTTTAGCCTGCTGGCTGAGCCTGCCACTTTAGCCTGCTGGCTGAGCCTGCCAGTTTAGCCTGCTGTCTGAGCTGGCCACTTTAGCCTGCTGGCTGAGCTGGCCACTTTAGCCTACTGGCTGAGCTGGCCACTTTAGCCTGCTAGCTGAGCTGGCCACTTTAGCCTGCTGGCTGAGCTGGCCACTTTAGCCTGCTGGCTGAGCTGGATATTTTAGCCTGCTGGCTGAGCTGGCCACTTTAGCCTGCTGGCTGAGCCTGCCACTTTAGCCTGCTGGCTGAGCTGGCCACTTTAGCCTGCTGACTGAGCTGGCCACTTAAGCCTGCTGGCTGAGCTGGCCACTTTAGCCTGCTGGCTGAGCTGTCCACTTTAGCCTGCTGGCTGAGCTGGCCACTTTAGCCTGCTGGCTGAGCTGGCCACATTAGCCTGCTGGCTGAGCCTGCTGGCTGAGCTGGCCACTTTAGCCTGCTGGCTGAGCCTGCCACTTTAGCCTGCTGGCTGAGCTGGCCACTTTAGCCTGCTGGCTGAGCTGGCCACTTTAGTCTGCTGGCTGAGCTGGCCACTTTAGCCTGCTAGCTGAGCTGGCCACTTTAGCCTGCTGGCTGAGCTGGCCACTTTAGCCTGCTGGCTGAGCTGGCCACTTTAGCCTGCTGGCTGAGCTGGCCACTTTAGCCTGCTGGCTGAGCTGGTCACTTTAGCTTGCTGGCTGAGCTGGCCACTTTAGCCTGCTGGCTGAGCTGGCCACTTTAGCCTGCTAGCTGAGCTGGCCACTTTAGCCTGCTGGCTGAGCTGGCCACTTTAGCATGCTGGCTGAGCTGGCCACTTTAGCCTGCTGGCTGAGCCTGCTGGCTGAGCCTGCTGGCTGAGCTGGCCACTTTAAGCTGCTGGCTGAGCCTGCCACTTTAGCCTGCTGGCTGAGCTGGCCACTTTAGCTTGCTGGCTGAGCTGGCCACTTTAGCCTGCTGGCTGAGCTGGCCACTTTAGTCTGCTGGCTGAGCCTGCCACTTTAGCCTGCTGGCTGAGCTGGCCACTTTAGTCTGCTGGCTGAGCCTGCCACTTTAGCCTGCTGGCTGAGCTGGCCACTTTAGCCTGCTGGCTGAGCTGGCCACTTTAGCCTGCTGGCTGAGCTGGCCACTTTAGCCTGCTGGCTGAGCTGGCCACTTTAGCCTGCTGGCTGAGCTGGCCACTTTAGCCCGCTGGCTGAGCTGGCCACTTTAGCCTGCTGGCTGAGCTGGCCACTTTAGCCTGCTGGCTGAGCTGGCCACTTTAGCCTGCTGGCTGAGCTGGCCACTTTAGCCTGCTGGCTGAGCTGGCCACTTTAGCCTGCTGGCTGAGCTGGCCACTTTAGCCTGCTGGCTGAGCTGGCCACATTAGCCTGCTGGCTGAGCCTGCTGGCTGAGCCTGCTGGCTGAGCCTGCTGGCTGAGCCTGCTGGTTGAGCCTGCCACTTTAGCCTGCTGGCTGAGCCTGCCACTTTAGCCTGCTGGCGGAGCCTGCTGGTTGAGCCTGCCACTTTAGCCTGCTGGCTGAGCCTGCCACTTTAGCCTGCTGGCTGAGCCTGCTGGCTGAGCCTGCCACTTTAGCCTGCTGGCTGAGCCTGCTGGCTGAGCCTGCTGGCTGAGCCTGCCACTTTAGCCTGCTGGCTGAGCCTGCTGGCTGAACCTGCCACTTTAGCCTGCTAGCTGAGCCTGGCCACTTTAGCCTGCTGGCTGAGCTCGCCACTTTAGCCTGCTGGTTGAGCCTGCCACTTTAGCCTGCTGGCTGAGCCTGCCACTTTAGCCTGCTGGCTGAGCTGGCCACTTTAGCCTGCTGGCTGAGCTGGCCACTTTAGCCTGCTGGCTGAGCTGGCCACTTTAGCCTGCTGGCTGAGCTGGCCACTTTAGCCTGCTGGCTGAGCCTGCCACTTTAGCCTGCTGGCTGAGCCGGCCACCTTAGCCTGCTGGCTGAGCTGGCCACTTTAGCCTGCTAGCTGAGCCTGGCCACTTTAGCCTGCTGGCTGAGCTGGCCACTTTAGCCTGCTGGCTGAGCTGGCCACTTTAGCCTGCTGGCTGAGCTGGCCACTTTAGCCTGCTGGCTGAGCCTGCCACTTTAGCCTGCTGGCTGAGCCTGCCAGTTTAGCCTGCTGTCTGAGCTGGCCACTTTAGCCTGCTGGCTGAGCTGGCCACTTTAGCCTGCTGGCTGAGCTGGCCACTTTAGCCTGCTAGCTGAGCTGGCCACTTTAACCTGCTGGCTGAGCTGGCCACTTTAGCCTGCTGGCTGAGATGGATACTTTAGCCTGCTGGCTGAGCTGGCCACTTTAGCCTGCTGGCTGAGCCTGCCACTTTAGCCTGCTGGCTGAGCTGGCCACTTTAGCCTGCTGGCTGAGCTGACCACTTTAGCCTGCTGGCTAAGCTGGCCACTTTAGCCTGCTGGCTGAGCTGGCCACTTTAGCCTGCTGGCTGAGCTGGCCACTTTAGCCTGCTGGCTGAGCTGGCCACATTAGCCTGCTGGCTGAGCTGGCCACTTTAGCCTGCTGGCTGAGCTGGCCACTTTAGCCTGCTGGCTGAGCTGGCCACTTTAGCCTGCTGGCTGAGCTGGCCACTTTAGCCTGCTGGCTGAGCTGGCCACTTTAGAATGCTGGCTGAGCTGGCCACTTTAGCCTGCTGGCTGAGCTGGCCACTTTAGCCTGCTGGCTGAGCTGGCCACTTTAGCCTGCTGGCTGCGCTGGCCACTTTAGCCTGCTGGCTGAGCTGGCCACTTTAGCCTGTTAGCTGAGCTGGCCACTTTAGCCTGCTAGCTGAGCTGGCCACTTTAGCCTGCTGGCTGAGCTGGCCACTTTAGCCTGCTGGCTGAGCTGGCCACTTTAGCCTGCTGGCTGAGCCTGCCACTTTAACCTGCTGGCTGAGCTGGCCACTTTAGCCTGTTAGCTGAGCTGGCCACTTTAGCCTGCTAGCTGAGCTGGCCACTTTAGCCTGCTGGCTGAGCTGGCCACTTTAGCCTGCTGGCTGAGCTGGCCACTTTAGCCTGCTGGCTGAGCCTGCTGGCTGAGCTGGCCACTTTAGCCTGCTGGCTGAGCCTGCCACTTTAGCCTGCTGGCTGAGCTGGCCACTTTAGCTTGCTGGCTGAGCTGGCCACTTTAGCCTGCTGGCTGAGCTGGCCACTTTAGTCTGCTGACTGAGCCTGCCACTTTAGCCTGCTGGCTGAGCTAACCACTTTAGTCTGCTGGCTGAGCCTGCCACTTTAGCCTGCTGGCTGAGCTGGCCACTTTAGCCTGTTGGCTGAGCTGGCCACTTTAGCCTGCTGGCTGAGCTGGCCACATTAGCCTGCTGGCTGAGCCTGCCACTTTAGCCTGCTGGCTGAGCTGGCCACTTTAGCTTGCTGGCTGAGCTGGCCACTTTAGCCTGCTGGTTGAGCCTGCCACTTTAGCCTGCTTGCTGAGCCTGCCACTTTAGCCTGCTGGCTGAGCCTGCCACTTTAGCCTGCTGGCTGAGCCTGCCACTTTAGCCTGCTGGCTGAGCCTGCTGGCTGAGCCTGCCACTTTAGCCTGCTGGCTGAGCCTGCTGGCTGAGCCTGCCACTTTAGCCTGCTGGCTGAGCCTGCTGGCTGAGCCTGCTGGCTGAGCCTGCTGGCTGAGCCTGCTGGCTGAGCCTGCCACTTTAGCCTGCTGGCTGAGCCTGCTGGCTGAGCCTGCCACTTTAGCCTGCTGGCTGAGCCTGCCACTTTAGCCTGCTGGCTGAGCTGGCCACTTTAGCCTGCTGGCTGAGCTGGCCACTTTAGCCTGCTGGCTGAGCTGGCCACTTTAGCCTGCTGGCTGAGCCTGCCACTTTAGCTTGTTGGCTGAGCCGGCCACTTTAGCCTGCTGGCTGAGCTGGCCACTTTAGCCTGCTAGCTGAGCCTGGCCACTTTAGCCTGCTGGCTGAGCTGGCCACTTTAGCCTGCTGACAGAGCTGGCCACTTTAGCCTGCTGGCTGAGCTGGCCACTTTAGCCTGCTGGCTGAGCTGGCCACTTTAGCCTGCTGGCTGAGCCTGCCACTTTAGCCTGCTGGCTGAGCCTGCCAGTTTAGCCTGCTGTCTGAGCTGGCCACTTTAGCCTGCTGGCTGAGCTGGCCACTTTAGCCTGCTGGCTGAGCTGGCCACTTTAGCCTGCTGGCTGAGCCTGCCACTTTAGCCTGCTGGCTGAGCTGGCCACTTTAGTCTGCTGGCTGAGCTGGCCACTTTAGTCTGCTGGCTAAGCTGGCCACTTTAGCCTGCTGGCTGAGCTGGCCACTTTAGCCTGCTGGCTGAGCTGGCCACTTTAGCCTGCTGGCTGAGCTGGCCACTTTACCCTGCTGGCTGAGCTGGCCACTTTAGCCTGCTGGCTGAGCCTGCCACTTTAGCCTGCTGGCTGAGCTGGCCACTTTAGCCTGCTGGCTGAGCCTGCTGGCTGAGCTGGCCACTTTAGCCTGCTGGCTGAGCCTGCCACTTTAGCCTGCTGGCTGAGCTGGCCACTTTAGCCTGCTGGCTGAGCTGGCCACTTTAGCCTGCTGGCTGAGCTGGCCACTTTAGCCTGCTGGCTGAGCTGGCCACATTAGCCTGCTGGCTGAGCCTGCCACTTTAGCCTGCTGGCTGAGCTGGCCACTTTAGCCTGCTGGCTGAGCTGGCCACTTTAGTCTGCTGGCTGAGCTGGCCACTTTAGCCTGCTGGCTGAGCTGGCCACTTTAGCCTGCTAGCTGAGCTGGCCACTTTAGCCTGCTGGCTGAGCTGGCCACTTTAGCCTGCTGGCTGAGCTGGCCACTTTAGCCTGCTGGCTGAGCCTGCTGGCTGAGCTGGCCACTTTAGCCTGCTGGCTGAGCCTGCCACTTTAGCCTGCTGGCTGAGCTGGCCACTTTAGCTTGCTAGCTAAGCTGGCCACTTTAGCCTGCTGGCTGAGCTGGCCACTTTAGTCTGCTGGCTGAGCCTGCCACTTTAGCCTGCTGGCTGAGCTGGCCACTTTAGTCTGCTGGCTGAGCCTGCCACTTTAGCTTGCTGGCTGAGCTGGCCACTTTAGCCTGCTGGCTGAGCTGGCCACATTAGCCTGCTGGCTGAGCTGGCGACTTTAGCCTGCTGGCTGAGCTGGACACTTTAGCCTGCTGGCTGAGCTGGCCACTTTAGCCTGCTGGCTGAGCTGGCCACTTTAGCCTGCTAGCTGAGCTAGCCACTTTATCCTGCTGGCTGAGCTGGCCACTTTAGCCTGCTGGCTGAGCTGGCCACATTAGCCTGCTGGCTGAGCCTGCTGGCTGAGCCTGCTGGCTGAGCCTGCTGGTTGAGCCTTCCACTTTAGCCTGATGGCTGAGCCTGCCACTTTAGCCTGCTGGCTGAGCCTGCTGGTTGAGCCTGCCACTTTAGCCTGCTGGCTGAGCCTGCCACTTTAGCCTGCTGGCTGAGCCTGCTGGCTGAGCCTGCCACTTTAGCCTGCTGGCTGAGCCTGCTGGCTGAGCCTGCCACTTTAGCCTGCTGGCTGAGCCTGCTGGCTGAGCCTGCTGGCTGAGCCTGCTGGCTGAGCCTGCTGGCTGAGCCTGCTGGCTGAGCCTGCTGGCTGAGCCTGCTGGCTGAGCCTGCCACTTTAGCCTGCTAGCTGAGCCTGGCCACTTTAGCCTGCTGGCTAAGCTGGCCACATTAGCATGCTGGCTGAGCTGGCCACTTTAGCCTGCTGGCTGAGCTGGCCACTTTAGCCTGCTGGCTGAGCTGGCCACTTTAGCCTGCTGGCTGAGCCTGCCACTTTAGCCTGCTGGCTGAGCTGGCCACTTTAGCCTGCTGGCTGAGCTGGCCACTTTAGCCTGCTGGCTAAGCTGGCCACTTTAGCCTGCTGGCTGAGCTGGCCACTTTAGCCTGCTGGCTGAGCTGGCCACTTTAGCCTGCTGGCTGAGCTGGCCACTTTAGCCTGCTGGCTGAGCTGGCCACTTTAGCCTGCTGGCTGAGCTGGCCACTTTAGCCTGCTGGCTGAGCTGGCCACTTTAGCCTGCTGGCTGAGCCTGCCACTTTAGCCTGCTGGCTGAGCTGGCCACTTTAGCCTGCTGGCTGAGCCTGCTGGCTGAGCTGGCCACTTTAGCCTGCTGGCTGAGCTGGCCACATTAGCCTGCTGGCTGAGCTGGCCACTTTAGCCTGCTGGCTGAGCTGGCCACTTTAGCCTACTGGCTGAGCCTGCCACTTTAGCCTGCTGGCTGAGCTGGCCACTTTAGCCTGTTAGCTGAGCTGGCCACTTTAGCAAAATAGCTGAGCTGGCCACTTTAGCCTGCTGGCTGAGCTGGCCACTTTAGCTTGCTGGCTGAGCTGGCCACTTTAGCCTGCTGGCTGAGCCTGCTGGCTGAGCTGGCCACTTTAGCCTGCTGGCTGAGCCTGCCACTTTAGCCTGCTGGCTGAGCTGGCCACTTTAGCTTGCTGGCTGAGCTGGCCACTTTAGCCTGCTGGCTGAGCTGGCCACTTTAGTCTGCTGACTGAGCCTGCCACTTTAGCCTGCTGGCTGAGCTGGCCACTTTATTCTGCTGGCTGAGCCGGCCACTTTAGCCTGCTGGCTGAGCTGGCCACTTTAGCCTGCTGGCTGAGCTGGCCACTTTAGCCTGCTAGCTGAGCTAGCCACTTTAGCCTGCTGGCTGAGCTGGCCACTTTAGCCTGCTGGCTGAGCTGGCCACTTTAGCCTGCTGGCTGAGCTGGCCACATTAGCCTGCTGGCTGAGCCTGCTGGCTGAGCCTGCTGGCTGAGCCTGCTGGCTGAGCCTGCTGGTTGAGCCTGCCACTTTAGCCTGCTGGCGGAGCCTGCTGGTTGAGCCTGCCACTTTAGCCTGCTGGCTGAGCCTGCCACTTTAGCCTGCTGGCTGAGCCTGCTGGCTGAGCCTGCCACTTTAGCCTGCTGGCTGAGCCTGCTGGCTGAGCCTGCTGGCTGAGCCTGCTGGCTGAGCCTGCTGGCTGAGCCTGCTGGCTGAGCCTGCCACTTTAGCCTGCTGGCTGAGCCTGCTGGCTGAGCCTGCCACTTTAGCCTGCTGGCTGAGCTGGCCACTTTAGCCTGCTGGCTGAGCTGGCCACTTTAGTCTGCTGGCTGAGCCTGCCACTTTAGCCTGCTGGCTGAGCTGGCCACTTTAGCCTGCTGGCTGAGCTGGCCACATTAGCCTGCTGGCTGAGCTGGCCACTTTAGCCTGCTGGCTGAGCCTGCCACTTTAGCCTGCTGGCTGAGCTGGCCACTTTAGCCTGCTGGCTGAGCTGGCCACTTTAGCCTGCTAGCTGAGCTAGCCACTTTATCCTGCTGGCTGAGCTGGCCACTTTAGCCTGCTGGCTGAGCTGGCCACATTAGCCTGCTGGCTGAGCCTGCTGGTTGAGCCTGCTGGCTGAGCCTGCTGGTTGAGCCTGCCACTTTAGCCTGATGGCTGAGCCTGCCACTTTAGCCTGCTGGCTGAGCCTGCTGGTTGAGCCTGCCACTTTAGCCTGCTGGCTGAGCCTGCTGGCTGAGCCTGCCACTTTAGCCTGCTGGCTGAGCCTGCTGGCTGAGCCTGCTGGCTGAGCCTGCTGGCTGAGCCTGCTGGCTGAGCCTGCCACTTTAGCCTGCTAGCTGAGCCTGGCCACTTTAGCCTGCTGGCTAAGCTGGCCACATTAGCATGCTGGCTGAGCTGGCCACTTTAGCCTGCTGGCTGAGCTGGCCACTTTAGCCTGCTGGCTGAGCTGGCCACTTTAGCCTGCTGGCTGAGCCTGCCACTTTAGCCTGCTGGCTGAGCTGGCCACTTTAGCCTGCTGGCTGAGCTGGCCACTTTAGCCTGCTGGCTAAGCTGGCCACTTTAGCCTGCTGGCTGAGCTGGCCACTTTAGCCTGCTGGCTGAGCTGGCCACTTTAGCCTGCTGGCTGAGCTGGCCACTTTAGCCTGCTGGCTGAGCTGGCCACTTTAGCCTGCTGGCTGAGCCTGCCACTTTAGCCTGCTGGCTGAGCTGGCCACTTTAGCCTGCTGGCTGAGCCTGCTGGCTGAGCTGGCCACTTTAGCCTGCTGGCTGAGCCTGCCACTTTAGCCTGCTGGCTGAGCTGGCCACTTTAGCCTGCTGGCTGAGCTGGCCACATTAGCCTGCTGGCTGAGCCTGCCACTTTAGCCTGCTGGCTGAGCTGGCCACTTTAGCCTGCTGGCTGAGCTGGCCACTTTAGCCTGCTAGCTGAGCTAGCCACTTTATCCTGCTGGCTGAGCTGGCCACTTTAGCCTGCTGGCTGAGCTGGCCACATTAGCCTGCTGGCTGAGCCTGTTGGCTGAGCCTGCTGGCTGAGCCTGCTGGTTGAGCCTGCCACTTTAGCCTGATGGCTGAGCCTGCCACTTTAGCCTGCTGGCTGAGCCTGCTGGTTGAGCCTGCCACTTTAGCCTGCTGGCTGAGCCTGCCACTTTAGCCTGCTGGCTGAACCTGCTGGCTGAGCCTGCCACTTTAGCCTGCTGGCCGAGCCTGCTGGCTGAGCCTGCCACTTTAGCCTGCTGGCTGAGCCTGCTGGCTGAGCCTGCTGGCTGAGCCTGCTGGCTGAGCCTGCCACTTTAGCCTGCTAGCTGAGCCTGGCCACTTTAGCCTGCTGGCTGAGCTGGCCACATCAGCCTGCTGGCTGAGCTGGCCACTTTAGCCTGCTGGCTGAGCTGGCCACTTTAGCCTGCTGGCTGAGCTGGCCACTTTAGCCTGCTGGCTGAGCCTGCCACTTTAGCCTGCTGGCTGAGCTGGCCACTTTAGTTTTCTGGCTGAGCTGGCCACTTTAACCTGCTGACTGAGCTGGCCACTTTAGCCTGCTGGCTGAGCCTGCCACTTTAGCCTGCTGGCTGAGCTGGCCACTTTAGCCTGCTGGCTGAGCTGGCCACTTTAGCCTGCTGGCTTAGCTGGCCACTTTAGCCTGCTGGCTGAGCCTGCCACTTTAGCCTGCTGGCTGAGCCGGCCACTTTAGCCTGCTGGCTGAGCTGGCCACTTTAGCCTGCTGGCTGAGCTGGCCACTTTAGCCTGCTGGCTGAGCTGGCCACTTTAGCCTGCTGGCTGAGCCTGCCACTTTAGCCTGCTGGCTGAGCCTGCCAGTTTAGCCTGCTGTCTGAGCTGGCCACTTTAGCCTGCTGGCTGAGCTGGCCACTTTAGCCTACTGGCTGAGCTGGCCACTTTAGCCTGCTAGCTGAGCTGGCCACTTTAGCCTGCTGGCTGAGCTGGCCACTTTAGCCTGCTGGCTGAGCCTGCCACTTTAGCCTGCTGGCTGAGCTGGCCACTTTAGCCTGCTGGCTGAGCTGGCCACTTAAGCCTGCTGGCTGAGCTGGCCACTTTAGCCTGCTGGCTGAGCTGTCCACTTTAGCCTGCTGGCTGAGCTGGCCACTTTAGCCTGCTGGCTGAGCTGGCCACATTAGCCTGCTGGCTGAGCCTGCTGGCTGAGCTGGCCACTTTAGCCTGCTGGCTGAGCCTGCCACTTTAGCCTGCTGGCTGAGCTGGCCACTTTAGCCTGCTGGCTGAGCTGGCCACTTTAGTCTGCTGGCTGAGCTGGCCACTTTAGCCTGCTAGCTGAGCTGGCCACTTTAGCCTGCTGGCTGAGCTGGCCACTTTAGCCTGCTGGCTGAGCTGGCCACTTTAGCCTGCTGGCTGAGCTGGCCACTTTAGCCTGCTGGCTGAGCTGGTCACTTTAGCCTGCTGGCTGAGCTGGCCACTTTAGCCTGCTGGCTGAGCTGGCCACTTTAGCCTGCTAGCTGAGCTGGCCACTTTAGCCTGCTGGCTGAGCTGGCCACTTTAGCATGCTGGCTGAGCTGGCCACTTTAGCCTGCTGGCTGAGCCTGCTGGCTGAGCCTGCTGGCTGAGCTGGCCACTTTAAGCTGCTGGCTGAGCCTGCCACTTTAGCCTGCTGGCTGAGCTGGCCACTTTAGCTTGCTGGCTGAGCTGGCCACTTTAGCCTGCTGGCTGAGCTGGCCACTTTAGTCTGCTGGCTGAGCCTGCCACTTTAGCCTGCTGGCTGAGCTGGCCACTTTAGTCTGCTGGCTGAGCCTGCCACTTTAGCCTGCTGGCTGAGCTGGCCACTTTAGCCTGCTGGCTGAGCTGGCCACTTTAGCCTGCTGGCTGAGCTGGCCACTTTAGCCTGCTGGCTGAGCTGGCCACTTTAGCCTGCTGGCTGAGCTGGCCACTTTAGCCCGCTGGCTGAGCTGGCCACTTTAGCCTGCTGGCTGAGCTGGCCACTTTAGCCTGCTGGCTGAGCTGGCCACTTTAGCCTGCTGGCTGAGCTGGCCACTTTAGCCTGCTGGCTGAGCTGGCCACTTTAGCCTGCTGGCTGAGCTGGCCACTTTAGCCTGCTGGCTGAGCTGGCCACTTTAGCCTGCTGGCTGAGCTGGCCACTTTAGCCTGCTGGCTGAGCTGGCCACTTTAGCCTGCTGGCTGAGCTGGTCACTTTAGCCTGCTGGCTGAGCTGGCCACTTTAGCCTGCTGGCTGAGCTGGCCACATTAGCCTGCTGGCTGAGCCTGCTGGCTGAGCCTGCTGGCTGAGCCTGCCACTTTAGCCTGCTGGCTGAGTCTGCTGGCTGAGCCTGCTGGCTGAGCCTGCTGGCTGAGCCTGCTGGCTGAGCCTGCTGGCTGAGCCTGCTGGCTGAGCCTGCTGACTGAGCCTGCTGGCTGAGCCTGCCACTTTAGCCTGCTGGCTGAGCCTGCTGGCTGAGCCTGCTGGCTGAGCCTGCCACTTTAGCCTGCTGGCTGAGCCTGCTGGCTGAGCCTGCCACTTTAGCCTGCTGGCTGAGCCTGCTGGCTGAGCCTGCTGGCTGAGCCTGCTGGCTGAGCCTGCTGGCTGAGCCTGCTGGCTGAGCCTGCTGGCTGAGCCTGCCACTTTAGCCTGCTGGCTGAGCCTGCTGGCTAAGCCTGCCACTTTAGCCTGCTGGCTGAGCCTGCTGGCTGAGTCTGCTGGCTGAGCCTGCTGGCTGAGCCTGCTGGCTGAGCCTGCTGGCGCCACACCAGCAAAATGTCACACGGCGCTTTGAAAACCGCAAAGCGTGAGGAAGTCCCATTATGCTACATAACGCACCCAAGCTGCCAAATCGACGTTTAAAAAGACCGTCCTATTATTAGCATAGGACGCCTACAGGCTGCGCACCACACCTTACCACTTACCAGGCTGAAGCACCACACCTTACCACTTACCAGGCTGCAGCACCACACCTTACCACTTACCAGGCTGGAGCACCACACCTAGTTACTTACCATGCTGCAGCACCACACCTTACCACTTACCAGGTTGGAGCACCACACCTTACCACTTACCAGGCTGAAGCACCACACCTTACCACTTACCAGGCTGCAGCACCACACCTTACCACTTACCAGGCTGGAGCACCACACCTAACCACTTATCAGGCTGCAGCACCACACCTTACCACTTACCAGGCTGGAGCACCACACCTTACCACTTACCAGGCTGGGGCACCACACCTTACCACTTACCAGGCTGCAGAACCACACCTTACCACTTACCAGGCTGCAGCACCACACCTTACCACTTACCAGGCTGTAGCACCCCACCTTACCACTTACCAAGCTGGAGCACCACACCTTGCCACTTACCAGGCTGCAGACCACACCTTACCACTTACCAGGTGTGCCTGCGACCTTGGTAAGCTGGCCTTGGACGCCCCAAACATGACGTACGGCTCTCGGTAAACGTAATGTGATAGCTCGGATAGCTGCGCCAACTTATTATTGAAACAAGTACCTGCTTTTTAATTGAGAAAGCATCAGTTCCGGGTAGCATGTGGAACGTCCAACACTCGTCCATCTAGACCTCTGCTGGTGTTAACGGCATACACCACGTGTTAACACACAACACAACACGACACACACCACGTGGGGCCACTAGGGCATCATGGAGCCGTGGCCATGCGTCTGCCGTGACAGCAGGGTGTTTCTCCGGGGACTGAGAATGACGCCCCTTCTGCAGACACAGCGCCGGCCGTTAGATGTGACGAATGCCGGTGCCGAGCCGCCGACTGCCGGGAGACGGCCGCAGCGGGCCGGCCGACAGCGGTTGTCGGGTCAAGGTGACCCTTGACGGAGACCTGTTCCTCACTCAGCCATCAGATGAGCAGCGGTGGCAGGCTTCCGGCAGCGGCGCCCCGGTACCAGCAAAGGCGATTGTTGGATAGATCCGGTAGTCAACTGTGCAGAATCCAGCGTCAGGGTTGACAACGGGCAAAAGGCCAACGAGGATACATGCAGCGTCAGGGGTGTAGCTTCTCCAGAAAAGTTGGGGGAGGGGGCTGAGCTGGGAAATATCGCTGAAAGTACCATCAAAGTCCACAAAAATGCATATTTTCCCCCGGATTTGACGCACTTCTATTCCAACTAGGGGGGGGGGCTGAAGCCAAATGGGGGGGGGGCTGAAGCCCCTCAACTGAATAGGGTCCTACACCCCTGTGCAGCGTGGTCAAAATGTATCAATTCCGTAGCAATGGATGGGTACTTCGCTTTCGGTTCCATTTTTCTGTTATTAAATATTTCTACTTGGTCTTGACAAGTTGCTTCGAGAAAAAATGTTACTCCGAAATGTTTAGGTAAAACCCAACTTAACCGCGGAACAAAAAAGGCTAATGCAGCAACTAGAAAACAATTGTTTTATAAATATTAGTTACGTTATAACGAACATTTATGTCACGTGCGAGAGTACGTCACGTAAAAAAAAACGCAATGACACTCGAGTATTACAAGTGAACGTCAAAGCATGCTATTCGTATGTGTAGGTATCCCCCCCTTCATACGCGTGTTTGGAAATAGCAACCAAGTTAAGGAGGAGGCTGGTACTTAGGGAGACATAAGTCCAGTCAAATATATAGATATATTGCTTTGAATTTTTGGGGAAATCGTACATACTTGGTTCTCCAATATATCTTCCGGTTTATGAATATGTTTGAAAAGTTTGATGTTGTGGAAATTGTTTTTTTAAAAATATTTTTTTCATCTCAACATAAAAATATTCAAATATATTAAAAAACCGGAAGATATATTAGAGACCCAAGTATGGACGATGCCCCCAAAACATCAAAGCAATATCTATATTTTTGACTGACTTATGTCTCCCTAAGTACTAGCCTCCTCCTTAACTTGGTTGCTATTTCCAAACACCCCCTTCATACTATGTGGTAGGTTATAGTGTGCCATGCTAATACCGACCAAAGATCTTAAATGGAACAAGGAATACACTTACAAAGACACTAGGCATATCAGTAGTAGCATCTTACAGGTTTCCCTAAATTGGCACGCTGCCAGCATTTCAATTTCTCCTAAAATCTTCAAAAACCTGATTTTCGGCTACCTGCCCCGGTTTGGGGCAGCATGGATCTGATTGCGCCCCTGGCCCGGACCAATCCAACATGGGCCGACCGAGGGGAGGTCAACTCCTACCCACCGTCACTGACACGTTGCCGGTTACACACGGTTATAGTGGAACATTTCAGTGGTCTCGGGAGAGGCTTTTTATTGTAGCAAGTTACACACTGGCAAGTGGGAGGGACGATCTACAGCGACAAACGGAGGTCGAAGGTCAGGACCGTTTCGCACAGAACCGCAGGGCAAATGGTGGTCGGCTGGGCACAGAACCGCAAGCATATCAAAGGCATTTGAAAATGAAAATATGCAAATGCATTTGTTCTGCCAGCCCCATAGGGCTGGCCAGAACATGCGAAACGAAGCGACAGATTACTGAAAACCGCAACATTGACCCGTCTGTGGTGGTTTTGACCGGACCATATATAATTATGAGTAGTTATGATGGTCTTATCAACCAGAGAGTAAAAAGGTTGAATCTGCATCCGTTTCTAGAAGTTCCTGCATCCGTTTCTAGAAAGTTGCTAGAATGGGCATTACACGAACGGTTTACGTTACCAAAAACGAGGATCTACCCACACAGAGGTGACACTTAACCCGCGAGTCACTTGACACTTAACCCGCGGTTTAGCCCCCCCCCCCCCCCCTCTTGAGGAATATTTGGAACATCTCATGACAAATGGAGCTATCGACGCCAACTTTTCAGTACCTTTCCGGGCATCATTTTTAGACATGTCAGCAAAATTAAAATTGTGGGGTTCTATTGTGTCACGAGAAAATGACGTCATAGTGACGTCAATTCCGACAGATTTGGAGCCAAATTAGGCCGTACATTTTAATTTTAAAAAATGTAGAAAATACAGTGTTAAAGATAACTACACTTTACATACATCACATAACAGCTAATGAACAGTACTATCAAACTGCTATCTCGAAATTTGAATGTATTGCATCACGGGATTCGCAAAAAAAATCTGAAAGTCAAAATTATATTTTTCAAAATATTTTCGAAGTTTGTAATTTTTGTTACGGAATATATATGGTAGACACTAGTGTTGTGAATATGTGTAGCGAGTTTCAAATAAATATCTTCAACGGCTACTAACTTATGACTTTTCAAAGGTAAAACAGACGCTACAGACGACGTGGTACGGCGGTGTACTGGCACTTTGTGCGGACTGAGCCACAGCAGGCACAGTCTCCCCCAGTCAGTGATGGTTACGTTGGTGCAAGGTCTGGTGTTCTCAGCGATTCGGTACTGTCTGTCCGTATATGGCGCTAGCAATGCGACGCAACGCAGGCGGCTTCACAAGCTAGTGAGGTTCGCTGCGCGAGTGGTCTCTGGCCGGAGGAAATACGATCATGTGAGCGATGTGATTGATGACCTCGGCTGGCTTCATGTAGACAGCATGTATAAGTATCGCTACCTAGTGTTACTGAAAAAAATGCTGACTACGTCTGAACCACACAACTTTGCCGAAAGTTTAATAACTAGGCAAAGTGTGCACGGGAGAGACACCCGACAGAGTGGAATGCTTGTGACGCCCTCTATACGGACTGAGTCTGGGAGGCGTCGCTATTTGTACGGGGCTGTCGCTGATTACAACGAGCTGCCGTCTGAGCTGCGTTGTTTGAATTTCGCTAGTTTTAAACGCGAGCTCAAGGAGTACCTGATGGAGCGTGAGCGTGATACTTAGTTTTATGACTCACTGCACTCGTTTGAGAAATTGTGATGTGATGTGTTCTGTGTGTTCTGTGATGTGTACCTACATGAAGTATGAGTGTTGCGTCACCCAAGCCCAATAATTATAGCGTGTTTTGACTCGAGTCATGTAATAGCCGTTGCATGCAGCGGATATGCCTCACGAAGTGAAATAAAAAAACAATGGTCGGTCCACATAGCACATAGTATGTGGCAGATCTTACAATACATTGCTACGATCTTTGTGCAGGGGCGGGTCCAGGAGGCCAAAGGGGTCATGCCCCCCCCCCCCCCCCGCCCAAGGTCCTGAAACTATGATTTCCCCCCCCCCCCCCGCGCGCAAGCCAAACTTCAGCGCGCAAGCCAAACTTCTTTTGGAGGATCTTTTGGAGGCGCTGCATGTTTTTCTCTGAGCCGTTGCCGAACACCGTCAAACAGTATCGGACGTGCGAGATGACAAGGGCGTCGACTATGATAGGAAGAAGTGACGAAGAGATCTGGTGACGCACGTGGGTCAGGCCGATGAAGATACCGTTACATGTTTTGACGAGGGCAGATACGTGTGAGTCCCACGAGAGGTTCTTGTCGAACAGTACGCCAAGGTTCCTCGCCGTGGGGCTCTCACGCACTATGTCCTCGCGGAACCGAATAGTGGTCGGAGCCATGCCGCGACAATTTTGAAGGGAACCACAGACCATGAGTTCTGTTTTCCCGGCATTTACTTTCAAACCATGGGAATGGAACCAGGCATCGAGAGATTATAAAGCCGGTTCCATGGTAGCAATGAGCTGAGGGAGGGATCCTTTTTTGCCTGAGATCAGAATTTGTATATCGTCAGCGTACTGCACCACGTGCGCCTGTGGTGCAAACAGGGAAAGATCGTTGGCGAAAATCTGGAATAGGAGCGGGCAAAGAGAGGATCCTTGGAAGACACCGATAGGATTGGGTAGGGATCGGGAAAGGTGACGGTTTCCACGCCCGTCAGCTGTAAAAACAGATTGAGTGTGGCCAGTGAGGTAAGAGGAAAACCAGGTAGTATCGATAGAATAGGTTTGAAGTTTGGAAAGGAGCTTTGCGTGGTCATCACGTCAAAGCATTTTGACTGATCAATGAGACAGAGGAGGGTGATGTCCTGGCGGTCGGTGGCGGAAAGGATATGGTCGGATACGGTAAGAAGCTGGATGCTGGATGGCGCCCCGACAGATGGCAGAGGCTCGCACGCTTGCCTTGACCCACAAGGTACTGCGGCAGGGCGCGCCTGATTCGCTTGCGAGCTTGTTTGTCCGGTGTCGTGACGCACGGGAGAGGACCACCCGGCAGGACAGACTCCTGCGTCTCCCCAGACCGAGAACCGAGGCTGGAAAACGACGATTTGTCTATCGTGCTCCAGCGTTGTACAACGCGCTGCCCGCCGGTGTCGCCGAAATGACACAGCGATGCTTTGTTCGTGCTGTGAAGGCACATCTGACAACCGCTGGCGATACAGGACGTCGCTGAATGTGTTTGTGTGTGTGTATGTATGTGTGTGTGGCATATGTCTCGTGTTTTGGACCTGCATGTTTATATTCCTGTACCGTCTGACTCGGGGTGGTAATAGCCACGACTTATTGTGGATAACCCCACGATCGTAATACGAAGCGCGGTTCATCATGTCATCGAACACCTGGGGGAGCGGTAGGACGTCTTATCTATGGTATGGGTGTCCTGCGGTAGTTAGGTATGTGTACACTGATTTGACCTGGACCGCCAGATTCCCATCTATGAAATTCTTACGAAGATTCCTACGTTTTGTTTTGTAATAATTTTCTTAAATCGGTATTACCATATCTCGAGTAAGTGGCCGAAATTATGCAGTTGACTCGCGACCGAAACTATCTCTTCCCTATAGGAAATAACTTGCAGCTATTTGACTTGTCCCCTTAGAAATATATGAAAGAGATGGGAATCCCAAAATTCGTAACTTGTCGGCGGAGAGTTCAGAATTTCCGTAAGTAGTGAGATGGCAATCCCAAATGAACGACTTACGAAGAAAGTCATTCGTAAGTCAGGATGGGAATCCGGCCCCATGGTTACCTGACCTGATAAGATCCGAAAAAAATAACGCCATGAACGTAATTGGCACCCAAACATCATTGCCAAATACGGCAAGATAGGTGCTACCGTTTTCCCGCGAACTCCGACAAACCCTTAGGGGGCGTCCAAACGCCCCACCCCAGCATGCCGCGGGTTAAGAAAGCCATAGGTCTATAAAAGCATTACTAAGTGTGCAATTGATGTCAGGTCATGGTCAGGTCAAAGGTCAAAATAGACGTACTACCTACATGAGTTTATGGGCTATATTTTCCATCATAAGCCTTCGATTGCGATAATTATTGCCCAAAAGTGCTCTGGAAGGTATAATATATATCCCGCTTAACCCTATTTGTAACAGGGGGCGGCGGATTCCGCCCCCCCCCCCCCCCCCCCCCCTCATGTTTTTCGCAGATATCTCCAGAACGCCTGGGAGCAGGCCCATGAAATTTTGGGACTTTCATAGAATTGAATACTGCATTTGGAGTCAAAATTTTGAGTTCTTAACCTGAACAGAGGCGGTTCCAGGGTACAGTTTTGGGTGGGTTCGGAGGCGATATTTGGCGATAATACGGAAATACGATCTTCACAGTTTCTTCCTAACTGCCTCAAGTATGAAGGAGTTACATCGGTTCACGGTGATTGCAACAAGTGAAAATTAGTTGATATTAATGAAATATCATAAAAATGCCATGGCAGAGGCGGTTTCAGGGGCTTGAAAAGGGGGGGGGGTTCCAGGAAGTATTCAATGCTTGGCGGGAAGCAAATAGAGCAATGTAAGGGGCATTTATAGTTATCAAGATGTAAAATATAGCTTCTGCTTCCATTATTTGCATAATTTATTACATATAGAGTTTCAGGGGCGTGTTCAGGCACATGAAAAGGGGGGTGACTGGTTTGGTGATGACGATATGTCAGCGATAACGGCGCAATAGACGGTTAGCTTATAATGATATATGCACATATGAGGCCAGAAAAGGGAATAAAGCCATTTTTTGCAGAGGCGCGCTCAGGAATGGAAGAAAGGGGGTCATATTATTGCAAGGAAACTAAGAGGCATGGGCGTACAATGACATAACATACTGTAGTTTTCGGATGAAACACGCGCCACAGGCTACTCTACGAACGATTATAAGATAATAGGCGAGTCCAGGTAGGGTAAAAGGGGGTAAGCAATGTTAATTGAAGTTGTAAGTGAAATAGTCACTGTTGACTAGTTAGTATCATAATAGCGGATAATATACTTATCAAAAGGTATTGAGCCGCCCCAGTTTGGATCCTGGATACGCCTATGATGAAGTGCAACATGCAAAAAGGAACTATCTACGATCAGTAACATATTTATAGTGCTGGGTAGCAACTTGTCTGCGGTTAATATTTTTTACCAATTCTACCCCCCTTTTTCACTAACCTGGTACCGCCTATGGCAAAAAATATGATTTTTAACTGTTTTGTCTAATGTCACAATCACATACCATTTCATTTATTAAAAAAAAAACATACAAAAATTTTTTATTACGCATTTACTTCACCCCCATATTGAGTGACCTGCACACGCCTATGATTTTTGCATTTTCAAACGCCACTGTTATATATCAATTTCCAATTCAATCTCTATCGATTCGTATTAATTGTGTCAAAATCGGCCGATAAACATGAAAGCTATGTTGGATAAAAAAAACTAAAATTTGTGGTTTTTGCCCCCCTGTTGCCCCCCTATCAAAAAAATAGTTTGTTTAGTATTTAGAAATGTAGATCGTGTTGAGGGGAACCAAACGCCGTTTCATTTTTGAAAATCGGACGGGTAGATCTGGAGATCTCCGGGGGGCGGAATCCCCCCCCCCTGTTACAAATAGGGGTAGCCAGGAGCCTGTTACAAATAGGGTTAAATGGAATACTTCACCTTTCTATTGGTTTTGAACTGAGATAGCCATTATCTTTCGCCGTTATTAATATGTCAAAAATACTAAGGTAATCTTCTCCAAAACTTAGCCGTTTTTAAGCAATTAAATTTATAGCTAGCAAAATCGGGTCTAGGCTAGTGCCGCCGCTGATTGGCTGACATCGACTTTTTCAGCCAATCCCACTTTGTCAGCCAATCAGCGGCGGTCTATAGCTCAATAATGACGTCGTCATCCCAAATTTTAAACTTAATTTGTATAAAGTTAAGTGACCTTCGAGAGAAAACAAAATCCCATATCGTTTTCAGCAGCACTTACTTCATATTTTCGACTACAACCAGCGTATATTTGACGACTTTCAGAAAGGTGAAACATTCCCTTTAAGCAAAAATGAGACTGCAAGTGAAAGTCAAGGTCAAGGTCAGGTCACAAAAGGTCAATATGCGCTAAAGATGTACGAGAGTCACACGATGAATGTTTTATGGATTATGGATTATTATATGAAATATCCCATCCTGAATGTTCGTAGAATTCGATAGTGATAGTAATTTTACCGCCCGACCTCATGTAAGAGCCGATAAATTACCGAGTACCGATAAATTATTACTTAAAGGGATTATACGGGTTTCCGTCCTGAAAGGAAATGCACTCTTTTGCAGTTGTATGAGCTTTAAACACGTTTAAGACATATATCAGGGACCTCAATGCTCATTTAGTCCATTATTTCAGCAATTGTCAGCGTTAAAACTTGGACGTTTTTTCAAGACAAGGACTTGATCGGCACTACTGTCCACCACTTCTATCTTAAAGGGAAATAATGACCTTTCGGATTTTGTTAGCAACAATTTATTAGGCTACCGTTATGGTTTTAAAATTATTTTATTTAAATTTAAGAATTAAATCAAATTATTCCCAAATTCAAAGTTGTAAGTTTGGAAAAAATACAAAACAAGTACCTTGTGTATTTCATGAAGGTCATTGGCAAATTCGTCCTTCCCTACCATTGTTTACATCGAGTGCGGCATTTTTGGAGGCTCTGTGACGTTTCCGATCAAACTGAGCGCTGCTCGGACACACGCTAGTAGCGCTTTCGTTTTCCATGGCAACCAGGCGTCAGCCAATCAAAAGCCAGAAAGGGAATACGTTCTGGCTTTTCATTGGCTCACGCCTGGTTGCCATGGAGAACGAAAGCGCTACTAGCGTGCGTTCGAGCAACGCTCTGATCCGTGAAGCAATCCATGATGCATGACTGACTATCAGTATAAGTCATGAATAACAACAACATGCAAACTATACCAACTCGAATAAAATAAGGGCGGAATGAATTGAACCCCAGGCAAGCTAGTATTCGCAAAGCACTCGGCACTGCGCCCCAATAGCAAAAGGTGAGGGAAATGCATATTGGATACAATATTATTACGTCACAAGTTTCTGAAGTGTCAACTACTATGAAATAAAGTGATAAAATACCTTTAATAATGATTAACAAGAAAATTCAAACTTAAAAACAATAATTTGAATAAGTCTTTAATTAGCTTTCAACTCAAAATCAGATATATTTTGCAGTGCTACACAAGAATGGCACCAGTGACGTCATTAACAAACCCTGCTACGGGACTTGGGTATACTAATCAGGAACAACTCGCCACAATGGTTAAGTGCGCCGAGAAGCATGACAATGACTTTGTAAACAAATCGCCGACGCTAAATAGGTCGCCGTCGATGTGCATCGATGAGCTTCCGATTTAATTGCCAGTTTTGCGTTATTGTTTGTTAGTTTTTTGGGGAAAAATATTATTTTTCATGATAATATAAAGCATAGTGTTATACACAGCCACAGACAAATTATACAATACTCCTAATGTTGAAAACAAATTAATCGATTTTCAAAAATTGAGGGTCGCAACCACTAACTATGCCGCCGTTGATGTGCATCGATGAGCTTCCGATTTTATTGCCACTTTTTCCAATCGCTGTTAGTTTTAGAAGATCGCCGGGCATATAATCACAACAAGCAGAACGCACAATATATTTTCCACTCCATTGCGTTAAAAAAAAATACGGGAAAAGCCCGCAGTTTGATGAGGGCCAAAAGTACTTGCAAGTACCGGTCGTTAAAAGTGTGGAACGCTTATCAACTTTAACTTGAAATATCTTTCGGTAGGAAAGTTTTCATGCAAAATGTGATGAATTTACAATATATTTTGGTCTCGTCTGGCGATTTCAAGTGCTAACTCCATTTTTGTGAAAAAAGGTCATTATTTCCCTTTAAGATCAATTTCAGAGTTTTTAATTATCTGCAAGTCCTACACTGGTTCACACAATGATTATGCAACTTAAAACTTACGGGACTTTTCATTACTGCACACTGTTCGTTCAGGTTTTGTGGTTTTTGTGGTTTGTGTGGTTTTCTTATCTCTGTCCTTTAGCGTTGAGAATTTGGTGGTGGCGTATTCATTTTTTGGCATGAAAATTCATGAAAAATATCGAATTTTATGAGAAAACTAGGTAACTGTTGCTGTCGTTGGAACAAAACAAGTTTATTTGCTTTCAAATATGGCTTATTTGACCGGAAATATGCCATAAGTGAGGTGTTTGTATTAGCATAAAAGAGATAACTGGCTCTGCCCCAGCCGGTCCTGCAGAAAGTACGTGGTGGCATCACCGCGCACTTTGAAATGTCTTTACGTGCAGAGGAGGCCATTTCCAGAAAAATGTGGCTACCGTGGGACTTCTACCACCTTTATAAGTACGTTTTACTATGCAACTCAATTATTCTGGGAAAAACCCGTATAATCCCTTTAAATGAAGTTATTGTCAAGTTGAGGCCAAGGTCAGGTCACAAATTAAAAACTCACAATTTATTAAAAATGTATGTTTCTGGACTAATTTTGTCTCAGAAATACAGTGATGATGATTTGTTCGTATCTGGCCATCCCATATCACGTCTTTGCCAGAACCAGGCCCCTGCCTCGATCAGGCCTGACCAAGAACGGGCCCCTGCCAGGTATGGGCCATATTACGGGGCCTTTTGATACGTGACCCTCATAAATTTCGGGGGGGCCAGCTGACCCATTTGACCCCCTCCCCCCTCCCACCTGCGTGCGCCACTGCCAACTTGCATAAGGATACTCCCGCTACTTGCTGTGTCAGTGGTAACAGGGGCGTCGCCACCGGGTGTGTGTGGGGGGACTGGGGGCGCTCCACCCCCACCCCCCTCAGGATCGCTACGCCCGGAGCCCCCCCCCCCCCCCCCCCAGATTCGCAGGATTTTAACATCATTACTGGCCCCCAAACCCATGGCTGCCCTCCACCCCACCACCACTCAAAATTGTGTGGCGACGCCACTGCCTAGAGAGGTGATTTGTTGACTAAGTTAGCGTACTTTCCGCTTCTAAAAAAGCTGAGTGACTTATACATGCGCATTACTGCTAAGTTGCAGTGGCATGGCTGTTAATTAACCACAGTCCACACAGGCACACAGGCACGCAGCCAGGGGCGGCGGGTGCGGCCGCACCCCCTGGAGGCCAGGAGGGCTCTTTTCGGCGGCGGAGGGGCCTTTTCGGCGCACGCAGCGCGCGGAAAAGGGCCGACAAGACTGCGCGAAGCGCGGTATCATAGGCTCTTTACCACGCGAGGCGTGGTCTTATAGAACTTATAGCATTTCAGAGGCTCTTTAGGGCCACCAGGACCGTCTCTGAAAGACCAGAGGGCCCCTTGGACGTTCACAATAACCCTGTGCATGTCAGAGGGGCCCCTGGCCAGACCAAAAGGGCACCTGAGCGGGTCCAAGGGCCATCTGAACACGTCGAATGGACCCCTAGCCAGCACAGGGACCCCTGGACAGGTTGAAAGGCCCCTGAGCATGTCGGCAGGGCGACTAAGCAGCCAGCACAGTCCCTTCCCAGGCCATAAGGGCCCCTGAGCAGGTTGTTGGACCCTTGAACAGACCCCAGAGGGCCCCTGGGAAGTTCAAAGGGCCCCTGTGCAGGTCAGACGGGCCCCTGACCAGACCGAAACAGCCCTCTAGGTGGGTCAGGACGACCCCTGAACATGCCGAATGGGCCCCTAGTCAGCACGGAGGGGCCCGGGGCAGGTCGGAGGGCCCTCGAAACAACCTGCTCAGGGGCCCTTATGGCCTGGGAAGGGACTGTGCTGGCTGCTTAGTAGCCCTGCCGACATGCTCAGGGGCCTTTCAACCTGTCCAGGGGTCCCTGTGCTGGCTAGGGGTCCATTCGACGTGTTCAGATGGCCCTTGGACCCGCTCAGGTGCCCTTTTGGTCTGGCCAGGGGCCCCTCTGACATGCACAGGGTTATTGTGAACGTCCAAGGGGCCCTCTGGTCCCTGAGCAAGTTGGAGGGCCCTTGGACAGACCCCCAGAAGGCCCCTGGAAAGTTAAAAATGTCCCTGTGCAGATCGGAGGGCCCCTGACCAGACCGAAAGGGCCCCTGGGTGGGCAAGAAGGGCGCCGGAACATGCCGAATTGGCCCCTAGCCAGCACAGAGGGGCCCCAGGGCAGGTAGGTGGGCCCCCCTGAGCATGTTGGCAGGGCGACAAAGCACCCAGCGTGGTTCGACCAGAATAGTCGCTGGACAGATCGGAGGGGCTCCTGGGCAAGTCAGAGGGGCCCTGGCTAGACCGAAACGGTCCCTGGGCCGGTTGTAAGGGCCCCTGAACATGCCGGATGCGTTCCTAGCCAGACTGGAGGGGCCCCTGGACAGGTCGGAGAGGTCCCTGAGCATGTCGGCAGGGAACAAAGCAGCCAGTTCAGTCCCTGGCCAGGTAGGAAGGACCTCGTGAACAGGCCGAATGGGCCCTTTGACACACAAGAGGGGCTTCTTGGAAGGTTAGAGGAGTCCCTGGACAGACCGGAAGGGCCCAAAGCAAAGTAGAGATTACAGATGAAGATTAAATACAAAGAGGACTTACTCCACAAGAAAAATATTAAAATCGGAGCTTTGGGTATATTGTAACACCCTTCGTCAGCGATTAAGAGGCATTCGGTAACAGGTCACTGCTCGCCTTTAAGATGAGCAATGACATGTTACCGAATGCCTCTTAATCGCTAACGAAGGGTGTTACAATATACCCGCCAGCTCCGATTTTAATTTGCATTGTAGAGAAAGTCTTCTTTGTATTTAATATATATCACCCACTGTCATGTCTTTGTCTCATGTCTTTGTCTCATCATATCTTTCCGCGGATCCCAGATTAGTCCCTGAACAGGTCAGAAGGGCGTTGAAAAGGCCGGAGGGGCCCCTAGACGATCTGAAGGGACCCTGGGCCTTTCAACAGTAAGAATGCAGTTGTCCAGGGAATAAAAGTCAAAAAATTTGCGCCTCTCCGCGGCGCAATTTAACTACAAATTCAATTATATGCGGGTTAGAAGAAGAAAAAAAACGCTTTTCTCGGCGCATTGATTTGTTATGTTGCTACTTTCCTTTATAATTGGGCAAAATAGTTCACTTTATCATTTGCACTTTTAAACGCACAATAACATTTTTAGAGATCCGCACCATAAGCAATGTGACGCATTGATGAGAATGCATATCTAGGGCATAAGACTCAAAATTTTCACTGCTTAAGGGTTTCAGGTCTTGAGCTTAAAAAATATTCCAAGTTGGTATAGCTGATTCCAAATTGGTGTCGCTGGTTCCAAAGTTAATATGGCAGTTTGCTAACTGCAGGTCCTAAACATTGGTATGGCTCATGCCATACCTGTCATATTGCATTTTTCATCCTCGTAACGTGCTTTTTCACCCGTTTTGTTTGGACCTTTCAACGCTTGGGAAGGGGCTCTTTCAGCGCTCGGGAAGGGGCCCTTTCGAGGCGCCGCACCCCCCCCCCCCCCCCGGACGAAATCCTGGCTACGTGCCTGCAGACACGTAGCCAGGATTTCGTCCAGGGGGGGACGGCACCTCGAAAGGGCCCCCTTCCCGAGCGTTGAAAAGGCCCCCTTCCCAATCGTGGAAAGGGCCAAACAAAACGGATGAAAAGGCACGTTACAATGATGGAGAATGCAGTATGGCAGGTATGGCATGGGTCATACTATCTTTTAGTAGCTGGAGTTAGTAAACCGAGATATTTGCCATTTGAACTTTTGAACCAGTTACATAAAAACACCAGTTTGGAATCAGCTATACCAACTTCGCATATTTTAGGTCCAAGCCCTGAAACTCTTAAAGAGGAAAAAATACTTTTCCCACAAAAAAATGGACTTATTAATTGAAATCGACAGACGAGACCAAATACAAATATATTGTAAATTTATCACATTTTGCATAAAAACTTTCCCACCGAAAAGATATTTTAAGTTAAAGTTGATAAGCGTTCCACACTAATAACGGTCGGTTACTCAGCAACTAGCTACTCGGTAACGAATTCAGTTAACTAGCCTCCCTACGCATTGTTATTTATCATGAAGGTATACAATATGTTTCCTGCGCTCTATCTTTCCGAATATGTGCCAAACTTTAATGAACAATCGACAAGCATTTTAAAAAGTGCATTGAAATTGGCAGTTTAGTTTGGTTCCGGACGTCGACCTATTTAGTGTATGCGATTTGTTGAGCCACGAGAGGTATTCAACGTTTGAACAGTTTGATACAAAAGTGTCGCGTGTCGCGTTTCGTTAGTGGAGGGAAAACAACCCGATCATGAACTCCGAAAAATTATATATACTTGCTTTTTGATTTGTACAAACTTTCAACTTCTAATTAGGGAATAATTGTATAGCATTCTTAAATTTAGATCATATCATTTTTACACCATAACGGTAGCCTAAGAAATTGTTGCAAAAAATAAAAAGGTCATTATTTCGAAAAATTTGGAATCTGATGCCCTGGATATTCATTTTTTCCTCTATCAGCTCCATCACTTTTTTACCGCACTCTTAAACGCAAGAAAAACATTTGTTTTAATTTTAGTAAACTAATTGGGCAAAATAATTATCTTTACCACTGTTTTATCGCACTCTTAAACGCAAAAAACAAAATAAAATTAAAGCGAACTATTTTGCCCAATTATATAGGAAATTAGCAATATATAAACAAAACATAAATGCGTTGTGAAACGGTGTAAATTTATAATTTTGTTTTAACCCGTATACAATTGGATGTGTACTGTAATTGCGCCGCGGAGCGGTGCGAACATTTTTATTTTATTCCCTGGATAACTGTATTCTTACTGTTGAAGGTTGCTTGAGGTGTGTACTGTTTGACAGGTGCTTGAAATTTGAGGGCAGTGTCATGTGCTCAAAGTTGGGGGGGGGGATAAAAGACACTCTGCCCCTCCCCCCCCCCCCCCCACACACTTTGAAGTTGGGGGGACATGTCCCCCCTGTCCTCCCCTCCTCCCCCCCCCCCCCCGGTGGCGGAGCCCATGTCAGAGGGGCCTTTGAAGTTCAGAGGGGACCTATGGAGGTCAGAAGTGGCCCCTGGAGGCCAGAGGAGGTCCTTTGGAGGTCAGAAAGGCCCCAGAAGGCCAGAAGCGGCCCTCTGGAAGCCGCAGGGGAAGTGAGAGGAGTCCTATGGAGGGAAAAGGCCCCTTCTCAAATGGAGGCCCCTCAAATGGTGGCCCACTAAATTTCGACTTGCCCCCACCCCCCCCCCCCCCCCCCCCCCTGACAAAAATCCGTGGCGCCGCCCCTGACTAAAGGTCATGTTGGTATTTTCTTCCCAAAAGTTGTTCGTGCATAAATGTGTACCTAATAAAGGTATGGCAATACTTGTAACGCCATCGTACTTGCCTCGTCAAGACGATTCGAATCATACTTATGGTGACCGTATCGGGTCAAGTTCAAAATATGACCTAAGGTCAAGGTGATTTGGTGACCCAGGTTGGTCTTGTTGCATATGGGGAGACGCATCACGACAAGATAAACACTGTGGTATCAGTCACACGTATCTAGCTAGCACGTCTCTAGCTCTCCAGTTTGTTCCTTGCTTTTCCTACAATTTTCGGGAGGCACATCCAAACGCGGGGGCGGGGGGGGGGGTCGGTAGGACGTGATCCTTTGCAGGGATGTCAATACCGTGTTTAAAGGAAACCAGAGACTTTCATAATGGGATTTTTAGTGCTGAGATATAGCAGTTTTGAAGGCCATGTCGAAAAGTCACTTACTGCATACTCTGGTTGTAAGGACTCTCCTGCTGAATATATTAGATGTTTTGTCCTGTCATTCAGCGTTGTGTCAAAAAAAAACGTAGCGCTGTGTCAAGAAGCTTCATATGTAAGCATAGGATAAAAGCAGCGTTACTGGACCAGCGAGCGAACCCTTCGCCACTGACAACATTATCCTGGTTGTGTAAGCAATGATGAGATAATCATTATATTTGTACTCACTAATTTTATAAATAATTATTTTAACCAAGTTTCTAGTTTTTTACAGGCTACAGTTCACTTCTATTCGTCTTTCGAATCACACAATGTAGTGGATCAAGCACCAGACATGTGCCTGGATCCCGGAATCCAGCCGAGATCCGAATATCTGGGTCCTGTGTCCTGGGATCCACATGGGACACCAGATCCAGGTACACAATAAGCCGAGGGATCCACAAAGATCACAGATCCTGATATATTTTGAGACGAGGGATCCACAAATATCCCAGATCCTGAAGGATTTTACTCCGAGGGATCCAGGCGGATCCCAGATGCATTTTACGCGGAGGGATCCTACTGGGATCCAATATCTGCATGCATTTTATGCCGAGGGATCCACTGGGATCCCAGATCCAATTTGGGATCCAGGCACAAGTCTTAAATAACCAAGAAGTATGTACAGTCGGTCCCAAAATGATCTTCCCTAGCTCTGGGTCTCCCACGGCAGGCAAAACGATAGCTGGCTGAATCCCACACCGAGGCGGGACCGGACCGGTTTGACAGCTCGCCCGGTGCCAGCCGATACTTGGCGGAATCTGCACCGCTCCGTCCTGGTCTGACCCACACAGGCCGATTGGAGAATAACAATGCGCATTTGTGGCGAGGCTGTGTGGCGAACCGTGGTTGGAAATATACGCAGACCTAGAATGTCAAGTTAGCGACGATGTCAGTGATGACCAGTTTTAAGAAAACCATAGGTCTGTGAAGCATCGCTAAGTGTCCAATTGATAGAACACTGCACGGGCTATACTACGACGAATATTTGTATCTCAAGTTGACCGATACTGTCGCCACAGATGTCGTCTCGGAAATGGCTATCCGTCGTGTCGCTTGCGACGATTGAGAAATTTGCCGTGCACCACAAAATAAAGTGTCGATATTTTGACCTGATCTCAAGGTCAGAGTCAAATTTAAACACGTACCCAGTCAGATGCTCTATCAGCTACACACCTGGCGATGCTTCATATACCTAAGGTTGTAAATACTGTCGTCGCAGATATCGTCGCTAACTTAATGGATATAAACCCACCCGGGTGTTTGTGGAGTGTGAAGGACGGAGCGGCGTGATTCGAACATATCAGTGCGAGGCCCACCGCATTTGTCTGCTTTTTCGTGTAGAATCATCAGGTGGACGTTTGCATTCGCAATTTCGGGGTTTTGCATTGCACATGACACGTGGCATGATTAAGAAAGAAATACACGTAAACGCGCCTGGCGCCAGCGCGGCTCGAACCCACGACCAATCTACGAATACGCTAGGAGTAGGCAGCTATACCGACTGAGCTATTTGGGCTGATGTGGTGAACACTGTTATTCAGTCTCCAATATTGGATCTCTGCCAGCTCAGGACAGGTGACCTCTTGACCCTCGAGACAGACGGCCCTGACCACCACCCGGGTCGCGGCGCATTCTATTCCGACAACGCCCCGCTCTCTCTCTCTCTCCCCCCCCCCCTCCCCAAGTCACGCACCTGCCAGACAGCCACAATGGGTACCAACCTACGGTGGGGAAACCATCTTTTTGTGCCTATCGCGACCGTAGCGCCACGTGGTGGCAAGGGAAGATCATTATGAGACCGACTGTACCTACAATACGAATATCTAAGATTTTGAATATCGGTGACCTAAGGTCGCCGGTGGGGTCAATTTCGTGACCTCCCATTATAAGTCAATGGGGAAATATTAAAATGTTTCCTATTCCGAGGATACGCATGTTATCAGTCCAGTTCCTTCTGGATCATGTTATCATAGGCTATTATTGATGATCCAGGTTCAATTTTTGTTCAGTGACCCATACAGGGTCAGCTGAGGTCACTGAGGTCACCAACACTTTGTGTCAATAACTCTCGATAGAATGAAGATAAATAAGCGAAACCGGCATAAATGTGTTTGTCTCGTCGAGACACGTCTCCCAATATGCAACATGACCTACTTGGGTCGCCACTTGACCTTGACATGAGGTCAAAGTTCTAAGCTGACCTAAACTGGTCCAAATGAATGTGAAAAATAGTGCTTGACATTTGATGACCTCTGGGCCCAAACTATTAACCTGATATAAAATTTGATGGCATGTTATGATTGAATATTTAAATAGCTTCCGATTGTGCTTTTTCTTCGTTTGTTCCTAGCTATCATAGTTCCCGAGATATTTGGGAGTCTCTGGAGCGATGTCCTAAAACTGGAAAATCTGACCTTTGATGACCTCTGGTGACCTCAATATTGACCTGAACCCAAAAATGTAGAAATAGTTTGTTATTTTTGATGAGCTTTCGAACCGTGTTTTCGGTTTTCTAATGATAAAATTTGACAACGAAAAGGTGCACCGAGATGAGTGAGAAGATTGCCAAAACAAAATATTTGGTTTCGCCCCCCCTCTCCCCAACTTTAAAATCGTTCCCGGGCCACTGGCTCATTGCTGACAATATAACTAATTTGAAAGGTCGAGGAAATGGGCATTTTAAGTGATGCAATAAACGTAATATATCGTATCAATTCATATTTGCATCGTTTCAGTTGTTTTGAAGAAAATAACTCTGACTGGACTGGTTCCCCAATGCGCATCAATGTACTATATTGTCATAGAAAGAAAGAGGACAGTCTAGTTAAGCGCTGAGTCACGATGTTAGCATCGTCAGACTGTTCTGAGAAGAATTGCTAAGCTTTGTGACCTAGACAGTGCGGGGCCCCGCCTGTTGCGGTATCATTTCCACAAAACACAGCACAGTATCAGTGAAGTCACCTCAAGATAATCTGATATTGATGGAAGCTAGCAGCTTTTGAGGTAAGTGGAAGAACCGGTTATTAATTAAGGCGCAAATGTAAAATGTCGAGTCTTTTATATGATGAATGCAGTAACAACCAAACTCAGTCGTGTAAAACGGGACACCTGCTTCATGTGAATACGCAAGGAGGATACAGTCACATTATAGGGCAGATCGCTTAGATAATTTTAATTTCGCTTAGATAAGGCTTAGACAATTTGCTTCAGTTTACAATGCAAGGCCCTATGTCATTAAGGAAGCAAACGACGGAATAAATTGTAATTATCAGGTGCGCTTCAGCCATTCTCGGTACCGCTCCCAATCTATTAATATTGTCAAGGCTACTAGTGAATAAGGCTGTGCAGACATAACTCGTGACGTCACTCGGGCACTTATTTCCGACTCAGGCTTGCTGGATATTTGACATCACGTGGTATATTTTTTTGGGTTGGTACTAACAAGTAATTGGAAGAGTCTAGCCCAGTCAATATTATACATCGATTGTCGGACTAGGAGCCGTTCAGTTGTGCCTGTAAATAAGAAATTTAGAAATATTTACCAAATGAACAATTTTAAAAAACGTCAGTCGTCTTCTTTCTGAGAACAAAAATGCAGGATTTATCTTCGTTGTATACGACTCCGCATATTACTCAGTCATGGGTGGATAATCGTTTCAAAAATTGGTGTGGTCGGCGTCTGGAGGCCAGCAGCCCACTGGTGCAATTTGATAACCGTAGTGCTATTTTTCAGCTGTAATGGCTTCAATTTCATGTAAAGTAACAAGTTCAATTTTGCTTAAAGATAAATATTCACCTTTGATTTATTTATCTGCATTTGTATGTGACGCATGTATGATATCAAATTGGTGGTGCCTCAATTTAAAATGAAATAATAACTTTTTTATATTTCAAAAATTACATTTTGGGAAATTACCAAAATATATACTTACCGGGGTGGAATTGTTGCCGGCAAAAAGGGGCTTTTGCCACTGGCCGGTTTAAACCGGTTTTTACCGGCAACAAGTGGCAAAAAGTGGCAAAAACTAAAAACTGCCTGCTTTTTTCATTAAATTGTTTGTAAAAGAAGTAAATATTCCTACATCATTGAATCATTTTAAATGCTGTGCCAGTTGCAATGCAATTGTGAAACTGCAATTATTGCATTTAAGGGAATGTGTCACCTTTGTATTAGTTTTAAACTGAGATAGCCATTATCTTTGGCCGTTGTTGCAATGTCCAACTTACTAAGGTCATTTTCCCCAAAACTTAACCGTTTTTAAGCAATTCAATTTACCATTTGCAAAATGACTCCAAGCTGGTATAGTCGCTGATTGGCCGACAGCCACCTTTTGAGCCAATCCCACTTTGCCAGCCAATCAGCGGCGGTCTATAGCTCAATAATGACGTCATTTGACCAAATCTAAAAACTTAATTTGTATTAAGTTAAGTGACTTTTCGACTGAAAAAATATCACCATCGTTTTCAGCAGCACTACTTCACATTTGCTACTATAACCGGCGTATATTTGACAACTTTCAGAAAGGTGAAACATTCCCTTTAACCAGATTTGCTTAGCCCAGCAGCACAATTTTTCACTGGCTTATATATGACAAAGAGTGCTGCTTGACCTGAACTGAGATAGCTGGGACAAATCTATATTTAGAACTGTGGAAGGTCATGACGGACAGTGGGCAGTATGGAAGGACAATGAAACTATACAGATCATAATAGGCATTGAGTTTCTTTTTGGAGAGTGACACTTCTAAAGAAAGTGTCACTCTGTACATTGGGCACCTCGTCAGCCTTTGGCAGCGCTGACGCCTTAGGTTCAAGTGACCATGATGGTTGAGCAAGCGATTTGTCGTTCATTGGTGTGAGGGTTAATCCCAATGCAATTTGTAGGGTAGAGAGGTTCTGTGGGAAACTTCGTTTTGTGCAAATTTCATGACCCTAGGTCAATATCTTCAAAGTCAAATGAGGTAAAATGAAGTCAAACATGCTAAATTGTGTTTGTTATGCTCTCCTTGGCATTGTTATGGAACGCAGTGATTGCATATATATATATATATATATATATATATATATATATATATATATATATATATATATATATATATATATATATATATATATATATATATATATATATATATATATATATATATATATATATATATATATATATATATATATATATATATATATATATATATATATATATATATATATATATATATATATATATATATATATATATATATATATATATATATATATATATATATATATATATATATATATATATATATATATATATACATATACATATACATATACATATACATATACATATACATATACATATACATATACATATACATATACATATACATATACATATACATATACATATACATATACATATACATATACATATACATATACATATACATATACATATATATATATATATATATATATATATATATATATATATATATATATATATATATATATATATATATATATATATATATATATATATATATATATATATATATATATATATATATATATATATATATATATATATATATATATATATATATATATATATATATATATATATATATATATATATATATATATATATATATATATATATATATATATATATATATATATATATATATATATATATATATATATATATATATATATATATATATATATATATATATATATATATATATATATATATATATATATATATATATATATATATATATATATATATATATATATATATATATATATATATATATATATATATATATATATATATATATATATATATATATATATATATATATATATATATATATATATATATATATATATATATACTCCCAAAATAGGCTGAAATGATCTGTTGGGAAGTCTAATGATACCATTTTACCTCAGGTCATTTGCATAGCAACATTTCATTGCAGTCATTTTTGAGACATTTTGATTTGTTTTACTTTGATGGTCTATAACTCAAAAAGTTGCCGGCCGATTTTTATTTTTGATACTTTAGACCAGTGTTCGCCATGGGCCCACCAAACCCCAGCCCAGCCCAGCCCAGGCCCATGGACACCAAGCCCAGGCCCGGACCAGGCCTAGTCAAATTCATAATATTGAGGCCCAGGCCCGGTCCGGCCCGTTCAGATTAAGCATACAATTATTTTCACAAAATTTGCAATAATTATCCTAACATATTTACTTGTATACTATAAATGTGAAACAATGAACCAACTATGCTAACCAAAAAACAAAAAGCCACAGCCACAGCAACAGTGTGTTGGTATGTAAGTGAACTGCTGGCTAAAATATTTTTGAGCTCTGACCTGAGCTTGTGCGACGCGCGCATTACTTCAAAATTGTCAGGCCCAGGCCCATCCAGAGGCCAGTGATTTCCTTAAAGTTGAGGCCCAGCCCAGGCCCAGCCCAGGCCCAGCCCAGGCCCAGCCCAGGCCCAGCCCAGGCCCAGCCCAGGCCCAGCCCAGGCCCAGCCCAGGCCCAGCCCAGGCCCAGCCCAGGCCCAGCCCAGGCCCAGCCCAGGCCCAGCCCAGGCCCAGCCCAGGCCCAGCCCAGGCCCAGCCCAGGCCCAGCCCAGGCCCAGCCCAGGCCCAGCCCAGGCCCAGCCCAGGCCCAGCCCAGACCCAGCCCAGGCCCAGCCCATGGCCCATAGGGCCAGCCCAACTCATGGCGAACTCTGCTTTAGACGACGCGCTGTTAATTTTTTAGGCAGGTACAATAAAAATGGTGCACATCGACCGGTAAAATCAGGAGATATTCATACACAAAAACAAACAAACAGGAGGGGTTAGCGGATTTCGCCCCCCCCCCCCCCCCCCCTCCCTCCAGTGCGCGTGTTAAAGACATATATTGATAAAAATATTTTCATTTTCAATGGAATTTGGAAAGAAGCAAAACAAAGCCTACTTAAATAGATTGAGCTATGCACTGCAATGCTTAAATTGATCTGGTAAAAAACAATTATCAGATTTGGTTCATTGGAGTTTGTGCCACTTTTTGCCATTTTTTGCCACTAGGGGTTTTGCCAGCCGGTTTTAACTGGTAAAACCAGTGGAAAAAAAACACTTTTTGCCACGCACTGCCAACCCTGGTACTTACATATGGTGACGAACAGTTCCATCACTATCTCTGGTTTGAATGTTGATTAGTAAATAAGTCATAGGGCCAGAAATGAAGTAAGTGCGCCAAGAAGCGTAACAACGTCCCTGATTGGTCAATGAAACCAATCGCCGACGCTAAATAGATCGCCGTTGGGTGCATAAGTAAACTTCCGATTGCATTGCTAGTTTTTCCATTGTTTGTTGGTTTGTTTTGGAGGAAAAAAATCATTTTTTCATGATAAGCTGAAGCATAGTGTTGAATACAGCCAGAGACAAACTATACAAAACGCCTAATGTTGAAAACAAATGAAGCAACTTTAACAAATTGAGGGTCGTAACTACTAACTAGGCCCTCGTTGGGTGCATAAGTTAACTGCTAATTTGGTTACCTTGTTATTCAATGTTTGTTGATTGTTAAAGGCGGCCGCACACTACGCATTCGGCGCCCGATATCACTGCGAAATTCCGCCTCGGAAAATCGCGGCGATACCGCTGAATATCGTCCTTGTTCCGGCGGATTCGGCGCTGTCTGCTCGCGAGATTCCGCGCCGCCGACCTACAGCATGTCGCAACCTGTGCCTACAGCCTGTCCCAAGGTAAATTAATGATGGCCATTTTTCGACGAAGATGTAAGTTTAGAACCACGACACTTTTAGGTAATAAATTTCACAGCGGCAAGAGCATGCTGTGCAAAATTTGTACCTCTGTCTTGCATATATTCGCCACCGTTAGCCTGATCAATTTTGTTGTCCGCGGCTCCGCGGCGTTCAGTCGCGGAAAAAAGCTCGTTCGAATCAGCTTTTTCCGCCGGTCCGCAGATGGCCGGCCGACGACATTCGTCCGCGATTTTTGACGTTTCGGCTGACGCGAAGGCGGAAAGTCGCTAAAGATGCGCGGAAAGTCGTAGCGATATCGCGACCTCCGCGCGCCGAATGGCCTAGTGTGCGGCCGCCTTAAGGATATTAGGGCACATAATCACAATAAATAAGTGCAAGACATATTTTCTATACAAATTTGCCCAAAACATTACGAGACAAGTCCGGCATTCGAAATTCGTTACCAAGTACTTGCAAGCACCGGTCGTTTTAAGCGTGGATCGCTTTATCAACTTTGACTTGAAATATCTCTCGGTAGGAATTGTTATATGCAAAGTGTAATGCATTTACAATATATTTTGGTCTCGTCTGTCGATTTCAAGTAATAACTCAATTGTTGTGGAAAAAGGTGAATATTTCCCTTTAACCATGATCTGGGCCTTACTTTAGCACATTTAGCACAGCTGAAGCAGCATGACACACTGGCCCTGGACACGCGGGGGCTCAGTTGCAGTTCATTTGTTATTGATGGCGGACCGATGTGGGACACGCAACAATTGACTAACAATCTAATGAGGATAAGAAACTGACAAGACATTTAGCCACTTGGTCCCAATAGGAGCTTGAACCACAACAATCACATCCAGGTTCTCCACTTACTTACCATGCCTCATTACGCTTCATCTAAAAACATGTCCAAAGTCCTTCGATTCTTCATTGTGATTATAGCCGTCTTAAGCCAGAGAACAAGTCACGAGACATGACATCAAAGCAACAAACTGATCTGTACTGAATTCCACGCCGGAGATCGGAAAACAAACAAACACCCCAGCTCAACCAGCCGGCTGCCACAGCCGGCTCCACCCACCGCACCAGCAACACCGTGTCACCCACCAGCTCCACCAGCCGGCTGCCAGAGCCGGCTCCACCCACCGCACCAGCAACACCGTGCCACCCACCAGCTCCACCAGCCGGCTGCCAGAGCCGGCTCCACCCACCGCACCAGCAACACCGTGCCACCCACCAGCTCCACCAGCCGGCTGCCAGAGCCGGCTCCACCCACCGCACCAGCAACACCGTGCCACCCACCAGCTCCACCAGCCGGCTGCCAGAGCCGGCTCCACCCACCGCACCAGCAACACCGTGTCACCCACCAGCTCCACCAGCCGGCTGCCAGAGCCGGCTCCACCCACCGCACCAGCAACACCGTGTCACCCACCAGCTCCACCAGCCGGCTGCCAGAGCCGGCTCCACCCACCGCACCAGCAACACCGTGCCACCCACCAGCTCCACCAGCCGGCTGCCAGAGCCGGCTCCACCCACCGCACCAGCAACACCGTGTCACCCACCAGCTCCACCAGCCGGCTGCCAGAGCCGGCTCCACCCACCGCACCAGCAACACCGTGTCACCCACCAGCTCCACCAGCCGGCTGCCAGAGCCGGCTCCACCCACCGCACCAGCAACACCGTGTCACCCACCAGCTCCACCAGCCGGCTGCCAGAGCCGGCTCCACCCACCGCACCAGCAACACCGTGTCACCCACCAGCTCCACCAGCCGGCTGCCAGAGCCGGCTCCACCCACCGCACCAGCAACACCGTGCCACCCACCAGCTCCACCAGCCGGCTGCCAGAGCCGGCTCCACCCACCGCACCAGCAACACCGTGTCACCCACCAGCTCCACCAGCCGGCTGCCAGAGCCGGCTCCACCCACCGCACCAGCAACACCGTGTCACCCACCAGCTCCACCAGCCGGCTGCCAGAGCCGGCTCCACCCACCGCACCAGCAATACCGTGCCGGACACGTACACCGAGCGTCGCCGTCCGCCAACTGACCTCTCGTCCGCCAACTGACCTCTCCAAGCGTCGCCGTCCGCCAACTGACCTCTCGGAGCGTCGCCGTCCGCCAACTGACCTCTCGGAGCGTCGCCGTCCGCCAACTGACCTCTCGTCCGCCAACTGACCTCTCGGAGCGTCGCCGTCCGCCAACTGACCTCTCCGAGCGTCGCCGTCCGCCAGCTGACCTCTCGTCCCCGGCACGCACCTGACCTCCCCCAGGTCACGTGCCGCCGATCACAAGAGCCAATCACAGCGCGATGCACTCGGCGCACGCGAGTCAGCGGCACAAAACAGTCGCGCTACAAAGACTAGCACCAAGCCGGCCGCGAACCCAAGACCGTGACATTACGTGTCACATGCTCTACCGAATGAGCTAGCGCGGCACCGGTACCACCTGTAGCGTTTTTCATCAAGCTCAATTAGTAACTTTTGTATGTGTAAGATTGTAGGTTTGTATTTGTAGTTGTACAAATATGTTTCATAAAGCAAAAACTACCATTTACAATCACAAGCAACAAATCTACAAATCTACACATACAAATTGTACAAATCCCGGCCCAAAATGCCTGGTGTGTTTCATAAAGGGCAGCTGAGTGCCCAAACTACGGAACAATTGTATAATTTATCGGGCAAACCAGAGGCGCACACAGGGGGGCACACGGGCCCGTGCCCCCTTACGAAATGAGGGGCCTCCTCTAAAGCGGCCCTGTGAGTCCCTGTTTGGTTTTATTTTTTGTTTAAATAAAAATCCGGATTTATTTGTTACAAATGAAAGTCAAAGTTGTATATTTTATATTTTCATCCGAAGGGCCCAGAGGCGCACACAAGGGGAAGAGGGGGGGGGCACACGGGCCCGTGCCCACTTACGAAATGCGGGGCACCTATGAGGCGGCCCTGTCCGGTTGTATTTTTTTATATATAAAAAGAACATAAATCCGGATGTATTTTTTACAAATGAAAAGTGAAAGTTTTCATGTTTTATTTCATCCGAAAGGGCTCACCGCAAAAATATAGAAAGTGAAGTTATCGCGAAAATGTGTAACGGGTCGAAGCTCTAAGGAGAAAAAATATAAATATATAAAATAAGACACGAAGTGTGCCTCATACCAGAGGCGCACACAAGGGGGACACACTGGCCCACGTGCCCCTCCCCTTATGAAATGCAGAACCCTCCTAGGCGGCCCCGTGGGTCCCCTCTAGGAGCGCAGTCAGACCTTCGGTAAGGGGGGGGGGCACGGCATCCCCAGAGGGCCCCTCGGCCAAAGGCCTCCAAAAAAAACGAAATGGTATCTCCTCGGATTTAGGCCTCTATATTTTGCAGAGGTCCTAAATTATCGAGAAGAAAAAAAAACGTCGGACAGACCCATGTTGAACAGACCCCATGCGTAGATTGACTGATAAGTACGTAGTCTGATACAAAATAATGTGCGGCAACTGACTCCCTTTGGCACCACATGAAGTATTAACACGCACACCGACGTGGGGTGCGGATATCAGCCCACCTGAGGTTTTCGTAGATATTGGGAAAACGGCGGTGTGTAGCGCCGCCAAACTTAGCATAGCTCTTTGGGCATCAAATATCTACATTTTATGTAATTTTGTATCTCGAGTCATCTCAGGTCAGGTAAGCAGGTCATGTTAAGTGACCCCACCTCCAAGGAAGTTTTTGAAAGTTAAGTGACCCCACTTCCAAGCAAGTTTTTGAAAGTCGTGCCAAAGCCACATTGATTGACCGAGCGGTTTCAAACTCACAGGACTTAATTAGGCCATAAGTACCTACAATTCGTTTATCTTGGATTTATAATATCGGTGACCTAAGGTCAGATCCAGGGGCGCAGACAGACCTTCGTCAAGGAGGGGGGAGGGCACAGTATTCCGAGGGACCCCCTCGATCAAACCCCCCCCCCCAAAAAAAAATGGCGCGAAATGGTATAACCTCGGATTTGGGCCGCTATATTTTGCCGGGCCCCTAAATAGTCGCAACAAAAAACGTCGGACAGGCCATTTCGAACAGAACCTATGCGTAGATTGACTAATAAGTTCTTAGTCTGATCCAAACTAAATTGCGGCAACTGATCCCTGTTGGCACCATGATGGGAAGTATTAACACGCGCACCGACTTGGGGGGCGGATATCCGTCCCCTGAGGTTTTCGTAAATATTTTTAAAAAAACGTTGACACGCAGCGCCGCGAAACTTGGCGTAGCTCTTTGAGGAACAATCACCAAAATTGTGTGCCATTTTGTATCTAGAGTCATCTCAGGTCAGGTCCACAAGTCACGTTAAGTGATCCCACCTCCAAGCAAGTTTTTGAAAGTTTGTGGTCGTGCCAAAGTGATCGACCGAGCGGTTTGAAACTCACAGGATTAATTTAGGCCATATCCCATAAGTACCTACAATTCGTATATCTCGAATTGGTAATGTCGGTGACCTAAGGTCAATTCGATTTGGTAAACTTCCATTATAAGTAAATGGAGAAAATGAAAACACGTAAAAATCCACAGAAAACGCTTAAATTTGAACAGTTTTCACCAGCTACCTACACCATTCTTGTGCCAAATACAAAGATCCAAGTCACATTTTTGTTATGTGACCTCTACGAGGTCAAGTCAGGTGACCCAAGAGGTTACGTGTTTTTTCTTCTTCAATAACTCTTTGCCAAATGAAGGTAGAGTAATGGAGTTATCAACATTGTGTTTCGCTCGTCGAGACATGTTGATTGCTGTAAAATTTGAACTTGATTTGACCTTGACCTGAGCACAGGACAGGTCAATTTTCGAATATGACCTAACTTGGTCATGATCATCCGATATACCATTCGATGCGTCTCGACAGAAAAACACAATGGTGAAAACTGTAAGTATCACTTTATCATGCGTATCTCAAAAGTTATTCCCTAAAAACAATTCCGCAATTTTAAGAATGTTTCACTTTCGATGGCATTCGATGGCATCGATGAGATTCCTATTGACTCGAGATCAAATCTGATGAAGCCTGCGTGACAACTAATGAAATTATCTTTCGCACTGGCAGATCCAGCCTCTCTCTGTAAGGGGGGGCATCTTTTTGTGGCAAAAGGGTCAAAGTAAAAAAAAAATCGGATATTCGAGATGGCCATTTTGAAGAGAATGTCATTTTTGTTATTTTGCCGTTTTATTTGCAATTTGCTTCACAACTCTATTTTCTACAATTGGTCAAACATTTGTCGTTTTCCGCCAAAAATGGCATGACATGGCGTCGTCATTAAAACGTCATTATTTCCCACAATACTGCATCAATTTAATTGGAATTTGGGTGAGAAGGCGTAGAATTTCTGCAGCATAAGGTACTGAAAGTTTGACGTTGATGTCTATCATAGTTTTCATATTTTTGAGATATTTATTTTGAGATATTTATTGAGAAAATCCGGGAGGGGTGCTACTTCTGCCCCCCCCCCCCCCCCCCCCCCGCAGGGTGCGGGTTAAGTGTCACCAGGGCTGCTTGAATTGCATCAGGTGCACTGTTTTGTCTATCATTGAAAGAAAGGGATATATACAAACTTCAAATTCGATAACTCGAGAGAAAAAAAAACTTCCGTTTTTATGAAGTTTTGTCCTAAGATCATTGTTTTTCACGTTCAGTGCAGGGAACGCGCGGGGGGCGGGGGGGGGGCTACTTGTATTGTTGAATGCCCATCACATATTCCTGTGGAGGGGGGACATTTGTCCCTTAGGTCCCCTGGACCCGCCAGTGCCAGCAATTACCGCCAAGGAGAGCCTCTGCCAGACACTTACCTAATGGAATTCATTTTCCCATTTTCCAAATTTATATAAGCAATTGCGAAAGTTGTGTCATACCGCGAAACGGCGCGAAATTACCGGTTGGGACTGCTTGAATTGCATCAAGTGCGCTGTTTCGTCTATCATTGAAAGAAAGGGAGACATACAAACTTCAAATTCAATCACTCGAGAGAGAAAAATACTTCCGGTTTCATGAAGTTTTCTCATAAGATCATTGTTTTTCACGTTCAGTGCAGGCAAAGCGCGCGGGGCATACTTGTATTGAATGGCTCTCTCAGATTCCTGTGGAGGGAGGGGGAGGCATTTGTCCCTGATGCCTCCTGGATCCGCCAGTGCCAGCAATTACCGCCAAGGAGAGCCTCTGCCAGACACTTACCTAATGGAATTCATTTCCCCATTTTCCAAATTTGTATAAGCAATTGCGAAAGTTGTGTTATGCCGCGAAGCGGCGCGAAATTTTCCGTTTTTTACCGTGGATAGGTGGATTTTGACTGCTGCAAAGACGATTTTACGATAAATTGGGAACGCGCGGGGGGTGGGGGGGGGGGCATACTTGTATTGAATGCCCCCCCCCCCCCCCAGCTTCCTGCGGGGAGGGCATTTGCTCCTGATGCCCCCCCCCCTAGATCCGCCAATGATCTTTCGGACGTTTTTTTTCTCTCGCGCGTCGCTACCTCTTTTTGTTCTCGAGATATAGACGGGTTTTGGTAAGGGCATCCATTTATGGCCTAAATTGTACCTTTGTTGATCTCTGGTGACCCCAATGACCAAAATGACCTGACCAAAATAATGACTTAGTACTTTCATTAGACCTTGTTTGTTTCGAGCTATCTAACTTGTTTTTTTGTGTTGCTATACGTTGCATGACTTTTTAAACTTGTAGGGGCGTGTATCCACCCACCGTCGGTTCGAACTTGGTGCGGACCCCGTCTGTGCGTGGGTTAACCATTTTAGATGCACGCACAAGGCACCTTGAAGGCCCCAGCAGCAACACAATCAATACGAGGCAACGCGGAACGACTGGTCCTCAGCATTTTACGTTGTCCCGATTGCTCACGTTTGTGACATAATACATTAGAATCATAAATTCGAGGTAATTCACAGTCACTAATGTGTAGACTATGGAGTGTGGAGGCGCTTTACGCGAAACGATCCGTCGTAAGTTTGGAAACTTCAGAAAATAGCAACGTATAAAACTTCCGTTAAAAATGTTGAGCGCTCACGAGATTTTCAAGTAGCATGTCTTAGTGTATGGCCACTGGCAGATCCAGCAGGGGGGGGGACAAAGCTGACATGCCCCAAACCACCCAAATTCGCCCAAAATTTTACACATTTTCTGATTTTAACAGACAAATTAACCCGCGCCCCGCTTGGGTATTCGGTCGAACACGCGGGGGGGCAGCTTCTGCCCCCTCGTTATATTCCGAACCAATAACCGCAGTGAGACGCGCAAGGCCGTAATCGAAAGCTCTCAATGAGCAGCATCTAACGCTTACGAGACATTTTCAAAATAAGGTAACACCTCAGGTCACGGCCAGGTCAAAAGTTAAAATTAAGGTATTTTAGTTTGTGGGTCATACTTCCATCCAAAGCCTTAGATTGAGACTAGTATCGCACAAAGTACTCTCAAATGTATAATGCATCTCTCGCATTAGGAAAAAGTGAAATCGTAAGCAAAGGTCAAGGTCAAGGATCAGGTCACAAAAAGTCACTTTTGGCAAGAGTTCTACGAAAGTCATGCGACACATGTTTTATGGGTTATTTTACCCGTAGAATTTGATAGTATCAGCCATTTTCACAACCTGATACCATATACGGTCCAGATCAGGTCACATAAGGGCAAAATTTGAAATTGATTAATCTAAATAAAAAAGGCATGTCTCTAGACCAGTTTTGTCTCAGAGAACAGTGGTGGCATTTATTTGTCTGTATCTGGTCAATAAGAGACAAAAAAACGTAACTTAAAAAAAAATACGTCATGTGTTACATATAGTTAGGGAGCCATAAGTCCATAAAGATATTGCTTTGAAATTTGGTTTGGGTATCGTCCATACCTGGTTCACTCATATATATTCCTTTTTTCATATCTTCAAGAAAAGAATGTGAAAAGTTTTCTGATTTTTTTTTGATTTTTTTTTTATGGGTCAAAAACAAAAACTTTCGCAAATTCGAGATTGTAATTTTGAAGAGAATGTCATTTCTTTTCTTTTGACGTTTTTCATTTACAATCTACTTCAAAACTCGATTTTCTACGATTTGTCAAACATTTATCGTTTTTCGACCAAAAATGACGTGACATTAAACATTAAAACGTGACATTAAAACGTCATTATCTCCCAAAGTACTACATAAATTTCATTGAACTTTTGTGAAAAGACGTAGAATTAATGCAGCATAAGCTACTGTAAGTTTAGCGTCGATACCTTTCATAGGGGCTGGGCTGAGGGGCCGAGGCCTTCTCCCATTGGGCCGAGGGGCCCTCCGGGCCCCTCGACCCAATGGGGGGGGGGGGGGCACGTGCCCCCTGTGCCCCCCCCCCCTTCTGGCTGCGCCCCTGTATGTAAGGATCATAGCTTGTCTACATATAAGAACCGAGTCTGAAGGTAGCACGCACCATCTGCCAGTATAAGGAAACGGGAAATCCATCATCAAAAATCAGCTTACGGCCTACGGGCGGTGTAACTGCACAAATGGTTTGGTTTGATTCATGACGTCATGTTATGTTGCGAGATGTCATGCTATGTCAGTGAGGTGATGTCATGCTATGTCAGTGAGGTGATGTCATGCTACGTCAGTGAGGTGATGTCATGCTACGTCAGTGAGGTGATGTCATGCTACGTCAGTGAGGTGATGTCATGCTACGTCAGTGAGGTGATGTCATGCTACGTCAGTGAGGTGATGTCATGCTACGTCAGTGAGGTGATGTCATGCTACGTCAGTGAGGTGATGTCATGCTACGTCAGTGAGGTGATGTCATGCTATGTCAGTGAGGTGATGTCATGCTACGTCAGTGAGATGATGTCATGCTATGTCAGTGAGGTGATGTCATGCTATGTCAGTGAGGTGATGTCATGCTACGTCAGTGAGGTGATGTCATGCTATGTCAGTGAGGTGATGTCATGCTACGTCAGTGAGGTGATGTCATGCTACGTCAGTGAGGTGATGTCATGCTATGTCAGTGAGGTGATGTCATGCTACGTCAGTGAGGTGATGTCATGCTACGTCAGTGAGGTGATGTCATGCTACGTCAGTGAGATGATGTCATGCTACGTCAGTGAGGTGATGTCATGCTACGTCAGTGAGGTGATGTCATGCTACGTCAGTGAGGTGATGTCATGCTACGTCAGTGAGGTGATGTCATGCTACGTCAGTGAGATGATGTCATGCTACGTCAGTGAGGTGATGTCATGCTACGTCAGTGAGGTGATGTCATGCTACGTCAGTGAGGTGATGTCATGCTACGTCAGTGAGATGATGTCATGCTACGTCAGTGAGGTGATGTCATGCTACGTCAGTGAGGTGATGTCATGCTACGTCAGTGAGGTGATGTCATGCTACGTCAGTGAGGTGATGTCATGCTACGTCAGTGAGGTGATGTCATGCTACGTCAGTGAGGTGATGTCATGCTACGTCAGTGAGGTGATGTCATGCTACGTCAGTGAGGTGATGTCATGCTACGTCAGTGAGATGATGTCATGCTACGTCAGTGAGGTGATGTCATGCTACGTCAGTGAGGTGATGTCATGCTACGTCAGTGAGGTGATGTCATGCTACGTCAGTGAGGTGATGTCATGCTACGTCAGTGAGGTGATGTCATGCTACGTCAGTGAGGTGATGTCATGCTACGTCAGTGAGGTGATGTCATGCTACGTCAGTGAGGTGATGTCATGCTACGTCAGTGAGGTGATGTCATGCTACGTCAGTGAGGTGATGTCATGCTACGTCAGTGAGATGATGTCATGCTACGTCAGTGAGGTGATGTCATGCTACGTCAGTGAGGTGATGTCATGCTACGTCAGTGAGGTGATGTCATGCTACGTCAGTGAGATGATGTCATGCTACGTCAGTGAGGTGATGTCATGCTACGTCAGTGAGGTGATGTCATGCTACGTCAGTGAGGTGATGTCATGCTACGTCAGTGAGGTGATGTCATGCTACGTCAGTGAGGTGATGTCATGCTACGTCAGTGAGGTGATGTCATGCTACGTCAGTGAGGTGTGTGAAGTCCGGAAAACACATGGGTAAAGTCCAGGTAGAGAACCACGCCATGGCAGCCGAACAAACAGGGACGGAGCCATGGCAGCCGAGGAAATAATTACGGAGCTGAGGCTTACGACATCTGAGGCTTAAGGCCCTCCACGAATCAGAGAGTTGGCGCAGCGGCGTTTATTGGAACAAGCAGTTCAGCGTACTGACGTGACAGAGTAAAGCTTCTGAAATTGACGCAAAACCATCTCACATCAAGATTTCGTAACCACTACCTAGCTTACAATGAAACGCATACGAGCGCTATAAATTACATAGTACAGTGTTGAATGGATGCCTTACTAAAAGACCCGCTGATTTTGTGCGCATTAGTTGATAAATGAGCAACTACGAGCTAGTTTCGCTTGGAGCTGGAGAGACACATTCGTCGTCGGCATTAGCGTAATCCGACATAACCCGAAAAACGTAGACGGTTCATATAAGCCTAGACCGGTTCCCGGAATCCTCCGTGAAATTACCATTATTACGTCATTGGCGTTATGCGAACCGTCTTTAGACGTTACTAGTGATGACGAATTACGCTAGAATGCCATGACATGCGTACACACATCACTGTCGGTATCTAAAAATTAGCTTCAAAATTAGAAATAATTTAACACATCCAAAAGTACACAGGGATCCCTGGGATTCCTTTCGGGATCCGCCCAGGCGCCCACATTTCTAGTTTTCGGATGTCGTATGTCGTCCATTTACTGTGAATATAAGCAAATCTACGTTTAAGTATAAATATCGTTCAATGCTAGAGATAACGAAATAAGAAATTGTTATGCTTTTAATTTGTAATTATGGTTTTCTGCGAAAATGGCATTTCTTTTGTCAATAATATGCACATTTTTCGTTATGAATGATTAAGTCCGGTTATACTAAATAGAGTCAAGGTTTCAACATGATAAAGTCTGGTTCTGAGAAGATTCAGTAGGTAAATGGACGACATATGACATCCGAAAACTAAAATGTGGTCTTTCTACACTTGTGATTTCAGCTAACACCTAATTGTTCAATTTTGGATTAACACTTTCAAAGTAGATGGTGACCGGCTACTGTTATCATTTCTTAACTCGCGCCTTGCCGGGTGGGGGGGGGGGCATTTCGACGCCCCCCCCCCCCCCTCCCTTAGGTTTTTCGAGGATCACGGATAAACGGTGGCGTGCAGCGCCGCCGTTTTTGGCACAGGTATTTGGGCATCAATTACCCACATTCTGTGATTTGTTTACCTCGGATCATCCCAGGTCAGGTCACCAGGCCAGGTCACGTGACCCCACCTACAAAACAGTTTGCGGTCGTACCAAAGACACAGTCCTTGGCTGATCGGTTTCAATCTTACAGGATTTAATTAGATCATAAGAAACTACAATTCGTTTATCTCGGATTTTTTAATGTCGGTGATCTAAGGTCAGGTCAATCACGTGACCTTCCATTATAAGTCAATGGACAAAAATGCTTACTATTCAGAGAATACGCATCAGATTAGGCCAATTATTTCCGGATCATGCAATTATAGTTCATTCTTGATAACCCAGATGCAGTTTTTTCTCAGTGACCCTTACAAGGTCATCTGAGGTCACCAACACGTTTTTTGTTAATAACTTTTGATTTAATAAAGATGAGACCAAAACCACTGTGTTTATACCGTCGAGCCGCATCGGAATATGTGCATTGTAACCCATCTGGACTTCCATATGACCTTTGATGATCTTGACCTGATATTTGTTTCGCCTAAACCACTCGCAATGGGTATGATTCAAAGCACCGTGACGAGACAAACATGACGACGCCTAACATCATTGCCTTATCTTGATTACATAACAGGTTATTAACATTTTTTAAAAAAAATTGCCTTTGATGACCTCTGGAGCCTAAACGATTGACCTGAGCTAAAATTTGGAGAACACCAATGGCGATTGAATTTTTCGAGAGCTTTCGATTGTATTTTTTTCTGTTTGTTCCTAGCTATCATAGTTTCCGAGATATGTGGGGGTTTCTGGAGCAAAGTCCTACAATGGCAAAATCTGATCTTTGATGACTTCTAGTGACCTGAATATTGACCTGAGCCAAACAAAATAAACGAAATATTGTTGACATGATTTGTGACGAGCATTCCAACGCTGATTTTGGATTCCGCCTACTTCCTATAGGAGCGGAGTTAGAAGGGCGTTCAGACACTCCCCTCCCGGCATGGCGAAGGTGGCGCCGAGCACCGGCACGGCGCCGGTTAATGGAGGATGAAACCTTGCTTTAACAGTGAGAACTAATATGAAGAAAAAATGTGCTGTTCACAGTTGCCTCGCATTAGTCGGCGCGTTCCCGTGTGATCCTACCGCCGACTTCCGTTGCCAGCGACAGTGCTGCCGACCTTCGGTGGCTGGCTAACTGCGCAGATGGGTCGGACGCCGCGGCCCTGCTGTATATGGCGGCGCTGTATCCCGGACGCCGCGGCCCTGCTGTATGGCGGCGCAGTATCCCGGCGCTGCGGCCCTGATGTATGGCGGCGCAGTATCCCGGACGCTGCGGCCCTGCTGTATGGCGGCGCTGTATCCCGGACGCTGCGGCCCTGCTGTATGGCGGAGCAGATGGGCCGGACGCCGCGGCCCTGCTGTATGGCGGCGCAGTATCCCGGCGCTGCGGCCCTGCTGTATGGCGGCGCTGTATCCCGGACGCCGCGGCCCTGCTGTATGGCGGAGCTGATGGGCCGGACGCTGCGGCCCTGCTGTATGGCGGCGCAGTATCCCGGCGCTGCGGCCCTGCTGTATGGCGGCGCAGTATCCCGGCGCTGCGGCCCTGCTGTATGGCGGCGCTGATGGGCCGGACGCTGCGGCCCTGCTGTTTGGCGGCGCTGTATCCCGGACGCTGCGGCCCTGATGTATGGCGGCGCTGATGGGCCGGACGCTGCGGCCCTGATGTATGGCGGCGCAGTATCCCGGACGCTGCGGCCCTGATGTATGGCGGCGCTGATGGGTCGGACGCTGCGGCCCTGATGTATGGCGGCGCAGTATCCCGGACGCTGCGGCCCTGATGTATGGCGGCGCTGTATCCCGGACGCTGCGGCCCTGATGTATGGCGGCGCTGATGGGTCGGACGCTGCGGCCCTGATGTATGGCGGCGCAGTATCCCGGACGCTGCGGCCCTGATGTATGGCGGCGCTGTATCCCGGCGCTGCGGCCCTGATGAATGGCGGCGCTGTATCCCGGCGCTGCGGCCCTGATGTATGGCGGCGCAGTATCCCGGACGCTGCGGCCCTGATGTATGGCGGCGCTGTATCCCGGCGCTGCGGCCCTGCTGTATGGCGGCGCTGTATCCCGGCGCTGCGGCCCTGCTGTATGGCGGCGCAGTATCCCGGACGCTGCGGCCCTGATGTATGGCGGCGCTGATGGGCCGGACGCTGCGGCCCTGCTGTATGGCGGCGCTGTATCCCGGCGCTGCGGCCCTGCTGTATGGCGGAGCAGATGGGCCGGACGCTGCGGCCCTGATGTATGGCGGCGCAGTATCCCGGACGCTGCGGCCCTGCTGTATGGCGGCGCTGTATCCCGGCGCTGCGGCCCTGCTGTATGGCGGCGCTGTATCCCGGCGCTGCGGCCCTGATGTATGGCGGCGCAGTATCCCGGACGCTGCGGCACTGATGTATGGCGGCGCAGTATCCCGGACGCTGCGGCCCTGATGTATGGCGGCGCAGTATCCCGGCGCTGCGGCCCTGCTGTATGGCGGAGCAGATGGGCCGGACGCTGCGGCCCTGCTGTATGGCGGCGCTGTATCCCGGCGCTGCGGCCCTGATGTATGGCGGCGCAGTATCCCGGACGCTGCGGCCCTGATGTATGGCGGCGCAGTATCCCGGACGCTGCGACCCTGATGTATGGCGGCGCTGTATCCCGGCGCTGCGGCCCTGCTGTATGGCGGAGCAGATGGGCCGGACGCTGCGGCCCTGCTATATGGCGGCGCAGTATCCCGGCGCTGCGGCCCTGATGTATGGCGGAGCAGATGGGCCGGACGCTGCGGCCCTGCTGTATGGCGGCGCAGTATCCCGGACGCTGCGGCCCTGCTGTATGGCGGCGCTGATGGGCCGGACGCTGCGGCCCTGCTGTATGGCGGCGCTGATGGGCCGGACGCCGCGGCCCTGCTGTATGGCGGAGCAGATGGGCCGGACGCCGCGGCCCTGCTGTATGGCGGCGCAGATGGGCCGGACGCCGCGGCCCTGCTGTATGGCGGAGCAGATGGGCCGGACGCCGCGGCCCTGATGTATGGCGGAGCAGATGGGCCGGACGCCGCGGCCCTGCTGTATGGCGGCGCAGTATCCCGGCGCTGCGGCCCTGCTGTATGGCGGCGCAGTATCCCGGCGCTGCGGACGGCGGCCCCTCTGTAGGTTTGGTTTGGTTAGGATAAGGCCGCTTCGGTCTACTTGGACCATTGCGCAGCCATGTGATGAAGGAGAAGGGTTAAAGTGGGTCAAAATGTCAAACTCACGGTCACAGCTCCAGAGTCCAGTCAAACCCACGGCCACAGCTCCAGAGTCCAGTCAAACCCACGGTCACAGCTCCAGAGTCCAGTCAAACCCACGGTCACAGCTCCAGAGTCCAGTCAAACTTACAGTCACAGCTCCAGGAGTTACGTCGCTAGATCCACAGGTTCTCTCACTCATTGTATCGGCAGACGCTCAGTGCCGAGTTCGCCAAACGCTAACCGTGCGCGCATCGCATTACCTGGAAAACAGAGGAATGGTCCGCTCTCATAATTATTTTCCCTTACCATGTTTCTAAGACTCGTCTAATTTCACTTGTGTGTACATGACGGACTGATTTAAGGGAACATCTGGTACCTACCTAGGAAGGTACCACATGTTCCCTTAAATCAGTCCTTCATGTACACGTAAGTGAAATTAGATGAGTCTTAGAAACCAGGGGCGCAGCCAGGGGGGGGGGGGGGCAAGGTGGGCAATCCCCCCCCCCCTTACGGGTCACAGGGGGCCCGCCGAGATTGGCCCAGATACCATTTGCATTAGCTAAATGGCTTTCAAAAAGTCACAGAGGAGCCCTCAAACCAGGCAAGGGTCACTGGTGCATGTCAAGGGCCCTCAGAGACACTGAAGGGCTTTCGAAGCCGGCCCAGGGGGCCTCTTGGGCATGTCCAGGGGCCATTGAACCCACCGAGGGGCAAAAAAAACTGTCCAGGGGCCTCTCCAGCATGTCCAGGGACCCATTGAGCCCACTCAAGGGTGCAAAAACATGCCCAGGGACCTTTCGAGCATGCACTGAGGCCCATTGAGCCCACTCAAGGGCCCCAAAACCTGCCCAGGGGCCTCTAGAACATGTCCACTTGTCCAGGGGCCAATTGAGCCCACCCACGGCCCAACAAACTTGCCCAGTGGCCTCTCGAGCATGTCCAGGGGCCCATTGAGTATGTTCAGGGGCCTCTCGAGCCTGGCCAGGGGCCCATTATAGTCTGTTTTGGGGCCTCTTGAACCTGCCCAGGGGCCCATTATAGTTTTCCCAGAGGACCATCGAGTCTGTTCAGGGGCCTCTCGAACCTGCCCAGGGGCCATTAGAGCCTGCCCAGAGGCCTCCCGAGCTTGCCCAGGGGCCCATTGAGTCTGTTCAGGGGCCTCTCGAACCTGCCCAGGGGCCTCTCGAACTTGCCCAGGGGCCCATTGAGTCTGTTCAAGGGCCTCTTGAACCTGCCTAGGGGCTATTAGTCTGTTCAGGGGCCTCTCGAGCTTTCCCAATGGTCCATTGATCCTGTTCAGGGGCCTCTCGAACCTACACAGGGACTATTAGAGTCTGCTTAGGGGCCTCTCGGCTTGCCAAGGGGCCATTGAGTCTGTTCAGGGCCCTCTCAACCTTATCCAGAGGGCCATTGAGTCTGTGAACGGGGCCCTCGAGCCTGCCCAGGGGTTGCTAGCCGTCGCCTGCAGCGCCTGCTATAGCTGTAGCGCCTGCTAGCCGTGGTCGGCGCGGTTATAATGAGCGGTAATGTGCTGTACTCTGACCCACCTGGTGCAATGTTTTCCTGGGTTTCAAAATGGTTATTTGATAAGTCTGATACGTTTTTGAATTCGGGGGGGTGATGGTAGTACACAACAATTTAAACAATTTTCCTCTCAGGAGTGTGTGCTGCAATATTTGTCAGCCAGGGGCGTCGCCGACGGGAGGGTCGGGGAGGTCTGGGAAAACTCCCCCCACTTTTTGAAGGCGGTGGAGGGTCGACCCCCCCCCCCCCCCTCCCTCCCCACACACACACACACACACACACACACTTTTTGAGGGGAAAATAACAATTTATCGTAAAAATTGTCTTTGCAGTGCAGTAAAAATCCGTGTCAAAAACTGGAAAATTTCGCGCCGCTTCGCGGCATGGCACAAATTTCGCAATTGCTTATACAAATTTGGAAAATGGGAAAAAGAATTGCATTAAGTGTCTGGCAGAGGCTCTCCTTGGCGGTAATTGCTGGCCCCAGGGCCCATTCCCTTCATAAAATATTAACTTCTAAGTTTTAAGCAGGCTACATGTTTAGCTAGTTTGCCGAGTTCCGAAAAAGGCGACGCGAACGCAAAGACAAGGAGATCGGCACCCGGAAGCTGCTCCAGCGGTGCACAATTTGCTGGACCGAAGAGCTAATAGTCGAAACAGGCCCGGACCACCTCCCCAAGCCATCTCACCTCACGGTCTGGTTCCAATATTAACATTTCGTTTTCCAGGACCTAAAATTAACATTTTCACGCCGCTTCGCGGCGCCACATCGGTAGTCATCGTCATAACGAAGCCATAGTTATCGTCATCGGTTCGTCGTAACGCTGAATTGAATTAATATCATTTTTAGCTTATTATCCTCTACAAGGCACACCGCCTATATTTCTGGGTTTTATCAGGCAAAACCGTAAAAAAATTTAGCCGCTTCGCGGCGCTAACTAACAAGTACATACCTACCTACTATAGCATTTAAAAATGCTGCAAAGGCTTAAAAACTCGTATCAAAATGGGGGTACATTTTTTCGTCATTTCAGCCGCCCCCACACTCAAAAGCCGACCCCCACTTGTTGTCATGGCTAAGATATGTTTTCTCTCCTGTACGTAACAATACAAATTAGTAATGCGCTCAGTACAATGCCTACTGAGGGTCCTGGTCCAATCCAGCGCATCAAAAGTAGACAAGAAAAAATGCTAAAAAGGGGGCGGGCCTCACAAAATAAAGTGGCCGAAATCCGTAGAGTTTTTCATATCCAGGGGTATTTTTTTGGGGTGGGGGGTCTCTCCCAGGTGCTTGCCCCCCCCCCCCCCCCTTCTGAAGGTCTGGCTGCGCCCCTGTTAGAAACATATGTTTACCATATGGTAAGGGAATATCATTATGAGACCGACTGTACATGACATAGGGGTCAGGGGACCCTGTAATCCTTCCTAAAAGGAAACAGAGGAACACGGCAAACAGAGGACATGGCGTACATTTCCTGGTATTACTTAACATGAAGTATAATCATTCATTTACTATTTTCCAGAACTCCCTGTCGCCTAAAAATCCGTCTCAACATGTCAGTCCACATGAAAGCACTCGGCAGTCAGAGCAGCAGTAGACCTTAACAACGAATAGTTGAGATATCCGTTGACAAAGTTACGTGCATTTTGATTTATATTGTGGATGACACGTGCGAATGAGGCACGCGTAATTACAGAATGAACACCAGTGCAACCGTTTAACCTTCGCCCGGGTAGGGCAAAATCACTAAGTGTTCGGGTAGGGGGTACGACCCCCCCCCCTTAGCATTTCGCCCCTAATTGAGCTAGAGCTTCGATTAAAAAACGCGCGTGTTGCTTGTGACGATAGGAAGCCGCTGATACCTGATTTTAAGGTCTTGGGTCATTAGGTGATCTCTGAGGTCATGTCAATGACCCCAAAAGTCATACAAATTGTAAATGCGTATAATTTGAATTTTATCGAGCTAGAATCGTGAATGAGCATATCATAATGCCTAATGGGTGCCAAATTTGAAATCAGCGTCACCAAATGTTCTAGAAACTGCCAAATTAAAAAAAGGTCAGGCCAGTTCATCTGACCTCGGTTGACCTGTGGAAGCCCATGATCCCAGTGGAACATATAATTATGTAAAATGGATCCCAAGTTTGAAATCAGCGTCACAAACTGTCATAGAAACCGCCAGAAGCCAAAACAAATTATCTGAGGTCATCGGAGGTCACAATCTCAGTGGAAACCACAACTGTCACCTGGAAACACTTGTAAATATGCTCCTGAACAACAAACACTCGGAAACTGCACAAGTTACAAGCATCGATACTACGGGACGCCAGTTGCGCCTGACATGACCTTGAGAAACAGGTCATAGGTCACGGGTCATGTGGGTTAGAAGTTCAAAATTTTAGAGTATGTGTCAAATTGTTCAATAGTAGGGTACTGAAAGTTGCATCGCAATCCGTTATAAACTACGCGAGTTATTTATGAAAAACCGAGGGACGGGTGGCATCCACCCCCCACCCCCCATCCGGGCGAGGGTTAAAGGGAGTGTGTCTATTCACATCGGTTATTTGGGGTTATTGACACTGGTTTATAAAACATAATTTTCTTAATCGAACCATGCCTTTAACTTTTCCAGATTCACACTAGTTGCTGAGATTTCCCAGACTCCAGGAACTGGCTGGTAGCAAAAAGTTATCGGGTAGCTCCAGAAGGCTTCCGATACTAGAAGTACTGCAACTATCGATTAAACTCTAGCATATCATTAGCACCGGCCAACAGCATTTCGACAAAACAGCTGGTGCGCGCTGATAGCAGCAGCTGAACAGTACCGTCTGTTCCCCAACTCGCAACGCTTGATGGCCATTTTTGACGAAGATATCAATTTAGAGCTACGAAACTTGCACATAATGAAGTTCGCAGTGGCAAGAACATGCTGTGCAAAACTTGTCCCTCATGATGCGACCGTAATTGTATTGTCTTCGGTGCGCCGTTTTGCACAACATCGTCTTGCGATAGTGCTGTGGTGGTCGTTCTTATAGGTATCGAAGCGAAAAATAAGCAAAAACAATATAAGTGAAAAATCAACCTAAGGGGCTCCAGATGTGAATTTCATCGTATGCAACCACCACACCAATAGCTACTTACCGTAAGAATGTTTGTTTGACATTACAAAAACAGTGAGCACACTCCCTATAATTAAACGTGGATTAAAGCAAGAGGTAATACCAACTGACTGCAGCTGCGTAACATCGTATTTTGCAATTAACTTACCAGGATTTTTTTTTGTTTAGTCCGAACTATTTGAATGGATGGATTTCCGAGGAAGGATCAGCGCTAAGCGAGCTTCTTGCACAGGCCCTGGCCCCTACCGTCCGATCGCGCAATTCCTGGTAGTCGGCATAATTTAAAAGCGAAAGTTTGTCGTGCCCGACATACCTGGACACGGTGCGCCCCACCCTCTGACGTCACCTGACCTTGAACGCGACCGCTGCCACCGGTCACAGGTCATCCCAGTCAGGGGCAAATAGCGAGCGTCGAAACGACTCGAACCCGGGCTGCCACTACCAGGTGAAGTCAGAAGACCAGCGCCCTCCCTACTGAGCTACGGGGGCGGACGCATCGTTATAACTTCGGAAAATTTTCAAATGTCAAAAATGTCATGTTAGTACATACTACGTTTGTATTACAAATATCAGTTTCCGTTTATGGCTTCGCTCCATCATGTTCATTATAAAGCGAAATAACACCCGTGCCTCATTTTTCCTACCAGTGTAAGCACTGATAGCTTATTTTTGCCAGCCTCATATTTATCGACAGCACCCCAGCTCGCAGAACAGAATACACCCCGTTCCCGGCTCTCAGAACAGAATACACCCTGCCCCCGTCTCTCAGAACATAATACACCCTGTCCCCCAGCTCTCAGAACAGAATACACCCCGTTCCCGGCTCTCAGAACAGAATACACCCCGCCCCCGGCTCTCAGAACAGAATACACCCCGTCCCCGGCTCTCAAAACAGAATACACCCCGGGCCAGGCTCTCAGAACAGAATACACCCCGGGCCCGTCCCCGGCTCTCAGAAAAGAATACACCCCGTCCCCGGCTCTCAGAACAAAATACACCACGTCCCCGGCTCTCAGAACAGAACACAACCCGTCCCCGGCTCTCAGAACAGAATACACCCCGTCCCCGGCTCTCAGAACAGAACACAACCCGTCCCCGGCTCTCGGAACAGAATACAGCCCGTCCCCGGCTCTCAACACAGAATACACCCTGTCCCCGGCTCTCAGAACAGAATACACACCGTCCCCGGCTCTCAGAACAAAATACACCCCGTCCCCGGCTCTCAGAACAGAACACAACCCGTCCCCGGCTCTCAGAACAGAATACACCCCGTCCCCGGCTCTCAGAACAGAACACAACCCGTCCCCGGCTCTCAGAACAGAATACACCCCGTCCCCGGCTCTCAGAACAGAACACAACCCGTCCCCGGCTCTCAGAACAGAACACAACCCGTCCCCGGCTCTCAGAACAGAATACACCCCGTCCCCGGCTCTCATAACAGAATACACCCCGTCCCCGGCTCTCAGAACAGAATACACCCCGGACCCCCGGCTCTCAGAACAGAATACACCCCGTTCCCGGCTCTCAGAACAGAATACACCCCGTCCGCAGCTCTCAGAACAGAATACACCCCGGGCCCGTTCCCGGCTCTCAGAACATAATACACCCCGTCCCCGGCTCTCAGAACAAAATACACCCCGTCCCCGGCTCTCAGAACAGAATACCCCCTGTCCCCGGCTCTCAGAACAGAATACACCCCGTCTCCGGCTCTCAGAACAGAATACACACCGTTCCCGGCTCTCAGAACAGAATACACCCCGTCCCCGGCTCTCATAACAGAATACACCCCGTCCCCGGCTCTCAGAACAGAATACACCCCGGACCCCCGGCTCTCAAAACAGAATACACCCCGTTCCCGGCTCTCAGAACAGAATACACCCCGGACCCGGCTCTCAGAACAGAATACACCCCGTCCCCGGCTCTCAGAACAGAATACACCCCGGGCCCCCGGCTCTCAGAACAGAATACACCCCGTTCCCGGCTCTCAGAACAGAATACACACCGTCCCCGGCTCTCAGAACAGAATACACACCGTTCCCGGCTCTCAGAACAGAATACACCCCGTTCCCGGCTCTCAGAACAGAATACACCCAGTCCCCGGCTCTCAGAACAGAATACACCCCGTCCCCGGCTCTCAGAACATAATACACCCCGTCCCCGGCTCTCAGAACAGAACACAACCCGTCCCCGGCTCTCAGAACAGAATACACCCCGTCCCGGCTCTCAGAACAGAATACACCCCGTCCCGGCTCTCAACACAGAATACACAGAACACAACCCGTCCCCGGCTCTCAGAACAGAATACACACCGTCCCCGGCTCTCATAACAGAATACACCCCGTCCCCGGCTCTCAGAACAGAATACACCCCGGACCCCCGGCTCTCAGAACAGAATACACCCCGTTCCCAACGGGGTGTATTCTGTTCTGAGAGCCGAATACGGGTTGTGTTCAGAACAGAACACAACCCGTCCCCGGCTCTCAGAACAGAACACAACCCGTCCCCGGCTCTCAGAACAGAACACAACCCGTCCCCGGCTCTCAACACAGAATACACCCAGTCCCCGGCTCTCAGAACAGAATACACCCCGGGTCCGTCCCCGGCTCTCAGAACAGAATACACCCCGGGCCCGGCTCTCAGAACAGAATACAACCCGTCCCCGGCTCTCAGAACAGAATACACCCCGGGCCCGGCTCTCAGAACAGAACGTCCCCGGCTCTCAGAACAGAATACACCCCGGGCCCGTCCCCGGCTCCCAGAACAGAATACACCCCGGGCCCGGCTCTCAGAACAGAATACAACCCGTCCCCGGCTCTCAGAACAGAATACACCCCGTCCCCGGCTCTCAGAACAGAACACAACCCGTCCCCGGCTCTCAGAACAGAATACACCCCGTCCCCGGCTCTCAACACAGAATACACCCTGTCCCCGGCTCTCAGAACAGAATACACCCCGTCCCCGGCTCTCAGAACAGAATACACCCCGTCCCCGGCCCTCAGAACAGAATACACCCCGTCCCCGGCTCTCAGAACAGAATACACCCCGTCCCCGGCTTTCAGAACAGAATACACCCTGTTCCCGGCACTCAGAACAGAATACACCCCGTCCCCGGCTCTCAGAACAGAATACACACCGTCCCGGCTCTCAGAACAGAACACACCCCGTCCCCGGCTCTCAGAACAGAATACACCCCGGGCCCGTCCCCGGCTCTCAGAACAAAACACACCCCGTCCCCGGCTCTCAGAACAGAATACACCCCGTCCCCGGCTCTCAGAACAGAATACACCCCGGGCCCGTTCCCGGCTCTCAGAACAGAATACACCCCGTTCCCGGCTCTCAGAACAGAACACACCCCGTCCCCGGCTCTCAGAACAGAACACACCCCGTCCCCGGCTCTCAGAACATAATACACACCGTTCCCGGCTCTCAGAACAGAATACAACCCGTCCCCGGCTCTCAGAACAGAATACACCCCGTCCCCGGCTCTCATAACAGAATACACCCCGTCCCCGGCTCTCAGAACAGAATACACCCCGGACCCCCGGCTCTCAGAACAGAATACACCCCGTTCCCGGCTCTCAGAACAGAATACACCCCGTCCGCAGCTCTCAGAACAGAATACACCCCGGGCCCGTTCCCGGCTCTCAGAACATAATACACCCCGTCCCCGGCTCTCAGAACAAAATACACCCCGTCCCCGGCTCTCAGAACAGAATACCCCCTGTCCCCGGCTCTCAGAACAGAATACACCCCGTCTCCGGCTCTCAGAACAGAATACACACCGTTCCCGGCTCTCAGAACAGAATACACCCCGTCCCCGGCTCTCATAACAGAATACACCCCGTCCCCGGCTCTCAGAACAGAATACACCCCGGACCCCCGGCTCTCAAAACAGAATACACCCCGTTCCCGGCTCTCAGAACAGAATACACCCCGGACCCGGCTCTCAGAACAGAATACACCCCGTCCCCGGCTCTCAGAACAGAATACACCCCGGGCCCCCGGCTCTCAGAACAGAATACACCCCGTTCCCGGCTCTCAGAACAGAATACACACCGTCCCCGGCTCTCAGAACAGAATACACACCGTTCCCGGCTCTCAGAACAGAATACACCCCGTTCCCGGCTCTCAGAACAGAATACACCCAGTCCCCGGCTCTCAGAACAGAATACACCCCGTCCCCGGCTCTCAGAACATAATACACCCCGTCCCCGGCTCTCAGAACAGAACACAACCCGTCCCCGGCTCTCAGAACAGAATACACCCCGTCCCGGCTCTCAGAACAGAATACACCCCGTCCCGGCTCTCAACACAGAATACACAGAACACAACCCGTCCCCGGCTCTCAGAACAGAATACACACCGTCCCCGGCTCTCATAACAGAATACACCCCGTCCCCGGCTCTCAGAACAGAATACACCCCGGACCCCCGGCTCTCAGAACAGAATACACCCCGTTCCCAACGGGGTGTATTCTGTTCTGAGAGCCGAATACGGGTTGTGTTCAGAACAGAACACAACCCGTCCCCGGCTCTCAGAACAGAACACAACCCGTCCCCGGCTCTCAGAACAGAACACAACCCGTCCCCGGCTCTCAACACAGAATACACCCAGTCCCCGGCTCTCAGAACAGAATACACCCCGGGTCCGTCCCCGGCTCTCAGAACAGAATACACCCCGGGCCCGGCTCTCAGAACAGAATACAACCCGTCCCCGGCTCTCAGAACAGAATACACCCCGGGCCCGGCTCTCAGAACAGAACGTCCCCGGCTCTCAGAACAGAATACACCCCGGGCCCGTCCCCGGCTCCCAGAACAGAATACACCCCGGGCCCGGCTCTCAGAACAGAATACAACCCGTCCCCGGCTCTCAGAACAGAATACACCCCGTCCCCGGCTCTCAGAACAGAACACAACCCGTCCCCGGCTCTCAGAACAGAATACACCCCGTCCCCGGCTCTCAACACAGAATACACCCTGTCCCCGGCTCTCAGAACAGAATACACCCCGTCCCCGGCTCTCAGAACAGAATACACCCCGTCCCCGGCCCTCAGAACAGAATACACCCCGTCCCCGGCTCTCAGAACAGAATACACCCCGTCCCCGGCTTTCAGAACAGAATACACCCTGTTCCCGGCACTCAGAACAGAATACACCCCGTCCCCGGCTCTCAGAACAGAATACACACCGTCCCGGCTCTCAGAACAGAACACACCCCGTCCCCGGCTCTCAGAACAGAATACACCCCGGGCCCGTCCCCGGCTCTCAGAACAAAACACACCCCGTCCCCGGCTCTCAGAACAGAATACACCCCGTCCCCGGCTCTCAGAACAGAATACACCCCGGGCCCGTTCCCGGCTCTCAGAACAGAATACACCCCGTTCCCGGCTCTCAGAACAGAACACACCCCGTCCCCGGCTCTCAGAACAGAACACACCCCGTCCCCGGCTCTCAGAACATAATACACACCGTTCCCGGCTCTCAGAACAGAATACACACCGTCCCGGCTCTCAGAACAGAATACATCCCGTTCCCGGCACTCAGAACAGAACACACACCGTCCCCGGCTCTCAGAACAGAATACACCCCGTCCCCGGCTCTCAGAACAAAACACACCCCGTCCCCGGCTCTCAGAACAGAATACACCCCGTCCCCGGCTCTCAGAACAGAATACACCCCGGGCCCGTTCCCGGCTCTCAGAACAGAATACACCCCGTTCCCGGTTCTCAGAACAAAACACACCCCGTCCCCGGCTCTCAGAACAGAACACACACCGTCCCCGGCTCTCAGAACAGAATACACCCCGTCCCCGGCTCTCAGAACAGAATACACCCCGTCCCCGGCTCTCAGAACAGAATACACCCCGGGCCCGTTCCCGGCTCTCAGAACATAATACACCCCGTTCCCGGCTCTCAGAACAGAATACACCCCGGGCCCGTCCCCGGCTCTCAGAACAGAACACACACCGTCCCCGGCTCTCAGAACAGAATACACCCCGTTCCCGGCTCTCAGAACAGAATACACCCCGTCCCCGGCTCTCAGAACAGAATACACCCCGGGCCCGTTCCCGGCTCTCAGAACAGAATACACCCCGTTCCCGGCTCTCAGAACAGAACACACCCCGTCCCCGGCTCTCAGAACAGAATACACCCCGTCCCCGGCTCTCAGAACAGAACACACCCTGTCCCCGGCTCTCAGAACAGAACACACCCTGTCCCCGGCTCTCAGAACAGAATACACCCCGGGCCCGTTCCCGGCTCTCAGAACAGAACACACCCGTCCCCGGCTCTCAGAACAGAATACACCCCGGGCCCGTTCCCGGCTCTCAGAACAGAATACACCCCGTCCCCGGCTCTCAGAACAGAACACACCCCGTGCCCGGCTCTCAGAACAGAATACACCCCGTCCCCGGCTTTCAGAACAGAATACACCCTGTTCCCGGCTCTCAGAACAGAATACACCCCGTCCCCGGCTCTCAGAACAGAACACACCCCGTTCCCGGCTCTCAGAACAGACACACCCTGTTCCCGGCTCTCAGAACAGAACACACCCCGTCCCCGGCTCTCAGAACAGAACACACACCGTCCCCGGCTCTCAGAACAGAATACACCCCGTCCCCGGCTCTCAGAACAGAATACACCCCGTACCCGGCTCTCAGAACAGAATACACCCCGTCCCCGGCTCTCAGAACAGAATACACCCCGTCCCCGGCTCTCAAAACAGAATACACCCCGTCCCCGGCTCTCAGAACAGAATACACCCCGTCCCGGGCTCTCAGAACAGAATACACCCCGGGCCCGTCCCCGGCTCTCAGAACAGAATACACCCCGTCCTCGGCTCTCAGAACAGAATACACACCGTCCCGGCTCTTAGAACAGAACACACCCCGTCCCCGGCTGTCAGAACAGAATACACCCCGTCCCCGGCTCTCAGAGCAGAATACACCCCGTCCCCGGCTCTCAGAACAGAATACACCCCGGGCCCGTCCCCGGCTCTCAGAACAGAACACACACCGTCCCCGGCTCTCAGAACAGAATACACCCCGGGCCCCCGGCTATCAGAACAGAATGCACCCCGTTCCCGGCTCTCAGAACAAAACACACCCCGTCCCCGGCTCTCAGAACAGAACACACACCGTCCCCGGCTCTCAGAACAGAATACACCCCGTTCCCGGCTCTCAGAACAGAATACACCCCGTCCCCGGCTCTCAGAACAGAATACACCCCGGGCCCGTTCCCGGCTCTCAGAACAGAATACACCCCGTTCCCGGCTCTCAGAACAGAACACACCCCGTCCCCGGCTCTCAGAACAGAATACACCCCGTTCCCGGCTCTCAGAACAGAACACACCCTGTCCCCGGCTCTCAGAACAGAACACACCCTGTCCCCGGCTCTCAGAACAGAATACACTCCGGGCCCGTTCACGGCTCTCAGAACAGAACACACCCCGTCCCCGGATCTCAGAACAGAATACACCCCGGGCCCATTCCCGGCTCTCAGAACAGAATACACCCCGTCCCCGGCTCTCAGAACAGAACACACCCCGTTCCCGGCTCTCAGAACAGAATACACCCCGGGCCCGGCTCTCAGAACAGAATACACCCCGCCCCCGGCTCTCAGAACAGAATACACCCCGTCCCCAGCTTTCAGAACAGAATACACCCCGCCCCCGGCTCTCAGAACAGAATACACCCCGGGCCCGTCCCCGGCTCTCAGAGCAGAACACACCCCGTCCCCGGCTCTCAGAACAGAATACACCCCGGGCCCGTTCCCGGCTCTCAGAACAGAACACACCCCGTCCCCGGCTCTCAGAACAGAACACACCCCGTCCGCGGCTCTCAGAACAGAATACACCCCGGGCCCGTTCCCGGCTCTCAGAACATAATACACCCCGTCACCGGCTCTCAGAACAAAATACACCCCGTCCCCGGCTCTCAGAACAGAATACCCCCTGTCCCCGGCTCTCAGAACAGAATACACCCCGTCTCCGGCTCTCAGAACAGAATACACACCGTTCCCGGCTCTCAGAACAGAATACACCCCGTCCCCGGCTTTCAGAACAGAATACACCCCGGGCCCGTCCCCGGCTCTCATAACAGAATACACCCCGTCCCCGGCTCTCAGAACAGAATACACCCCGGACCCCCGGCTCTCAGAACAGAATACACCCCGTTCCCGGCTCTCAGAACAGAATACACCCCGGACCCGGCTCTCAGAACAGAATACACCCCGTCCCCGGCTCTCAGAACAGAATACACCCCGGGCCCCCGGCTCTCAGAACAGAATACACCCCGTTCCCGGCTCTCAGAACAGAATACACACCGTCCCCGGCTCTCAGAACAGAATACACACCGTTCCCGGCTCTCAGAACAGAATACACCCCGTTCCCGGCTCTCAGAACAGAATACACCCAGTCCCCGGCTCTCAGAACAGAATACACCCCGTCCCCGGCTCTCAGAACATAATACACCCCGTCCCCGGCTCTCAGAACAGAACACAACCCGTCCCCGGCTCTCAGAACAGAATACACCCCGTCCCGGCTCTCAGAACAAAATACACCCCGTCCCGGCTCTCAACACAGAATACACCCCGTCCCCGGCTCTCAGAACAGAATACACCCCGTCCCCGGCTCTCAACACAGAATACACCCAGTCCCCGGCTCTCAGAACAGAATACCTCCGTCCCCGGCTCTCAGAACAGAATACACCCCATCCCCGGCTCCAGAACAGAATACCCCCGTCCCCGGCTCTCAGAACAGAACACAACCCGTCCCCGGCTCTCAGAACAGAACACAACCCGTCCCCGGCTCTCAGAACAGAACACAACCCGTCCCCGGCTCTCAACACAGAATGCACCCAGTCCCCGGCTCTCAGAACAGAATACACCCCGGGTCCGTCCCCGGCTCTCAGAACAGAATACACCCCGGGCCCGGCTCTCAGAACAGAATACAACCCGTCCCCGGCTCTCAGAACAGAATACACCCCGGGCCCGGCTCTCAGAACAGAACGTCCCCGGCTCTCAGAACAGAATACACCCCGGGCCCGTCCCCGGCTCTCAGAACAGAATACACCCCGTCCCCGGCTCTCAACACAGAATACACCCAGTCCCCGGCTCTCAGAACAGAACACAACCCGTCCCCGGCTCTCAGAACAGAACACAACCCGTCCCGGCTCTCAGAACAGAATACACCCCGTCCCCGGCTCTCAGAGCAGAATACACACCGTCCCCGGCTCTCAGAACAAAATACACCCCGTCCCCGGCTCTCAGAACAGAACACAACCCGTCCCCGGCTCTCAGAACAGAATACACCCCGTCCCCGGCTCTCAGAACAGAACACAACCCGTCCCCGGCTCTCGGAACAGAATACACCCCGTCCCCGGCTCTCAACACAGAATACACCCTGTCCCCGGCTCTCAGAACAGAATACACACCGTCCCCGGCTCTCAGAACAAAATACACCCCGTCCCCGGCTCTCAGAACAGAACACAACCCGTCCCCGGCTCTCAGAACAGAATACACCCCGTCCCCGGCTCTCAGAACAGAACACAACCCGTCCCCGGCTCTCAGAACAGAATACACCCCGTCCCCGGCTCTCAACACAGAATACACCCCGTCCCCGGCTCTCAGAACAGAACACAACCCGTCCTCGGCTCTCAGAACAGAATACACCCCGTCCCCGGCTCTCAGAACAAAATAAACCCCGTCCCCGGCTCTCAGAACAGAATACATCCCGGGCCCGTTCCCGGCTCTCAGAACAGAACACACCCCGTCCCCGGCTCTCAGAACAGAATACACCCCGTCCCCGGCTCTCAGAACAGAATACATCCCGGGCCCGTTCCCGGCTCTCAGAACAGAACACAACCCGTCCCCGGCTCTCAACACAGAATACACCCAGTCCCCGGCTCTCAGAACAGAATACACCCCGTCCCCGGCTCTCAGAACAGAATACACCCCGTCCCCGGCTCTCAGAACAGAATACACCCCGTCCCCGGTTCTCAGAACAGAATACACCCCGCCCCAGGCTCTCAGAACAGAATACACCCAGCCCCCGGCTCTCAGAACAGAATACACCCCGTCCCCGGCTCTCAGAACAGAATACACCCCGGGCCCGTCCCCGGCTCTCAGAACAGAATACACCCCGGGCCCGTTCCCGGCTCTCAGAACAGAATACACCCCGTCCTCGGCTCTCAGAACAGAATACACACCGTCCCGGCTCTCAGAACAGAACACACCCCGTCCCCGGCTCTCAGAACAGAATACACCCCGGGCCCGTCCCCGGCTCTCAGAACAGAACACACCCCGTCCCCGGCTCTCAGAACAGAATACACCCCGGGCCCGTCCCCGGCTCTCAGAACAAAACACACCCCGTCCCCGGCTCTCAGAACAGAATACACCCCGGGCCCGTTCCCGGCTCTCAGAACAGAATACACCCCGTTCCCGGCTCTCAGAACAGAACACACACCGTCCCCGGCTCTCAGAACAGAATACACACCGTTCCCGGCTCTCAGAACAGAATACACCCCGTCCCCGGCTCTCAGAACAGAATACACCCCGGGCCCGTTCCCGGCTCTCAGAACAGAATACACCCCGAGCCCGTTCCCGGCTCTCAGAACAGAATACACCCCGTCCCCGGCTCTCAGAACAGAATACACACCGTCCCGGCTCTCAGAACAGAATACACCCCGTCCCCGGCTCTCAGAACAGAATACACCCCGGGCCCGTTCCCGGCTCTCAGAACAGAATACACCCCGTTCCCGGCTCTCAGAACAGAACACACACCGTTCCCGGCTCTCAGAACAGAACACACCCCGTCCCCGGCTCTCAGAACAGAATACACCCCGGGCCCGTTCCCGGCTCTCAGAACAGAACACACCCCGTCCCCGGCTCTCAGAACAGAACACACCCCGTCCGCGGCTCTCAGAACAGAATACACCCCGGGCCCGTTCCCGGCTCTCAGAACATAATACACCCCGTCACCGGCTCTCAGAACAAAATACACCCCGTCCCCGGCTCTCAGAACAGAATACCCCCTGTCCCCGGCTCTCAGAACAGAATACACCCCGTCTCCGGCTCTCAGAACAGAATACACACCGTTCCCGGCTCTCAGAACAGAATACACCCCGTCCCCGGCTTTCAGAACAGAATACACCCCGGGCCCGTCCCCGGCTCTCATAACAGAATACACCCCGTCCCCGGCTCTCAGAACAGAATACACCCCGGACCCCCGGCTCTCAGAACAGAATACACCCCGTTCCCGGCTCTCAGAACAGAATACACCCCGGACCCGGCTCTCAGAACAGAATACACCCCGTCCCCGGCTCTCAGAACAGAATACACCCCGGGCCCCCGGCTCTCAGAACAGAATACACCCCGTTCCCGGCTCTCAGAACAGAATACACACCGTCCCCGGCTCTCAGAACAGAATACACACCGTTCCCGGCTCTCAGAACAGAATACACCCCGTTCCCGGCTCTCAGAACAGAATACACCCAGTCCCCCGCTCTCAGAACAGAATACACCCCGTCCCCGGCTTTCAGAACATAATACACCCCGTCCCCGGCTCTCAGAACAGAACACAACCCGTCCCCGGCTCTCAGAACAGAATACACCCCGTCCCGGCTCTCAGAACAGAATACACCCCGTCCCGGTTCTCAACACAGAATACACCCCGTCCCCGGCTCTCAGAACAGAATACACCCCGTCCCCGGCTCTCAACACAGAATACACCCAGTCCCCGGCTCTCAGAACAGAATACCCCCGTCCCCGGCTCTCAGAACAGAATACACCCCGTCCCCGGCTCCAGAACAGAATACCCCCGTCCCCGGCTCTCAGAACAGAACACAACCCGTCCCCGGCTCTCAGAACAGAACACAACCCGTCCCCGGCTCTCAGAACAGAACACAACCCGTCCCCGGCTCTCAACACAGAATGCACCCAGTCCCCGGCTCTCAGAACAGAATACACCCCGGGTCCGTCCCCGGCTCTCAGAACAGAACACACCCCGTCCCCGGCTCTCAGAACAGAACACACCCCGTCCGCGGCTCTCAGAACAGAATACACCCCGGGCCCGTTCCCGGCTCTCAGAACATAATACACCCCGTCACCGGCTCTCAGAACAAAATACACCCCGTCCCCGGCTCTCAGAACAGAATACCCCCTGTCCCCGGCTCTCAGAACAGAATACACCCCGTCTCCGGCTCTCAGAACAGAATACACACCGTTCCCGGCTCTCAGAACAGAATACACCCCGTCCCCGGCTTTCAGAACAGAATACACCCCGGGCCCGTCCCCGGCTCTCATAACAGAATACACCCCGTCCCCGGCTCTCAGAACAGAATACACCCCGGACCCCCGGCTCTCAGAACAGAATACACCCCGTTCCCGGCTCTCAGAACAGAATACACCCCGGACCCGGCTCTCAGAACAGAATACACCCCGTCCCCGGCTCTCAGAACAGAATACACCCCGGGCCCCCGGCTCTCAGAACAGAATACACCCCGTTCCCGGCTCTCAGAACAGAATACACACCGTCCCCGGCTCTCAGAACAGAATACACACCGTTCCCGGCTCTCAGAACAGAATACACCCCGTTCCCGGCTCTCAGAACAGAATACACCCAGTCCCCGGCTCTCAGAACAGAATACACCCCGTCCCCGGCTCTCAGAACATAATACACCCCGTCCCCGGCTCTCAGAACAGAACACAACCCGTCCCCGGCTCTCAGAACAGAATACACCCCGTCCCGGCTCTCAGAACAGAATACACCCCGTCCCGGCTCTCAACACAGAATACACCCCGTCCCCGGCTCTCAGAACAGAATACACCCCGTCCCCGGCTCTCAACACAGAATACACCCAGTCCCCGGCTCTCAGAACAGAATACCCCCGTCCCCGGCTCTCAGAACAGAATACACCCCGTCCCCGGCTCCAGAACAGAATACCCCCGTCCCCGGCTCTCAGAACAGAACACAACCCGTCCCCGGCTCTCAGAACAGAACACAACCCGTCCCCGGCTCTCAGAACAGAACACAACCCGTCCCCGGCTCTCAACACAGAATGCACCCAGTCCCCGGCTCTCAGAACAGAATACACCCCGGGTCCGTCCCCGGCTCTCAGAACAGAATACACCCCGGGCCCGGCTCTCAGAACAGAATACAACCCGTCCCCGGCTCTCAGAACAGAATACACCCCGGGCCCGGCTCTCAGAACAGAACGTCCCCGGCTCTCAGAACAGAATACACCCCGGGCCCGTCCCCGGCTCTCAGAACAGAATACACCCCGGGCCCGGCTCTCAGAACAGAATACAACCCGTCCCCGGCTCTCAGAACAGAATACACCCCGTCCCCGGCTCTCAGAACAGAACACAACCCGTCCCCGGCTCTCAGAACAGAATACACCCCGTCCCCGGCTCTCAACACAGAATACACCCTGTCCCCGGCTCTCAGAACAGAATACACACCGTCCCCGGCTCTCAGAACAGAATACACCCCGTCCCCGGCCCTCAGAACAGAATACACACCGTCCCCGGCTCTCAGAACAGAATACACCCCGTCCCCGGCTCTCAACACAGAATACACCCAGTCCCCGGCTCTCAGAACAGAACACAACCCGTCCCCGGCTCTCAGAACAGAACACAACCCGTCCCGGCTCTCAGAACAGAATACACCCCGTCCCCGGCTCTCAGAGCAGAATACACACCGTCCCCGGCTCTCAGAACAAAATACACCCCGTCCCCGGCTCTCAGAACAGAACACAACCCGTCCCCGGCTCTCAGAACAGAATACACCCGTCCCGGCTCTCAGAACAGAACACAACCCGTCCCCGGCTCTCGGAACAGAATACACCCCGTCCCCGGCTCTCAACACAGAATACACCCTGTCCCCGGCTCTCAGAACAGAATACACACCGTCCCCGGCTCTCAGAACAAAATACACCCCGTCCCCGGCTCTCAGAACAGAACACAACCCGTCCCCGGCTCTCAGAACAGAATACACCCCGTCCCCGGCTCTCAGAACAGAACACAACCCGTCCCCGGCTCTCAGAACAGAATACACCCCGTCCCCGGCTCTCAACACAGAATACACCCCGTCCCCGGCTCTCAGAACAGAACACAACCCGTCCTCGGCTCTCAGAACAGAATACACCCCGTCCCCGGCTCTCAGAACAAAATAAACCCCGTCCCCGGCTCTCAGAACAGAATACATCCCGGGCCCGTTCCCGGCTCTCAGAACAGAACACAACCCGTCCCCGGCTCTCAACACAGAATACACCCAGTCCCCGGCTCTCAGAACAGAATACACCCCGTCCCCGGCTCTCAGAACAGAATACACCCCGTCCCCGGCTCTCAGAACAGAATACACCCCGTCCCCGGTTCTCAGAACAGAATACACCCCGCCCCCGGCTCTCAGAACAGAATACACCCAGCCCCCGGCTCTCAGAACAGAATACACCCCGTCCCCGGCTCTCAGAACAGAATACACCCCGGGCCCGTCCCCGGCTCTCAGAACAGAATACACCCCGTCCCCGGCTCTCAGAACATAATACACCCCGTCACCGGCTCTCAGAACAGAATACACACCGTCCCGGCTCTCAGAACAGAACACACCCCGTCCCCGGCTCTCAGAACAGAATACACCCCGGGCCCGTCCCCGGCTCTCAGAACAGAACACACCCCGTCCCCGGCTCTCAGAACAGAATACACCCCGGGCCCGTCCCCGGCTCTCAGAACAAAACACACCCCGTCCCCGGCTCTCAGAACAGAATACACCCCGGGCCCGTTCCCGGCTCTCAGAACAGAATACACCCCGTTCCCGGCTCTCAGAACAGAACACACACCGTCCCCGGCTCTCAGAACAGAATACACACCGTTCCCGGCTCTCAGAACAGAATACACCCCGTCCCCGGCTCTCAGAACAGAATACACCCCGGGCCCGTTCCCGGCTCTCAGAACAGAATACACCCCGTCCCCAGCTCTCAGAACAGAATACACCCCGGGCCCGTTCCCGGCTCTCAGAACAGAATACACCCCGTCCCCGGCTCTCAGAACAGAATACACACCGTCCCGGCTCTCAGAACAGAATACACCCCGTCCCCGGCTCTCAGAACAGAATACATCCCGGGCCCGTTCCCGGCTCTCAGAACAGAATACACCCCGTTCCCGGCTCTCAGAACAGAACACACACCGTTCCCGGCTCTCAGAACAGAACACACCCCGTCCCCGGCTCTCAGAACAGAATACACCCCGGGCCCGTCCCCGGCTCTCAGAACAAAACACACCCCGTCCCCGGCTCTCAGAACAGAATACACCCCGTCCCCGGCTCTCAGAACAGAATACACCCCGGGCCCGTTCCCGGCTCTCAGAACAGAATACACCCCGTTCCCGGCTCTCAGAACAGAACACACCCCGTCCCCGGCTCTCAGAACAGAACACACCCCGTCCCCGGCTCTCAGAACAGAATACACACCGTTCCCGGCTCTCAGAACAGAATACACACCGTCCCGGCTCTCAGAACAGAATACACCCCGTTCCCGGCTCTCAGAACAGAACACACACCGTCCCCGGCTCTCAGAACAGAATACACCCCGTCCCCGGCTCTCAGAACAAAACACACCCCGTCCCCGGCTCTCAGAACAGAATACACCCCGTCCCCGGCTCTCAGAACAGAATACACCCCGGGCCCGTTCCCGCCTCTCAGAACAGAATACACCCCGTTCCCGGTTCTCAGAACAAAACACACCCCGTCCCCGGCTCTCAGAACAGAACACACACCGTCCCCGGCTCTCAGAACAGAATACACCCCGTCCCCAGCTCTCAGAACATAATACACCCCGTCCCCGGCTCTCAGAACAGAATACACCCCGGGCCCGTTCCCGGCTCTCAGAACATAATACACCCCGTTCCCGGCTCTCAGAACAGAATACACCCCGGGCCCGTCCCCGGCTCTCAGAACAGAACACACACCGTCCCCGGCTCTCAGAACAGAATACACCCCGTTCCCGGCTCTCAGAACAAAATACACCCCGTCCCCGGCTCTCAGAACAGAATACACCCCGGGCCCGTTCCCGGCTCTCAGAACAGAATACACCCCGTTCCCGGCTCTCAGAACAGAACACACACCGGGCCCGGCTCTCAGAACAGAATACAACCCGTCCCCGGCTCTCAGAACAGAATACACCCCGGGCCCGGCTCTCAGAACAGAACGTCCCCGGCTCTCAGAACAGAATACACCCCGGGCCCGTCCCCGGCTCTCAGAACAGAATACACCCCGGGCCCGGCTCTCAGAACAGAATACAACCCGTCCCCGGCTCTCAGAACAGAATACACCCCGTCCCCGGCTCTCAGAACAGAACACAACCCGTCCCCGGCTCTCAGAACAGAATACACCCCGTCCCCGGCTCTCAACACAGAATACACCCTGTCCCCGGCTCTCAGAACAGAATACACACCGTCCCCGGCTCTCAGAACAGAATACACCCCGTCCCCGGCCCTCAGAACAGAATACACACCGTCCCCGGCTCTCAGAACAGAATACACCCCGTCCCCGGCTCTCAACACAGAATACACCCAGTCACCGGCTCTCAGAACAGAACACAACCCGTCCCCGGCTCTCAGAACAGAACACAACCCGTCCCGGCTCTCAGAACAGAATACACCCCGTCCCCGGCTCTCAGAGCAGAATACACACCGTCCCCGGCTCTCAGAACAAAATACACCCCGTCCCCGGCTCTCAGAACAGAACACAACCCGTCCCCGGCTCTCAGAACAGAATACACCCCGTCCCCGGCTCTCAGAACAGAACACAACCCGTCCCCGGCTCTCGGAACAGAATACACCCCGTCCCCGGCTCTCAACACAGAATACACCCTGTCCCCGGCTCTCAGAACAGAATACACACCGTCCCCGGCTCTCAGAACAAAATACACCCCGTCCCCGGCTCTCAGAACAGAACACAACCCGTCCCCGGCTCTCAGAACAGAATACACCCCGTCCCCGGCTCTCAGAACAGAACACAACCCGTCCCCGGCTCTCAGAACAGAATACACCCCGTCCCCGGCTCTCAACACAGAATACACCCCGTCCCCGGCTCTCAGAACAGAACACAACCCGTCCTCGGCTCTCAGAACAGAATACACCCCGTCCCCGGCTCTCAGAACAAAATAAACCCCGTCCCCGGCTCTCAGAACAGAATACATCCCGGGCCCGTTCCCGGCTCTCAGAACAGAACACACCCCGTCCCCGGCTCTCAGAACAGAATACACCCCGTCCCCGGCTCTCAGAACAGAATACATCCCGGGCCCGTTCCCGGCTCTCAGAACAGAACACAACCCGTCCCCGGCTCTCAACACAGAATACACCCAGTCCCCGGCTCTCAGAACAGAATACACCCCGTCCCCGGCTCTCAGAACAGAATACACCCCGTCCCCGGCTCTCAGAACAGAATACACCCCGTCCCCGGTTCTCAGAACAGAATACACCCCGCCCCCGGCTCTCAGAACAGAATACACCCAGCCCCCGGCTCTCAGAACAGAATACACCCCGCCCCCGGCTCTCAGAACAGAATACACCCCGGGCCCGTCCCCGGCTCTCAGAACAGAATACACCCCGTCCCCGGCTCTCAGAACAGAATACACCCCGTCCCCGGCTCTCAGAACAGAATACACACCGTCCCGGCTCTCAGAACAGAACACACCCCGTCCCCGGCTCTCAGAACAGAATACACCCCGGGCCCGTCCCCGGCTCTCAGAACAGAACACACCCCGTCCCCGGCTCTCAGAACAGAATACACCCCGGGCCCGTCCCCGGCTCTCAGAACAAAACACACCCCGTCCCCGGCTCTCAGAACAGAATACACCCCGGGCCCGTTCCCGGCTCTCAGAACAGAATACACCCCGTTCCCGGCTCTCAGAACAGAACACACACCGTCCCCGGCTCTCAGAACAGAATACACACCGTTCCCGGCTCTCAGAACAGAATACACCCCGTCCCCGGCTCTCAGAACAGAATACACCCCGGGCCCGTTCCCGGCTCTCAGAACAGAATACACCCCGTCCCCGGCTCTCAGAACAGAATACACCCCGGGCCCGTTCCCGGCTCTCAGAACAGAATACACCCCGTCCCCGGCTCTCAGAACAGAATACACACCGTCCCGGCTCTCAGAACAGAATACACCCCGTCCCCGGCTCTCAGAACAGAATACATCCCGGGCCCGTTCCCGGCTCTCAGAACAGAATACACCCCGTTCCCGGCTCTCAGAACAGAACACACACCGTTCCCGGCTCTCAGAACAGAACACACCCCGTCCCCGGCTCTCAGAACAGAATACACCCCGGGCCCGTCCCCGGCTCTCAGAACAAAACACACCCCGTCCCCGGCTCTCAGAACAGAATACACCCCGTCCCCGGCTCTCAGAACAGAATACACCCCGGGCCCGTTCCCGGCTCTCAGAACAGAATACACCCCGTTCCCGGCTCTCAGAACAGAACACACCCCGTCCCCGGCTCTCAGAACAGAACACACCCCGTCCCCGGCTCTCAGAACAGAATACACACCGTTCCCGGCTCTCAGAACAGAATACACACCGTCCCGGCTCTCAGAACAGAATACACCCCGTTCCCGGCTCTCAGAACAGAACACACACCGTCCCCGGCTCTCAGAACAGAATACACCCCGTCCCCGGCTCTCAGAACAAAACACACCCCGTCCCCGGCTCTCAGAACAGAATACACCCCGTCCCCGGCTCTCAGAACAGAATACACCCCGGGCCCGTTCCCGCCTCTCAGAACAGAATACACCCCGTTCCCGGTTCTCAGAACAAAACACACCCCGTCCCCGGCTCTCAGAACAGAACACACACCGTCCCGGCTCTCAGAACAGAATACACCCCGTCCCCGGCTCTCAGAACAGAATACACCCCGTCCCCGGCTCTCAGAACAGAATACACCCCGGGCCCGTTCCCGGCTCTCAGAACATAATACACCCCGTTCCCGGCTCTCAGAACAGAATACACCCCGGGCCCGTCCCCGGCTCTCAGAACAGAACACACACCGTCCCCGGCTCTCAGAACAGAATACACCCCGTTCCCGGCTCTCAGAACAAAATACACCCCGTCCCCGGCTCTCAGAACAGAATACACCCCGGGCCCGTTCCCGGCTCTCAGAACAGAATACACCCCGTTCCCGGCTCTCAGAACAGAACACACCCCGTCCCCGGCTCTCAGAACAGAATACACCCCGTTCCCGGCTCTCAGAACAGAACACACCCTGTCCCCGGCTCTCAGAACAGAACACACCCTGTCCCCGGCTCTCAGAACAGAATACACCCCGGGCCCGTTCCCGGCTCTCAGAACAGAACACACCCGTCCCCGGCTCTCAGAACAGAATACACCCCGGGCCCGTTCCCGGCTCTCAGAACAGAATACACCCCGTCCCCGGCTCTCAGAACAGAACACACCCCGTTCCCGGCTCTCAGAACAGAATACACCCCGTCCCCGGCTTTCAGAACAGAATACACCCTGTTCCCGGCTCTCAGAACAGAATACACCCCGTCCCCGGCTCTCAGAACAGAACACACCCCGTTCCCGGCTCTCAGAACAGACACACCCTGTTCCCGGCTCTCAGAACAGAACACACCCCGTCCCCGGCTCTCAGAACAGAACACACACCGTCCCCGGCTCTCAGAACAGAATACACCCCGTCCCCGGCTCTCAGAACAGAATACACCCCGTACCCGGCTCTCAGAACAGAATACACCCCGTCCCCGGCTCTCAGAACAGAATACACCCCGTCCCCGGCTCTCAAAACAGAATACACCCCGTCCCCGGCTCTCAGAACAGAATACACCCCGTCCCGGGCTCTCAGAACAGAATACACCCCGTCCCCGGCTCTCAGAACAGAATACACCCCGTCCCCGGTTCTCAGAACAGAATACACCCCGGGCCCGTCCCCGGCTCTCAGAACAGAATACACCCCGTCCTCGGCTCTCAGAACAGAATACACACCGTCCCGGCTCTCAGAACAGAACACACCCCGTCTCCGGCTGTCAGAACAGAATACACCCCGTCCCCGGCTCTCAGAGCAGAATACACCCCGTCCCCGGCTCTCAGAACAGAATACACCCCGGGCCCGTCCCCGGCTCTCAGAACAGAACACACACCGTCCCCGGCTCTCAGAACAGAATACACCCCGGGCCCCCGGCTATCAGAACAGAATACACCCCGTTCCCGGCTCTCAGAACAAAACACACCCCGTCCCCGGCTCTCAGAACAGAACACACACCGTCCCCGGCTCTCAGAACAGAATACACCCCGTTCCCGGCTCTCAGAACAGAATACACCCCGCCCCCGGCTCTCAGAACAGAATACACCCCGGGCCCGTTCCCGGCTCTCAGAACAGAATACACCCCGTTCCCGGCTCTCAGAACAGAACACACCCCGTCCCCGGCTCTCAGAACAGAATACACCCCGTTCCCGGCTCTCAGAACAGAACACACCCTGTCCCCGGCTCTCAGAACAGAACACACCCTGTCCCCGGCTCTCAGAACAGAATACACCCCGGGCCCGTTCACGGCTCTCAGAACAGAACACACCCCGTCCCCGGATCTCAGAACAGAATACACCCCGGGCCCGTTCCCGGCTCTCAGAACAGAATACACCCCGTCCCCGGCTCTCAGAACAGAACACACCCCGTTCCCGGCTCTCAGAACAGAATACACCCCGTCCCCGGCTCTCAGAACAGAATACACCCTGTTCCCGGCTCTCAGAACAGAATACACCCCGTCCCCGGCTCTCAGAACAGAATACACCCCGTTCCCGGCTCTCGGAACAGAACACACCCTGTTCCCGGCTCTCAGAACAGAACACACCCTGTCCCCGGCTGCAATCCTGGAAGCAGAACCAAGCTCCGATCTAAGCCGTTGCCATGACAACAATTAACCAGTCGTCATAACTGCGGCTTGAGCCTCAGACCGTGGAGACAGTTACCAAGGCCAATCCGCTCATCACTCCAACAGCAGCAAGCTCCACCTCTTTCACATCCGCGGCAAGACAAGTCAATCGAAACACACATATATATTCCACAGTCCACCCTTGTGCCATGGACACCACTGACAGCATTCGCAGCCACCGACAGCGCAGACAGCAGTTGGCAGAGCGGAATCCAGCCCTCCCCTCCCCTCTCCCTCTGTCTCTTCCCTCACTCCTGCTCCTTGAGCACAAACTTGTCCCTCTCTGCCACATAGGGCACTGAGCCGGGCTTGGAGTGCGCCCTTCTGTTGGCTTCCTTGCGCTGCTGGCTCTGCCGGATCGTGCGCTGCTCCTTCTTGCCCGTGAGCACCTGCCGCGGCATCTGTCTGTGACGAGCGATGCGCCCCACCTGCGGGTGACTTGAAAACTTCTCCACCAGCCGCTCGTTGTACTGGCGTGCGGCGCGCTCGCGCTCCTTGACGACGCCGAGTTTCTCGCTGGCCCGCGCCTTCCACAGACGCACGTTCATCTCATCACTGCCGCTCAGCACGTACTTGTCGTCTCCGGTCCAGCAGACGCACGTGATACGCTGCATCCGCCGCGTGTGGTATATATCCCGCGAGTGGGGCTGCCGGGAGAATATACAGGGTCAGTGGCGCCGCATGTGGGAGCGGCAGGGGACAGGGGACAGTCAGAGGACGGGTTCAGGAGAAGGTTTGGGGAGCAGGTCCAGAGGGACGGGTTCAGGGGACAGGAGAGTCAGGGGACAGGAGAGTCAGGGACAGGGTCAGGGGACAGGAGAGTCAGGGGACAGGAGAGTCAGGGGACAGGAGAGTCAGGGGACAGGAGAGCCAGGGGACAGGAGAGTCAGGGGACAGGAGAGTCAGGGGACAGGAGAGTCAGGGGACAGGAGAGTCAGGGGACAGGAGAGTCAGGGGACAGGAGAGTCAGGGGACAGGAGAGTCAGGGGACAGGAGAGTCAGGGGACAGGAGAGTCAGGGGACAGGAGAGTCAGGGGACAGGAGAGTCAGGGGACAGGAGAGTCAGGGGACAGGAGAGTCAGGGGACAGGAGAGTCAGGGGACAGGAGAGTCAGGGGACAGGAGAGTCAGGGGACAGGATAGTCAGGGGACAGGAGAGTCAGGGGACAGGAGAGTCAGGGGACAGGAGAGTCAGGGGACAGGAGAGTCAGGGGACAGGAGAGTCAGGGGACAGGAGAGTCAGGGGACAGGAGAGTCAGGGGACAGGAGAGTCAGGGGACAGGAGAGTCAGGGGACAGGAGAGTCAGGGGACAGGAGAGTCAGGGGACAGGAGAGTCAGGGGACAGGAGAGTCAGGGGACAGGAGAGTCAGGGGACAGGAGAGTCAGGGGACAGAAGAGTCAGGGGACAGGAGAGTCAGGGGACAGGAGAGTCAGGGGACAGGAGAGTCAGGGGACAGGAGAGTCAGGGGACAGGAGAGTCAGGGGACAGGAGAGTCAGGGGACAGGAGAGTCAGGGGACAGGAGAGTCAGGGGACAGGAGAGTCAGGGGACAGGAGTCAGGGGACAGGAGAGTCAGGGGACAGGAGAGTCAGGGGACAGGAGAGTCAGGGGACAGGAGAGTCAGGGGACAGGAGAGTCAGGGGACAGGAGAGTCAGGGGACAAGAGAGTCAGGGGACAGGAGAGTCAGGGGACAGGAGAGTCAGGGGACAGGAGAGTCAGGGGACAGTAGAGTCAGGGGACAGTAGAGTCAGGGGACAGGAGAGTCAGGGGACAGGAGAGTCAGGGGACAGGAGAGTCAGGGGACAGGAGAGTCAGGGGACAGGAGAGTCAGGGGACAGGAGTCAGGGGACAGGAGAGTCAGGGGACAGGAGAGTCAGGGGACAGGAGAGTCAGGGGACAGGAGAGTCAGGGGACAGGAGAGTCAGGGGACAGGAGAGTCAGGGGACAGGAGAGTCAGGGGACAGGAGAGTCAGGGGACAGGAGAGTCAGGGGACAGGAGAGTCAGGGGACAGGAGAGTCAGGGGACAGGAGAGTCAGGGGACAGGAGAGTCAGGGGACAGGAGAGTCAGGGGACAGGAGAGTCAGGGGACAGGAGAGTCAGGGGACAGGAGAGGTAGGGGACAGGAGAGGTAGGGGACAGGAGAGGTAGGGGACAGGAGAGTCAGGGGACAGGAGAGTCAGGGGACAGGAGAGTCAGGGGACAGGAGAGTCAGGGGACAGGAGAGTCAGGGGACAGGAGAGTCAGGGGACAGGAGAGTCAGGGGACAGGAGAGTCAGGGGACAGGAGAGTCAGGGGACAGGAGAGTCAGGGGACAGGAGAGTCAGGGGACAGGAGAGTCAGGGGACAGGAGAGTCAGGGGACAGGAGAGTCAGGGGACAGGAGAGTCAGGGGACAGGAGAGTCAGGGGACAGGAGAGTCAGGGGACAGGAGAGTCAGGGGACAGGAGAGTCAGGGGACAGGGTCAGGGGACAGGGTCAGGGGACAGGGTCAGGGGTCAGGGGACAGGGTCAGGGGACAGGGTCAGGGGACAGGGGACAGGAGAGTCAGGGGACAGGAGAGTCAGGGGACAGGAGAGTCAGGGGACAGGAGAGTCAGGGGACAGGAGAGTCAGGGGACAGGAGAGTCAGGGGACAGGAGAGTCAGGGGACAGGAGAGTCAGGGGACAGGAGAGTCAGGGGACAGGAGAGTCAGGGGACAGGAGAGTCAGGGGACAGGAGAGTCAGGGGACAGGGTCAGGGGACAGGGTCAGGGGACAGGGTCAGGCGACAGGGTCAGGGGACAGGGTCAGGGGACAGGGTCAGGGGACAGGGTCAGGGGACAGGGTCAGGGGAGAGGGTCAGGGGACAGGGTCAGGGGACAGGGTCAGGGGACAGGGTCAGGGGACAGGGTCAGGGGACAGGGTCAGGGGACAGGGTCAGGGGTCAGGAGAGTCAGGGGACAGGGTCAGGGGACAGGGTCAGGGGACAGGGTCAGGGGACAGGGTCAGGGGACAGGGTCAGGGGACAGGGTCAGGGGACAGGGTCAGGGGACAGGGTCAGGGGACAGGGTCAGGGGACAGGGTCAGGGGACAGGGTCAGGGGACAGGGTCAGGGGACAGGGTCAGGGGACAGGGTCAGGGGACAGGGTCAGGGGACAGGGTCAGGGGACAGGGTCAGGGGACAGGGTCAGGGGACAGGGTCAGGGGACAGGGTCAGGGGACAGGGTCAGGGGACAGGGTCAGGGGACAGGGTCAGGGGACAGGGTCAGGGGACAGGGTCAGGGGACAGGGTCAGGGGACAGGGTCAGGGGACAGGGTCAGGGGACAGGGTCAGGGGACAGGGTCAGGGGACAGGGTCAGGGGACAGGGTCAGGGGACAGGGGACAGGGTCAGGGGACAGGGGACAGGGTCAGGGGACAGGGTCAGGGGACAGGGTCAGGGGACAGGGTCAGGGGACAGGGTCAGGGGACAGGGTCAGGGGACAGGGTCAGGGGACAGGGTCAGGGGACAGGGTCAGGGGACAGGGTCAGGGGACAGGGTCAGGGGACAGGGTCAGGGGACAGGGTCAGGGGACAGGGTCAGGGGACAGGGTCAGGGGACAGGGTCAGGGGACAGGGTCAGGGGACAGGGTCAGGGGACAGGGTCAGGGGACAGGGTCAGGGGACAGGGTCAGGGGTCAGGAGAGTCAGGGGACAGGGTCAGGGGACAGGGTCAGGGGACAGGGTCAGGGGACAGGGTCAGGGGACAGGGTCAGGGGACAGGGTCAGGGGACAGGGTCAGGGGACAGGGTCAGGGGACAGGGTCAGGGGACAGGGTCAGGGGACAGGGTCAGGGGACAGGGTCAGGGGACAGGGTCAGGGGACAGGGTCAGGGGACAGGGTCAGGGGACAGGGTCAGGGGACAGGGTCAGGGGACAGGGTCAGGGGACAGGGTCAGGGGACAGGGTCAGGGGACAGGGTCAGGGGACAGGGTCAGGGGACAGGGTCAGGGGACAGGGTCAGGGGACAGGGTCAGGGGACAGGGTCATGGGACAGGGTCAGGGGACAGGGTCAGGGGACAGGGTCAGGGGACAGGGTCAGGGGACAGGGTCAGGGGACAGGGTCAGGGGACAGGGTCAGGGGACAGGGTCAGGGGACAGGGTCAGGGGACAGGGTCAGGGGACAGGGTCAGGGGACAGGGTCAGGGGACAGGGTCAGGGGACAGGGTCAGGGGACAGGGTCAGGGGACAGGGTCAGGGGACAGGGTCAGGGGACAGGGTCAGGGGACAGGGTCAGGGGACAGGGTCAGGGGACAGGGTCAGGGGACAGGGTCAGGGGACAGGGTCAGGGGACAGGGTCAGGGGACAGGGTCAGGGGACAGGGTCAGGGGTCAGGAGAGTCAGGGGACAGGGTCAGTGGACAGGGTCAGGGGACAGGGTCAGGGGACAGGGTCAGGGGACAGGGTCAGGGGACAGGGTCAGGGGACAGGGTCAGGGGACAGGGTCAGGGGACAGGGTCAGGGGACAGGGTCAGGGGACAGGGTCAGGGGACAGGGTCAGGGGACAGGGTCAGGGGACAGGGTCAGGGGACAGGGTCAGGGGACAGGGTCAGGGGACAGGGTCAGGGGACAGGGTCAGGGGACAGGGTCAGGGGACAGGGTCAGGGGACAGGGTCAGGGGACAGGGTCAGGGGACAGGGTCAGGGGACAGGGTCAGGGGACAGGGTCAGGGGACAGGGTCAGGGGACAGGGTCAGGGGTCAGGAGAGTCAGGGGACAGGGTCAGGGGACAGGGTCAGGGGACAGGGTCAGGGGACAGGGTCAGGGGACAGGGTCAGGGGACAGGGTCAGGGGACAGGGTCAGGGGACAGGGTCAGGGGACAGGGTCAGGGGACAGGGTCAGGGGACAGGGTCAGGGGACAGGGTCAGGGGACAGGGTCAGGGGACAGGGTCAGGGGACAGGGTCAGGGGACAGGGTCAGGGGACAGGGTCAGGGGACAGGGTCAGGGGACAGGGTCAGGGGACAGGGTCAGGGGACAGGGTCAGGGGACAGGGTCAGGGGACAGGGTCAGGGGACAGGGTCAGGGGACAGGGTCAGGGGACAGGGTCAGGGGACAGGGTCGGGGGACAGGGTCAGGGGACAGGGTCAGGGGACAGGGTCAGGGGACAGGGTCAGGGGACAGGGTCAGGGGACAGGGGACAGGGTCAGGGGACGGGTTCAGGGGACGTGTACAACGATATCATTAGCGGACACCGCGGAACAGGCGTTGCCGAGGCCAGCGGCGGCGAACCGTGCAGTCTAGCCGCCGCCCGGCGTCTGTGACACATGCAATGTCGCTGGGGGGAGGGGGGGGGGTACACAAAGCACAGCCTGCGGTCAACCCTGGTCGTCCCGCCAGTCCGGACACACGGACATTAGCCGATTACGGTCGGCCTGGGATTCTCTCACGGCACACGGACTGGCCGCGGGCCACACATCACCGCAGACAACACACAGCAGTACACGGACTGGCCGCGGGCCACACATCATACATCACCGCAGACAACACACAGCAGTACACGGACTGGCCGCGGGCCACACATCACCGCAGACAACACACAGCAGTACACGGACTGGCCGCGGGCCACACATCACCGCAGACAACACACAGCAGTACACTGACTGGCCGCGGGCCACACATCACCGCAGACAACACACAGCAGTACACGGACTGGCCGCGGGCCACACATCACCGCAGACAACACACAGCAGTACACGGACTGGCCGCGGACCACACATCATACTTCACCGCAGACAACACACAGCAGTACACGGACTGGCCGCGGGCCACACATCGCCGCAGACAACACACAGCAGTACACGGACTGGCCGCGGACCACACATCATACTTCACCGCAGACAACACACAGCAGTACACGGACTGGCCGCGGGCCACACATCACCGCAGACAACACACAGCAGTACACGGACTGGCCGCGGGCCACACATCATACATCGCCGCAGACAACACACAGCAGTACACGGACTGGCCGCGGGCCACACATCACCGCAGACAACACACAGCAGTACACGGACTGGCCGCGGGCCACACATCACCGCAGACAACACACAGCAGTACACGGACTGGCCGCGGGCCACACATCATACATCGCCGCAGACAACACACAGCAGTACACGGACTGGCTGCGGGCCACACATCACCGCAGACAACACACAGCAGTACACGGACTGGCCGCGGGCCACACATCACCGCAGACAACACACAGCAGTACACTGACTGGCCGCGGGCCACACATCACCGCAGACAACACACAGCAGTACACGGACTGGCCGCGGGCCACACATCATACATCACCGCAGACAACACACAGCAGTACACGGACTGGCCGCGGGCCACACATCACCGCAGACAACACACAGCAGTACACGGACTGGCCGCGGGCCACACATCACCGCAGACAACACACAGCAGTACACGGACTGGCCGCGGGCCACACATCACCGCAGACAACACACAGCAGTACACGGACTGGCCGCGGGCCACACATCACCGCAGACAACACACAGCAGTACACGGACTGGCCGCGGGCCACACATCACCGCAGACAACACACAGCAGTACACGGACTGGCCGCGGGCCACACATCACCGCAGACAACACACAGCAGTACACGGACTGGCCGCGGGCCACACATCATACATCGCCGCAGACAACACACAGCAGTACACGGACTGGCCGCGGGCCACACATCACCGCAGACAACACACAGCAGTACACGGACTGGCCGCGGGCCACACATCACCGCAGACAACACACAGCAGTACACGGACTGGCCGCGGGCCACACATCATACATCGCCGCAGACAACACACAGCAGTACACGGACTGGCCGCGGGCCACACATCACCGCAGACAACACACAGCAGTACACTGACTGGCCGCGGGCCACACATCACCGCAGACAACACACAGCAGTACACGGACTGGCCGCGGGCCACACATCGCCGCAGACAACACACAGCAGTACACGGACTGGCCGCGGGCCACACATCACCGCAGACAACACACAGCAGTACACGGACTGGCCGCGGGCCACACATCACCGCAGACAACACACAGCAGTACACGGACTGGCCGCGGGCCACACATCACCGCAGACAACACACAGCAGTACACGGACTGGCCGCGGGTCACACATCACCGCAGACAACACACAGCAGTACACGGACTGGCCGCGGGCCACACATCATACATCACCGCAGACAACACACAGCAGTACACTGACTGGCCGCGGGCCACACATCACCAGCAAGACAACACACAGCAGTACACGGACTGGCCGCGGGCCACACATCACCGCAGACAACACACAGCAGTACACTGACTGGCCGCGGGCCACACATCACCGCAGACAACACACAGCAGTACACGGACTGGCCGCGGGCCACACATCACCGCAGACAACACACAGCAGTACACGGACTGGCCGCGGGCCACACATCACCGCAGACAACACACAGCAGTACACGGACTGGCCGCGGGCCACACATCATACATCACCGCAGACAACACACAGCAGTACACGGACTGGCCGCGGGCCACACATCACCGCAGACAACACACAGCAGTACACGGACTGGCCGCGGGCCACACATCACCGCAGACAACACACAGCAGTACACGGACTGGCCGCGGGCTACACATCACCGCAGACAACACACAGCAGTACACGGACTGGCCGCGGGCCACACATCGCCGCAGACAACACACAGCAGTACACGGACTGGCCGCGGGCCACACATCACCGCAGACAACACACAGCAGTACACTGACTGGCCGCGGGCCACACATCACCGCAGACAACACACAGCAGTACACGGACTGGCCGCGGGCCACACATCACCGCAGACAACACACAGCAGTACACTGACTGGCCGCGGGCCACACATCACCGCAGACAACACACAGCAGTACACTGACTGGCCGCGGGCCACACATCACCGCAGACAACACACAGCAGTACACGGACTGGCCGCGGGCCACACATCACCAGCAAGACACTCATGGATGCCAAAATTGCGCTTTGTTGGTCGAAAAGGACATGTTTCAGTTGTCAAGAACAACAAATATTGGATATGTTTGGCCCTATTTACCACAATAAGAAACGTGCATTCATAATACTAATTTGCAGATCAATGCAACGGAAATGTGCTAACATTTCGTGTTTGTTTCCTGCCAATAAAGGATGATTTTGCTAACCATGTGACCCCGCCGATCGCCACAGGACCTTGCCCGGTAATCAGACTAAACTAGGAGGGTAACGATCCCGAACATGGCAGGTGCTGGTGCTGGGACCGAGTTTCCCCGCGAACAATCGGACAGTTCAGTAGCAGGCGTTGAGTTCAGTCGCTGTCAGTCGCGCTCCCTCTGACCGCCACACCTCTCTGGCGCCGCCAAGACTCACCTCTCTGGCGCCGCCAAGACTCACCTCTCTGACGCCGCCAAGACTCACCTCTCTGACGCCGCCAAGACTCACCTCTCTGGCGCCGCCAAGACACACCTCTCTGGCGCCGCCAAGACTCACCTCTCTGGCGCCGCCAAGACTCACCTCTCTGGCGCCGCCAAGACACACCTCTCTGGCGCCGCCAAGACTCACCTCTCTGGCGCTGAATAGCCGCAGCGTCTTGTCATACCCGCCGGAGACGAACTCGCGCCCGGTCGGCGAGTAGTCGACGTCGATGACGGCCGCGACGTGGTCTTTATGGATGAGCAGCGGCCGTCGCAGTTTCCTCATGTCCCAAGAGTAGAGGCTGCCAGTGACAGGGCGCCGCGTCACCTCGGGTGTCAACGGAGGCCCACCGAATATCTCCAGCCAGCGCAGCCGGCGAGCCAGACGTGCCAGCCCAATGGTCCAGTACAATTGGTGGCGTTTCGGGAGAAGGGAAATGTGGCCATGTTTTCCATGCTGGAGTAACACACAGATTTCGGTGCGTCAAACATGAATTTAACAGGTTACATTTAGTAATTGCGGCCGTGACATTGGAGCATGACTCAACGCTGCTTTGTTTCGCCAGTGTTCCCTTCTCACATCAATTTGTGGGTTACAACAATCAGATGAATCATGATCACGGTACACTGCACACGGTCTGGACACGTAAACCCTGGTCAAACGCGTCACCGGCCCGTAAACCCTGGTCAAACGCGTCACCGGCCCGTAAACCCTGGTCAAATGCGTCACCGGCTCGTAAACCCTGGTCAAACGCGTCACCGGCCCGTAAACCCTGGTCAAATGCGTCACCGGCTCGTAAACCCTGGTCAAATGCGTCACCGGCTCGTAAACCCTGGTCAAACGCGTCACCGGCCCGTAAACCCTGGTCAAACGCGTCACCGGCCCGTAAACCCTGGTTAAACGCGTCACCGGCCCGTAAACCCTGGCCAAACGAGTCACCGGCCCGTAAACCCTGGTCAAACGCGTCACCGGCCCGTAAACCCTGGTCAAACGCGTCACCGGCCCGTAAACCCTGGTCAAACACGTCACCGGCCCGTAAACCCTGGTCAAACGCGCCACCGGCCCGTAAACCCTGGTCAAACGCGTCACCGGCCCGTAAACCCTGGTCAAACGCGTCACCGGCCCGAGCAGAGCCTCCCGTCCTTCGCAGTGATGGCAGTGGACGTTCCCGTCCCACCCTGTGGCCTGTCCTCTGACAGCGGCCGTCCCCGTCCTGCCCTGTGGCCGGTCCTCTGACAGCGGCCGTCCCCGTCCTGCCCTGTGGCCTGTCCTCTGACAGCGGCCGTCCCCGTCCTGCCCTGTGGCCTGTCCTCTGACAGCGGCCGTCCCCGACCTACCCTGTGGCCTGTCCTCTGGCAGTGGACGTCCCCGTCCTACCCTGTGACCTGTCCTCTGACAGCGGCCGTCCCCGACCCTGCCCTGTGACCTGTGACCTGTGACTTGTGACTTGTGACTTGCGACCTGTGACATGTGGCCTGTGACCTGTGACCTGTGACCTGTGGCCTGTCCTCACTTGTAGTCCTCGTTGGCCGCTGTGAAGACGAAGGCCTCCATCGGGTTCCAGGCGATCACATTGGAGCGTAGCTTCGTGGTGACGCGACGGATCGGCTGCAGTTCGCGCGTGTCGTACAGAATCACACTGCGGTCACTGGCGCACGCCCCTGGGGGAGAGGTAGAGAATCACACTGCGGTCACTGGCACACGCCCCTGGGGGAGAGGTACAGAATCACACTGCGGTCACTGGCGCACGCCCCTGGGGGAGAGGTACAGAATCACACTGCGGTCACTGGCACACGCCCCTGGGGGAGAGATACAGGGTCACACTGCGGTCACTGGCGCACGCCCCTGGGGGAGAGGTACAGGGTCACACTGCGGTCACTGGCACACGCCCCTGGGGAGAGGCACAGGGTCAGGGTCACTGGCACGCACCCCTGGGGGAGAGGTACAGGGTCACACTGCGGTCACTGGCGCACGCCCCTGGGGAGAGGTACAGGGTCAGGGTCAGGGTCAGGGTCACTGGCACACGCCCCTGGGGGAGAGGTACAGGATCACAGGCACTGACACACGCCCCTGGGGAGAGGTACAGGGTCAGGGTCAGGGTCACTGGCTCACGCCCCTGGGGAGAGGTACAGGGTCAGGGTCAGGGTCACTGGCACACGCCCCTGGGGGAGAGGTACAGGATCACAGGCACTGACACACGCCCCTGGGGAGAGGTACAGGGTCAGGGTCAGGGTCACTGGCACACGCCCCTGGGGGAGAGGTACAGGGTCACAGGCACTGGCACATGCTCCTGGGGGAGAGGTACAGGGTCAGGGTCACAGACATACGCCCCTGGGGAGAGGTACAGGGTCACAGGCACTGGCACACGCCCCTGGGGGAGAGGTACAGGGTCAGGGTCAGGGTCACTGGCACACGCCCCTGGGGGAGAGGTACAGGATCACAGGCACTGGCACACGCCCCTGGGGAGAGGTACAGGGTCAGGGTCAGGGTCACTGGCGTACGCCCCTGGGGAGAGGTACAGGGTCAGGGTCAGGGTCACTGGCACACGCCCCTGAGGAGAGGTACAGGGTCAGGGTCACAGGCACACGCCCCTGGGGGAGAGGAACAGGGTCACAGGCACTGGCACATGCCCCTGGGGGAGGTACAGGGTCAGGGTCACAGGCACACGCCCCTGGGGAGAGGTACAGGGTCGCAGGCACTGGCACACGCCCCTGGGGAGAGGTACAGGGTCAGGGTCACAGGCACACGCCCCTGGGGAGAGGTACAGGGTCAGGGTCAGGGTCACTGGCACACGCCCCTGGGGGAGAGGTACAGGGTCACAGGCACTGGCACATGCCCCTGGGGAGAGGTACAGGGTCAGGGTCAGGGTCACTGGCACACGCCCCTGGGGAGAGGTACAGGGTCAGGGTCAGGGTCACTGGCACACGCCCCTGGGGAGAGGTACAGGGTCAGGGTCAGGGTCACTGGCGCACGCCCCTGGGGAGAGGTACAGGGTCAGGGTCAGGGTCACTGGCGCACGCCCCTGGGGAGAGGTACAGGGTCAGGGTCACTGGCAAACGCTCCTGGGGGAGAGGTACAGGGTCAGGGTCAGGGTCACTGGCGCACGCCCCTGGGGAGAGGGTCAGGGTCAGGGTCACTGGCACACGCCCCTGGGGAGAGGTACAGGATCACAGGCACTGACACACGCCCCTGGGGAGAGGTACAGGGTCAGGGTCAGGGTCACTGGCACACGCCCCTGGGGGAGAGGTACAGGGTCACAGGCACTGGCACATGCTCCTGGGGAGAGGTACAGGGTCAGGGTCAGGGTCACTGGCACACGCCCCTGGGGGAGAGGTACAGGATCACAGGCACTGACACACGCCCCTGGGGAGAGGTACAGGGTCAGGGTCAGGGTCACTGGCGCACGCCCCTGGGGAGAGGTACAGGGTCAGGGTCACTGGCGCACGCCCCTGGGGAGAGGTACAGGGTCACAGGCACTGGCACACGCCCCTGGGGAGAGGTACAGGGTCAGGGTCACATGCACAAGCCCCTGGGGAGGTACAGTGTCACAGGCACTGGCACACGCCCCTGGGGGAGAGGTACAGGGTCAGGGCCAGGGTCACTGGCACACGCCCCTGGGGAGAGGTACAGGGTCAGGGTCAGGGTCACTGGCACACGCCCCTGGGGAAGGTACAGGGTCACAGGCACTGGCACATGCCCCTGGGGAGAGGTACAGGGTCAGGGTAAGGGTCACTGGCACACGCCCCTGGGGGAGGTACAGGGTCACAGGCACTGGCACATGCCCCTGGGGGAGAGGTACAGGGTCAGGGTCACATGCACAAGCCCCTGGGGAGGTACAGTGTCACAGGCACTGGCACACGCCCCTGGGGGAGAGGTACAGGGTCAGGGTCAGGGTCACTGGCACACGCCCCTGGGGGAGAGGTACAGGGTCACAGGCACTGTCACACGCCCCTGGGGAGAGGTACAGGGTCAGGGTCAGGGTCACTGGCACACGCCCCTGGGGAGAGGTACAGGGTCAGGGTCAGGGTCACTGGCACACGCCCCTGGGGGAGATGTACAGGGTCAGGGTCACAGGCACACGCCCCTGGGGGAGAGGAACAGGGTCACAGGCACTGGCACACGCCCCTGGGGAGAGGTACAGGGTCAGGGTCACAGGCACACGCCCCTGGGGAGAGGTACAGGGTCAGGGTCAGGGTCACTGGCACACGCCCCTGGGGGAGAGGTACAGGGTCAGGGTCACAGGCACACGCCCCTGGGGGAGAGGTACAGGGTCACAGGCACTGGCACACACCCCTGGGGAGAGGTACAGGGTCAGGGTCAGGGTCACTGGCACACGCCCCTGGGGGAGAGGTACAGGGTCAGGGTCACAGGCACACGCCCCTGGGGGAGAGGAACAGGGTCACAGGCACTGGCACACGCCCCTGGGGAGAGGTACAGGGTCAGGGTCACAGGCACACGCCCCTGGGGAGAGGTACAGGGTCGCAGGCACTGGCACACGCCCCTGGGGGAGAGGTACAGGGTCAGGGTCAGGGTCACTGGCACACGCCCCTGGGGAGAGGTACAGGGTCAGGGTCAGGGTCACTGGCACACGCCCCTGGGGGAGGTACAGGATCACAGGCACTGACACACGCCCCTGGGGGAGAGGTACAGGGTCAGGGTCAGGGTCACTGGCACACGCCCCTGGGGAGAGGTACAGGGTCAGGGTCAGGGTCACAGGCACACGCCCCTGGGGGAGAGGTACAGGATCACAGGCACTGACACACGCCCCTGGGGAGAGGTACAGGGTCAGGGTCAGGGTCACTGGCGCACGCCCCTGGGGAGAGGTACAGGGTCAGGGTCAGGGTCACTGGCACACGCCCCTGGGGGAGGTACAGGATCACAGGCACTGGCACACGCCCCTGGGGGAGAGGTACAGGGTCAGGGTCAGGGTCACTGGCACACGCCCCTGGGGAGAGGTACAGGGTCAGGGTCAGGGTCACTGGCACACGCCCCTGGGGGAGGTACAGGATCACAGGCACTGGCACACGCCCCTGGGGGAGAGGTACAGGGTCAGGGTCAGGGTCACTGGCACACGCCCCTGGGGAGAGGTACAGGGTCAGGGTCAGGGTCACAGGCACACGCCCCTGGGGGAGAGGTACAGGGTCACAGGCACTGACACACGCCCCTGGGGAGAGGTACAGGGTCAGGGTCAGGGTCACTGGCACACGCCCCTGGGGGAGAGGTACAGGATCACAGGCACTGACACACGCCCCTGGGGAGAGGTACAGGGTCAGGGTCAGGGTCACTGGCGCACGCCCCTGGGGAGAGGTACAGGGTCAGGGTCACTGGCACACGCCCCTGGGGAGAGGTACAGGGTCACAGGCACTGGCACACGCCCCTGGGGAGAGGTACAGGGTCAGGGTCACATGCACAAGCCCCTGGGGAGGTACAGTGTCACAGGCACTGGCACACGCCCCTGGGGGAGAGGTACAGGGTCAGGGTCAGGGTCACTGGCACACGCCCCTGGGGAGAGGTACAGGGTCAGGGTCACTGGCACACGCCCCTGGGGAGAGGTACAGGGTCACAGGCACTGGCACACGCCCCTGGGGAGAGGTACAGGGTCAGGGTCACATGCACAAGCCCCTGGGGAGGTACAGTGTCACAGGCACTGGCACACGCCCCTGGGGGAGAGGTACAGGGTCAGGGTCAGGGTCACTGGCACACGCCCCTGGGGAGAGGTACAGGGTCACAGGCACTGACACACGCCCCTGGGGAGAGGTACAGGGTCAGGGTCAGGGTCAGGGTCAGGGTCACTGGCACACGCCCCTGGGGGAGAGGTACAGGGTCACAGGCACTGACACACGCCCCTGGGGAGAGGTACAGGGTCAGGGTCAGGGTCAGGGTCAGGGTCACTGGCACACGCCCCTGGGGGAGAGGTACAGGATCACAGGCACTGACACACGCCCCTGGGGGAGAGGTACAGGGTCAGGGTCAGGGTCACTGGCGCACGCCCCTGGGGAGAGGTACAGGGTCAGGGTCACTGGCACACACCCCTGGGGAGAGGTACAGGGTCACAGGCACTGGCACATGCCCCTGGGGGAGAGGTACAGGGTCAGGGTCACATGCACAAGCCCCTGGGGAGGTACAGTGTCACAGGCACTGGCACACGCCCCTGGGGGAGAGGTACAGGGTCAGGGTCAGGGTCACTGGCACACGCCCCTGGGGGAGAGGTACAGGATCACAGGCACTGACACACGCCCCTGGGGAGAGGTACAGGGTCAGGGTCAGGGTCACTGGCGCACGCCCCTGGGGAGAGGTACAGGGTCAGGGTCACTGGCACACGCCCCTGGGGAGAGGTACAGGGTCACAGGCACTGGCACACGCCCCTGGGGAGAGGTACAGGGTCAGGGTCACTGGCACAAGCCCCTGGGGAGAGGTACAGGGTCACAGGCACTGGCACACGCCCCTGGGGAGAGGTACAGGGTCAGGGTCACAGGCACTGGCACACGCCCCTGGGGGAGAGGTACAGGGTCACAGGCACTGGCACATGCCCCTGGGGGAGAGGTACAGGGTCAGGGTCACTGGCACAAGCCCCTGGGGAGAGGTACAGGATCACAGGCACTGACACACGCCCCTGGGGAGAGGTACAGGGTCGGGGTCAGGGTCACAGGCACACGCCCCTGGGGGAGAGGTACAGGGTCACAGGCACTGGCACATACCCCTGGGGGAGAGGTACAGGGTCAGGGTCACAGGCACACGCCCCTGGGGAGAGGTACAGGGTCACAGACACTGGCACACGCCCCTGGGGGAGAGGTACAGGGTCAGGATCACTGGCACACGCCCCTGGGGAGAGGTACAGGGTCACAGGCACTGGCACACGCCCCTGGGGGAGAGGTACAGGGTCAGGGTCACAGGCACACGCCCCTGGGGAGAGGTACAGGGTCACAGGCACTGGCACATGTCCCTGGGGGAGAGGTACAGGGTCAGGGTCACAGGCACACGCCCCTGGGGAGAGGTACAGGGTCACAGGCACTGGCACATGCCCCTGGGGGAGAGGTACAGGGTCAGGGTCACAGGCACACGCCCCTGGGGAGAGGTACAGGGTCACAGGCACACGCCCCTGGGGAGAGGTACAGGGTCACAGGCACTGGCACATGCCCCTGGGGGAGAGGTACAGGGTACAGGGTCAGGGTCACATGCACACGCCCCTGGGGAGAGGTACAGGGTCACAGGCACACGCCCCTGGGGAGAAGTACAGGGTCACAGGCACACGCCCCTGGGGAGAGGTACAGGGTCACTGGCACACGCCCCTGGGGGAGAGGTACAGGGTCACACTGCGGTCACAGGCACACGCCCCTGGGGAGAGGTACAGGGTCACAGGCACACGCCTCTGAGGGAGAGGTACAGGGTCACACCACGGTCACTGGCACACGCCCCTGGGGGAGAGGTACAGGATCACAGGCACACGCCCCTGGGGGAGAGGTACAGGATCACAGGCACACGCCCCTGGGGGAGAGGTACAGGGTCACACTGCGGTCACTGGCACACACCCCTGGGGGAGAGGTACAGGGTCAGGGTCACAGGCACACGCCCCTGGGGAGAGGTACAGGGTCACAGGCGCTGGCACACGCCCATGGGGAGAGGTACAGGGTCAGGGTCACAGGCACACGCCCCTGGGGAGAGGTACAGGGTCACAGGCACTGGCACACGCCCCTGGGGAGAGGTACAGGGTTAGGGTCACAGGCACACGCCCCTGGGGAGAGGTACAGGGTCAGGGTCACAGGCACACGCCCCTGGGGAGAGGTACAGGGTCACAGGCACTGGCACACGCCCCTGGGGAGAGGTACAGGGTCAGGGTCACAGGCACACGCCCCTGGGGAGAGGTACAGGGTCACAGGCACTGGCACACGCCCCTGGGGAGAGGTACAGGGTCAGGGTCACAGGCACACGCCCCTGGGGAGAGGTACAGGGTCACAGGCACTGGCACACGCCCCTGGGGGAGAGGTACAGGGTCAGGGGCACAGGCACACGCCCCTGGGGGAGAGGTACAGGGTCAGGGTCACTGGTACGCGCCTGAAGAGCGAGAGGAATCAACAACGAACGATAAACAGTTGTCTGATGCATATGCGAATACATCCCAGATCAGCGTCATTCCTCTGTTTCCCATCGTCTCTTTACAGGAGATGGGGCACACATAACTCCGTGAGATCAGGCTTACAAACAGGATACAAAGAGGTCCGGCTGTGGCCAAAGCGTTCCAAATAACACCGATGTTTACTGCTGCTTACAACCGATAATAATGGCATGACACACCGCAGAAGTATGGAAGCACGTCCATCTCTCTGTCACCGTGATCAAGCACTTTACCAGTATCGTGACAGCCAATAACGGACATTCCACAGGAAGGAAGTCTTAGCCAACAATTCTGGCGTAGCATACATGGGTAAATTCATGCCTAGTGAGACGGTTACGGCCAACAATACTGATCCAAAATGAAGCATTATGACTTGCAATACACAATGAGTCAGGCAAGATCCATGTTCCAAAGTGCTAATCATGCGAGGAAAGACCGGCCTGACAGTGACTGATCACCACAACAACACCGGTGTTGACAGCCGCCTCACCGGTGTTGACAGCCGTCTCACCGGTGTTGACAGCCGCCTCACCGCTAACTCACGCCACAAAGACAGGACAGCAAGAAAACAACAAACACGGTGACCCGTCCAGTCACCACAGGCCAGAGGCGAGGGAATGATGGGAAGAGAGGAGCAGAGGGCAGAGGGCAGAGGGGAGGGTGCTGCCTTACCGAGCACGTGTGTCTCGACCGGGTTGTACCGGACGCAGCTGAGGCTGTCAACCCCCCACGATAACGTCTTGACCGGCTCGTTTCTCGACTCGTCCCAGATGTGACACGTCTCTCCGCAGGTGGCGAATTCGGGCCGACCCACGGCGTGGCTGATACTGGTCACGATCGTCTGCAGACCGCGGGCAGGTCACAGGTCAGGTCAGGTCAGGTCAGGTCACTCACCGTGTCACAGCGGGTCGCAGCTCACACATACAACCCATGCATAACAGCACACACCCGACAGTGTTTAAGAGACAGGTGTACCGTGTGACAGTGCGACAGTTGTTTATAACGTGGCGTCCTTGGTCCTTTGCCGGTGTTTCAGCTAATATGGTTTGTTAATAATGCTTTTTTTAAGATACTGGTAAAAACATGATTTAATCATTTCCTTTTTACACAAGTTTCAAAGGCATTTCTCATTGCGTAACGATTTTAAAAAAAATATAAGCTAAAATTGATATTAAAAGTCTAACACAAAGAGTAAACATTTAATTGCTAGTGGCTATATTACATCATTGGGATGCATATCATGTATGTAAATTGCAATGTATGTACTATAACATCTACGGTGTAACGAGCAATAAACGTCCGTAGTTTACCCGGAGCAGAACGGTGTTCTCCGGCTCCTCCTCCTCGCCCTCGGCCAGCTCTCCCGAGCGCCATCTCTTGACCGTTTTATCGTCCCCGACCGTGAAGAAGGATCCACCGTCGTTGGTGTGCGTCATGGCTCGGATGTAACCCTCGTGTGCCTGGATGTTGCGCACACACTTCATCTGCGCCAGGTCCCAAATCCGCACCTGGGAAGCGGCACAGAACCAGCGCCGCTGGTCAGTACGCCGCACACTCCCGCCCCAGTCACGCGCAGCTCGGCGGAACACGAGGTCAGTACGCCGCACACTCCCGCCCCAGTCACGCGCAGCTCGGCGGAACACGAGGTCAGTACGCCGCACACTCCCGCCCCAGTCACGCGCAGCTCGGCGGAACACGAGGTCAGTACGCCGCACACTCCCGCCCCAGTCACGCGCAGCTCGGCGGAACACGAGGTCAGTACGCCGCACACTCCCGCCCCAGTCACGCGCAGCTCGGCGGAACACGAGGTCAGTACGCCGCACACTCCCGCCCCAGTCACGCGCAGCTCGGCGGAACACGAGGTCAGTACGCCGCACACTCCCGCCCCAGTCACGCGCAGCTCGGCGGAACACGAGGTCAGTACGCCGCACACTCCCGCCCCAGTCACGCGCAGCTCGGCGGGACACGAGGTCAGTACGCCGCAGACTCCCGCCCCAGTCACGCGCAGCTCGGCGGAACACGAGGTCAGTACGCCGCACACTCCCGCCCCAGTCACGCGCAGCTCGGCGGAACACGAGGTCAGTACGCCGCACACTCCCGCCCCAGTCACGCGCAGCTCGGCGGAACACGTGGTCAGTACGCCGCACACTCCCGCCCGAGTCACGCGCAGCTCGGCGGAACACGAGGTCAGTACGCCGCAGACTCCCGCCCCAGTCACGCGCAGCTCGGCGGAACACGAGGTCAGTACGCCGCAGACTCCCGCCCCAGTCACGCGCAGCTCGGCGGAACACGAGGTCAGTACGCCGCACACTCCCGCCCCAGTCACGCGCAGCTCGGCGGAACACGAGGTCAGTACGCCGCACACTCCCGCCCCAGTCACGCGCAGCTCGGCGGAACACGAGGTCAGAACGCCGCAGACTCCCGCCCCAGTCACGCGCAGCTCGGCGGAACACGAGGTCAGTACGCCGCAGACTCCCGCCCCAGTCACGCGCAGCTCGGCGGAACACGTGGTCAGTACGCCGCACACTCCCGCCCCAGTCACGCGCAGCTCGGCGGAACACGAGGTCAGTACGCCGCACACTCCCGCCCCAGTCACGCGCAGCTCGGCGGAACACGAGGTCAGTACGCCGCACACTCCCGCCCCAGTCACGCGCAGCTCGGCGGAACACGAGGTCAGTACGCCGCACACTCCCGCCCCAGTCACGCGCAGCTCGGCGGAACACGAGGTCAGTACGCCGCACACTCCCGCCCCAGTCACGCGCAGCTCGGCGGAACACGAGGTCAGTACGCCGCACACTCCCGCCCCAGTCACGCGCAGCTCGGCGGAACACGAGGTCAGTACGCCGCAGACTCCCGCCCCAGTCACGCGCAGCTCGGCGGAACACGTGGGAACGGAACGGGACACGCTAACACGTGGGAAGTGCATTCAGTACGTGTGGAGTGCACTCAGCACGTGGGGAACGCATTCAGCACGTGGTGAGCGCACTCGGCAGTCGGCACGTGGGCCAGCAAGTCAGTGGTAACCTTCAGTCATTGTGCAAACGCAAAAACGCAACTACAGAGGAAGAGAGACCAGATCCGGAGCCAAGGCCACACGCGTTTCCGTCCTTGTTGTCCTGTGCCGGTACACGTGACGGAGTACAAAGAGTGCTGACACATGGTAATTAAGCCGTCACGCGTCACGGCGAGCGTGTAACGCATGCGTCATCAGCTTTTACCGTTATTATGCGGTGCTCTCTCCCGGCACGCGTTATCCGTGTGTCATTACGCGCACGTAAAATCGCAATCAGGTAAAAACAAGCGAGCTTGGAATGTCATCGCACTGATCTGAGTGGAAGGACACGTGCTACACACCGCTACACGTGACAGCCCACGTGTAACGCACGTGCTACACACCGCTACACGTGACAGCCCACGTGTAACGCACGTGCTACACACCGCTACACGTGACAGCCCACGTGTAACGCACGCGCTACACACCGCTACACGTGACAGCCCACGTGTAACGCACGCGCTACACGCCGCTACACGTGACAGCCCACGTGTAACGCACGTGCTACACACCGCTACACGTGACAGCCCACGTGTAACGCACGTGCTACACACCGCTACACGTGACAGCCCACGTGTAACGCACGTGCTACACACCGCTACACGTGACAGCCCACGTGTAACGCACTGAACCACTGAACCAGATCTACACGTGACGTCATTCCACACCCCGCAACACCGACATCCGGCCCTTCAGCGGCCCGGGTTATCTCCCACCTCTGACACCACGTTCCCAGTGACCCCCAGTTAGTCAGCGTTGCCTCTGTCAGCCAGAGTGGTCCCCAGTCAGCCAGTATAACCAGCAAAGTCAGCATGCCCCCCCCCCCCGTTATCCGCTCCACCCTGCCCCGGCCGTCTCACCTCTCCGTCGGCGGCGCCCGTGTAAAGCTGCGACAGTCGACTCGGGTGTTTGCTGAGGCACGTCACACTGTCTCGGTGGCCGTCCAGACTGCCGATGAACGGCTTGGCGAACATGCGGCCCAGCTTGACAGCGTTCATGGCGCGGGTGTACTCACGCGGCGCAGCAAACGGGTGCAGCTCGGGGTCGTAGTTGCGCGGCACTGGCGGCAGACACGACGCGGGGAGGCGAGGTGAGGCGAGGCGGTGTATCAGGGGAGGCATTACCATGGAGCGTACATTACCATGGTATTTTGGAATTCACGAATGATAACGTTTTGTTGTGAAACGCAATGACGCATCCATCGTGCTGAAAAGCATCAGAGGAGCAATATTGCAAAGGACAACGTTTCATTAAAAAGTGGAAAAAAATAATGAAAATGACTATTTTTAATTCATTCAACATCTCTCCTTGAAATAAACATCCCAAAACGTCAGTAACTTCCTTCTAGAATTCATAAGTCTGTCTCACAAGCGCTGGTGCTGGGATAATTAAGCATATTACGGCATAGAGTACTAACTAAACAAGCTAACAACTAAACAAGCTTGCCTCAGATAATTATCCAGGAAAATAACTAATCAACACATGCCAGAAATAATTGTGTAAAGACTAACAACATCAGTAGCTTGGAAACCTTAAAAGGACACATCAGAGTGGGGCATACTCACTTTTGAAGATGTCCTTTTTTGTTTCTCGCAGGTAATCGTCCGGATTCCGGACTAAACATTTTACTTTCATCGCGACTAATTGTAGGAGTTCAGTAGCATATAATACGAAACCCAAAACTTTGACCGATTAACGATCACAGCTCTCACGTAAATCCACTCTGTACCACTACCACCTGAAAATAAACGCAGATGTTAACATGGGCAAAACGGTGACACACGGGTTGCATGTTGCCCACCATATCACCAAAAGCAAAGCGGGCAATGCAGATAAGGAAGTATAAAAGCATACGACCCGGGAATGTTTGGCCTATAGCTAATAAACTGTAGACAAGTCATCCGAGACTCTTGTACACATCGTGTATGTATGAGGTACACTGATGTATACATCAGTTAGAGTAGCTGTTAAACTTAAACGCTGTATCTATCAAACCCATGACGTTTACAAAACAAGTTTAAAGCAACATATGTAGGCTCCCGAGACCCAAACACCTTAATTTGTGCAGTGTATAATATGCGGAGCCATGATTTCATAAATGTCTTCACTAAGACCCCAGGAACCGAGGAAGTCAAGCCTCACTGAAAATCTTGTATTTATTTATTTCATCCCAGCACGCAGTATGACTATAGGTAGGAGGCTGCAGGAACGACAGAAGACGATACCCAGCACGCTGCAGGAACGACAGAAGACGATACCCGGCACGCTGCAGGAACGACAGAAGACGATACCCGGCACGCTGCAGGAACAACAGAAGACGATACCCGGCACGCTGCACGAACGACAGAAGACGATACCCGGCACGCTGCAGGAACGACAGAAGACGATACCCGGCACGCTGCAGGAACGACAGAAGACGATACCCGGCACGCTGCAGGAACGACAGAAGACGATACCCGGCACGCTGCAGGAACGACAGAAGACGATACCCGGCACGCTGCAGGAACGACAGAAGAAGACGATACCCGGCACGCTGCAGGAACGACAGAAGACGATACCCGGCACGCTGCAGGAACGACAGAAGACGACGATACCCGGCACGCTGCAGGAACGACAGAAGACGACGATACCCGGCACGCTGCACGAACGACAGAAGACGACGATACCCGGCACGCTGCAGGAACGACAGAAGACGACGATACCCGGCACGCTGCACGAACGACAGAAGACGACGATACCCGGCACGCTGCAGGAACGACAGAAGACGATACCCGGCACGCTGCAGGAACGACAGAAGACGACGATACCCGGCACGCTGCAGGAACGACAGAAGACGATACCCGGCACGCTGCAGGAACGACAGACGACGATACCCGGCACGCTGCAGGAACGACAGAAGAAGACGATACCCGGCACGCTGCAGGAACGACAGAAGACGAACCCGGCACGCTGCAGGAACAACAGAAGACGACCATACCCGGCACGCTGCAGGAACGACAGAAGACGACGATACCCGGCACGCTGCAGGAACGACAGAAGACGATACCCGGCACGCTGCAGGAACGACAGACGACGATACCCGGCACGCTGCAGGAACGACAGAAGAAGACGATACCCGGCACGCTGCAGAAACGACAGAAGACGATACCCGGCACGCTGCAGGAACGACAGAAGACGACGATACCCGGCACGCTGCAGGAACGACAGAAGACGACGATACCCGGCACGCTGCAGGAACGACAGAAGACGACGATACCCGGCACGCAGCACGAACGACAGAAGACGATACCCGGCACGCTGCAGGAACGACAGAAGACGATACCCGGCACGCTGCAGGAACGACAGAAGACGATACCCGGCACGCTGCAGGAACGACAGAAGACGACGATAACCGGCACGCTGCAGGAACGACAGAAGACGACGATACCCGGCACGCTGCAGGAACGACAGAAGACGACGATACCCGGCACGCTGCAGGAACGACAGAAGACGATACCCGGCACGCTGCAGGAACGACAGAAGACGATACCCGGCACGCTGCAGGACCGACAGAAGACGACGATACCCGGCACGCTGCAGAAACGACAGAAGACGACGATACCCGGCACGCTGCAAAAACGACAGAAGACGATACCCGGCACGCTGCACGAACGACAGAAGACGATACACGGCACGCTGCAGTAACGACAGAAGACGATACCCAGCACGCTGCAGGAACGACAGAAGACGATACCCGGCACGCTGCAGGAACGGCAGAAGACGACGATACCCGGCACGCTGCAGGAACGACAGAAGACGACGATACCCGGCACGCTGCAGAAACGACAGAAGACGATACCCGGCACGCTGCACGAACGACAGAAGACGATACCCGGCACGCTGCAGGAACGACAGAAGACGATACCCGGCACGCTGCAGGAACGACAGAAGACGATACCCGGCACGCTGCACGAACGACAGAAGACGATACCCGGCACGCTGCACGAACGACAGAAGACGATACCCGGCACGCTGCAGGAACGACAGAAGACGATACCCGGCACGCTGCAGGAACGACAGAAGACGATACCCGGCACGCTGCAGGAACGACAGAAGACGATACCCGGCACGCTGCAGAAACGACAGAAGACGACGATAACCGGCACGCTGCAGGAACGACAGAAGACGACGATACCCGGCACGCTGCAGGAACGACAGAAGACGACGATACCCGGCACGCTGCACGAACGACAGAAGACGATACCCGGCACGCTGCACGAACGACAGAAGACGATACCCGGCACGCTGCAGGAACGACAGAAGACGATACCCGGCACGCTGCAGGAACGACAGAAGACGATACCCGGCACGCTGCAGGAACGACAGAAGACGACGATACCCGGCACGCTGCAGGAACGACAGAAGACGACGATACCCGGCACGCTGCAGAAACGACAGAAGACGATACCCGGCACGCTGCAGGAACGACAGAAGACGATACCCGGCACGCTGCAGGAACGACAGAAGACGACGATACCCGGCACGCTGCAGGAACGACAGAAGACGACGATACCCGGCACGCTGCAGAAACGACAGAAGACGATACCCGGCACGCTGCACGAACGACAGAAGACGATACCCGGCACGCTGCAGGAACGACAGAAGACGACGATACCCGGCACGCTGCAGGAACGACAGAAGACGACGATACCCGGCACGCTGCAGGAACGACAGAAGACGATACCCGGCACGCTGCAGGAACGACAGAAGACGATACCCAGCACGCTGCAGGAACGACAGAAGACGACGATACCCGGCACGCTGCAGGAACAACAGAAGACGATACCCGGCACGCTGCACGAACGACAGAAGATGATACCCGGCACGCTGCAGGAACGACAGAAGACGACAATACCCGGCACGCTGCAGAAACGACAGAAGACGATACCCGGCACGCTGCAGGAACGACAGAAGACGACAATACCCGGCACGCTGCAGAAACGACAGAAGACGATACCCGGCACGCTGCAGGAACGACAGAAGACGACAATACCCGGCACGCTGCAGAAACGACAGAAGACGATACCCGGCACGCTGCAGGAACGACAGAAGACGACAATACCCGGCACGCTGCAGAAACGACAGAAGACGATACCCGGCACGCTGCAGGAACGACAGAAGACGACGATACCCGGCACGCTGCAAAAACGACAGAAGACGATACCCGGCACGCTGCAGGAACGACAGAAGACGACAATACCCGGCACGCTGCAGAAACGACAGAAGACGATACCCGGCACGCTGCAGGAACGACAGAAGACGACGATACCCGGCACGCTGCAGGAACGACAGAAGACGACGATACCCGGCACAACTATTTTCTGAATAAAGTTCCGGGTGACACGGGAATGCTCAGATATATTTACGAGTAACAATGACCCCGGATTTTGTTTTGTTTGCCTGCTCATTCCCTCACGTGCACCCTGAATCAGACAATAATGGAGTCACGTTGTTGTGATGGTTTTGCCGCGACCCCTGGCGGCGCGCCAGGCGGCCACGTGACCAGGCGTGAGGCAGGAGGTCACGTGACCGGCTGACCTGCCCGGTCACGTGACCGCCTGCGGCGGACGGGAGACGGCGCGCGGCCGGCCGGGAGTCGCAGTCGGGTCACGGGGCCGCGCCACACCCTCGCTGCCGCCCAGCTGTTGGACGAGAGACGGCGCGCGGCCGGCTGGGAGTCGCAGTCGGGTCACGGGGCCGCGCCACACCCTCGCTGCCGTCCACAGCAGCTGTTCGCTTAAAGCGAAAAAGTTCACTTTCAACACGTGTTCCTGACTGAGGCAGGGTATAGTGCGGGTCGAACAATTGGGTGGGGTGGAAGATTTGCTTTGCAACGCTCAATAAGTTACACACAGGATCGAAAATAATATCGGAAATAAGCGGTCCTTCGCCAGGACGGTCTTCCCTGCCACCTTGATCTGGCAGCCGTCGGCGTCCCGGGGTTGTTGGGAGAGAACAGGCGGTTGTGTCTTCTCCCTGGAGACTACCATCTTGGCATCATTCGCCCACTGCGTTAGGACATCAGCGGCCTGCTTAGCTCTCTCCCTCGCGGTCTCGATCTTCTTGCCGGTACAGAGCACCGCCGTATCGTCAGCGTTAGAACATCAGCGGCCTGCTTAGCTCTCTCTCCCTCGCGGTCTCGATCTTCTTGCCGGTACAGAGCACCGCCGTATCGTCAGCATGAGACGCGAGGGACCTTGTTGGGCACGGTGGAGTGACATGACGCTGCCCTGGGGTAGTCCGGCGTGGAGGAAACGTCCTCTGGACAGGATCTGGTTGACTTCTACCCTGATGCAGTCGTTCGACTACTATCACACCCAGCTTTGGAGTTTCGACCATTTTCTGGACTTCTTGGGTACAAATAATTTTGCTCTCTTCATTTTTGTCCTTGAAATTTGCTCTCTTTTCACCTGCTCTTGCCTGTAGTTTGCTACCAGGACATACTTGATGATGATGATTGGGGTTTTCGGGCGCACCGACTACTAGGTCACACGGCGCTCATAACTACATAATTAACGTGTCATATGAAATATATGGCGATCGCAACTATGGAATGCAACGATGGTGATTATGGGCAAATGAGTGGGAAAGAAGAAACTGGAAATCTTGCCAACCTGTGCCGACTGCCGGGACGTACCCTGCTATTCACGAACTACACCGAGGGATCTTTACCGTGCAGTGGGGTGCTACCCACTACACTGCCTCTCACGCGGACCGTCGCGGTCTGTCAGCTAGACGAGACAAGAACGACAAGACAAGACAAGAACGAAGTAGACAGGACAACGAGTGAAAAGGGATACCCAATGAAGCAATCACAGTGAAGAAAACGATATATCACGAACGTAATGCAAAAGCTGAAATCAGAGGAACGACGGGAACAGATCAAAATCAGAGGAACTCGGCTGCGCTAGTCGCAGGAAGCACACGTTCCGTCGGGGGAGGGTCCGCCTTACCGAGTCGACGGATCTGTGACCCACCGTGAAGAATAAACGTGCATACAAAAAGACGGCCGATATTTTATAAAAAAAAAAACTACGAAACTGAGAAGATCACAGGAAGACGAACGTGAGCAAGAAATCGAAAAACCTCTGAAATGTGGCACGAATCGTCGCTCAGAACATCTTGCAGACCAAGGGCACTGGAACCATATGGCGCCCATAACAACTACCTCCCTTAAAACGAGTTTTGTGGCAAACAATTCAGTTGGAAGAAAGAAACTTCAGAACACATGGAAAGAAACTTCGCAAAACCAGCACGCAAAAAAAAATGTGAGGCGAGAACTGATAAGAATGAGAACACAATACAAATAATCACTTAGAACACCTGCCTGCGAGTCTGGAACAAGTCAGCAAAGATGCAACTGCAAACAGCGCGAAACCTGCGAGTAAATCGCATGAAAACGATACATACAAGAACACTAAGGACATGAGAAGCAGACAGCAGAGCATACGGTAGAAGCAGACAGCAGGCAGCAGAACATACGGTGCCACCCAAAACACCGAACAGAGTATCGAACGAGAAAAAAAGGCAGTTGCTAAGAAAACACAGGTCGGTTAGCAATGTTCACAGAAACAATAAAAACTTCTAACAGGACAGTACAATGTTGAAAAGAACGATGTTCAGAAGAACATCAGTGTGTTCAAAGTAGCAGTACAAACGTTCAAAAGAACAGTAAAAGAGTTCAAAAGAACAGTAAAAGAGTTCAAAAGAACAGTAAAAGAGCTCAAAAGAACAGTAAAAGAGTTCAAAAGAACAGTAAAAGCATTCAGCAGGGCAGTACAATGTTCAAAAGAACAATAGCGTGTGCAAACACACAGTAAAACTATTCAAACGAACCAGACTAACGAGGCAAGATCAAAGACTTCCCCACCGCCTGATGCATTGGTCTCCCCGAAACGAATTCTGGGGCGATCTCCCGGGGTGACCCGTCCGCACCCTACTATCAGCCGAGCTCGGCTGAAACCGCAGACGAGCGCGAGGGTTACCACCCTCTGTTAGAGAGCGCTCCCACGGCAGCGAGGGTTACCACCCTCTGTTAGAGAGCGCTCCCACGGCAGCGAGGATTGCCAGTTGCCACCCTCTGTTGGAGCGCGCTCCCACGGCAGCGAGGATTGCCACCCTCTGTTGGAGAGCGCTCCCACGGCAGCGAGGATTGCCACCCTCTGTTAGAGAGCGCTCCCACGGCAGCGAGGGTTGCCAGTTGCCACCCTCTGTTGGAGCGCGCTCCCACGGCAGCGAGGATTGCCACCCTCTGTTGGAGAGCGCTCCCACGGCAGCGAGGGTTGCCACCCTCTGTTAGAGAGCGCTCCCACGGCAGCGAGGGTTACCACCCTCTGTTGGAGAGCGCTCCCACGGCAGCGAGGATTGCCACCCTCTGTTGGAGAGCGCTCCCACGGCAGCGAGGATTGCCACCCTCTGTTGGAGAGCGCTCCCACGGCAGCGAGGGTTGCCACCCTCTGTTGGAGAGCGCTCCCACGGCAGCGAGGGTTGTCACCCTCTGTTAGAGAGCGCTCCCACGGCAGTGAGGGTTACCACCCTCTGTTAGAGAGCGCTCCCACGGCAGCGAGGATTGTCACCCTCTGTTGAAGAGCGCTCCCACGGCAGCGAGGGTTGTCACCCTCTGTTAGAGAGCGCTCCCACGGCAGCGAGGGTTGCCACCCTCTGTTAGAGAGCGCTCCCACGGCAGCGAGGATTGCCACCCTCTGTTGGAGAGCGCTCCCACGGCAGCGAGGGTTGCCACCCTCTGTTGAAGAGCGCTCCCACGGCAGCGAGGGTTGCCACCCTCTGTTGGAGAGCGCTCCCACGTCAGCGAGGGTTGCCAGTTGCCACCCTCTGTTAGAGAGCGCTCCCACGGCAGCGAGGGTTGCCACCCTCTGTTAGAGAGCGCTCCCACGGCAGCGAGGGTTGCCACCCTCTGTTAGAGAGCGCTCCCACGGCAGCGAGGGTTACCACCCTCTGTTAGAGAGCGCTCCCACGGCAGCGAGGGTTGCCACCCTCTGTTGGAGAGCGCTCCCACGGCAGGGTCCGCTTGGCCAGGACATACTTCTACACGTCTTCTTATCAACCCTTGGCCATTGCCGGCCATCCTAGAGCTACTGAACAAGGAGGCCAGATGTCCTCCGCAGCCCGCCCTGCCCGGAATCCAGCCGACTTGTTCAGGTGACAGCAGTCCACGGCCCTCCACACCATGTGTCGTCCTGGCCTGGATAATGGCCGGTAGCCGCCCAGGTTCTGATTATCCTTTCAGACCTCCAGAATGGGAATTACAGTTGCTGCACACCACTCCCTCTGCACTTCCCCAGTCATCCAGATGTTGATGATCTGGAGTTCTTTCTTCACCTTGGGGCCAAGCCAAGGTGGTGCAGCATTTCATTTGTGGATACAAACCAGGGTAAACAACCAAACACCTGACATGTTCGAACACCAGACTTTTCATGCTACTGGCATTCTTTGGTGTCAGTATCATCTACATCACTAATAGCATGAAGTCTGGTGTTTGGACGCGCCCGACATTACGGCAGCTTACTTTTTTATAATACATTTAGTCCGAATGTTTTGTTTTGTATGGATGGATTTCCGAGGTCAGGCCCCGCGCTAAGCAGAGCTTGTTGTGCAGGTCCTGACCTCACAACCCGATCGCGCAATTCCTGTTGGCCGGCGGAATTTAGAGACGAAAGTTGTACGTGCCCGACATACCTGGACACGGTCCGCCCCGCTCAATGACGTCACCTGACCTTGAGTGCGGCCGCTGCCAGCGGCTGCAGGCCATCCCAGTCAGGAGCAAATAGCGAGCGCCGAAGCGACTCGAACCCGCGCTGCCACTACCGGGATAGGTCAGAAGTCCAGCGCTCTCCCACTGAGCTACAGGGGTGTATGTACCTGGTGCCTACATTAACATACCTTAGAGTCCAGAATAACGCTGCTCAAGATGACTTTGGAGGCCCTCGAGCTGCTCAAGATGACTTTGGAGGCCCTCGAGCTGCTCAAGATGACTTTGGAGGCCCTCGAGCTGCTCAAGATGACTTTGGAGGCCCTCGAGCTGCTCAAGATGGCTTTTGGCACTATTAACACAAATAACTTTAAACTACTGTACAATGCTTACGTTAACCGTCGCCAGTGCAGGGGGGGGGGGGGTGGAATGTGGATGCAATCCCCCCCCCCCTCGTGGTTTTTTATCAGGAATAACTCGCGTAAATATCAACTGATTGCGATGAAACTTTCAGTACCCTACTTGTGAACAATTTGACACATGTTCTGAAAATGTTAAGTTGTAGGTCACATGACCCGTGACCTTTGACCTGTTTTTCAAGGTCATGTCAGGCGCAAATGGCGTCCCGTGGTATTGATCCTTGTAACTTGTGCAGTTTCATAGCGTTTGTTGTTCAGGAGCACAGGTGTTTCCAGGTGATAGTTGTGGTTTCCATTGAGATTGTGACCTCGATTGACCTTTTCAGAGGTCAACCGAGGTCCCTAACCTCCGACGACCTCATATTACTGTTTGGCTTCTGGCAGATTCTAGGACATTTTGTGATGCTGATTTCAAATTTGGCACACATTTAGCATAATTGTGTGCTCATTTGCGAGTCTAGCTCGATTAAATTCAATTTATACGCATTTACAATTTGGTTGACTTTTGGGTCATTGACATGACCTCAGAGGTCACCTAATGACCTAGGGCCTTACAATCGGGCGTCAATGGCTTTCTCTCGTGACAAGCAACACGCTCGTTTTTAATCGAAGCTCTAGCACAATTAGGGGTTAAACGCTAGAGGGGGGGGGGGGGGTTGTACCAACCCCTCCCTGCATTGTCACGCACTGATCGGACGCTGCACGGGCGAGGGTTAAGCCTCACATGGGGTATTGTTATCAAGCAGTAGGTCCATACATGGCGCCAAATTAAAATGCACTAGTGACTAGAAAAGGTGCAACAGAGAGCAACTAAGCTGGTACAAGGCATGAGGAACTTCCCCTATCATGAGCGTCTCAAACGACTGGAGCTGAGTAGAGTAGAGCAGTGTATGTTGAGAGGCGACCTCATTGTAGAAGCCATGATGACCGAACCAGAGGACACCACCTGAAGCTAAAAAAGAAGAGAGCAGTCCACCAAGCAAGGATGAAGTTCTTCTCCCACCGAGTTGTATCTCATTAGAACAAGTTACCTGAAGAAGTAGTCTCAGCACCATCAACACATTGCTTTAAAGGGAAATATTCACCTTTTGATTTTGTTAGCAACAATTTAATTGGCTACAGTTATGGTATTAAAATGATGTGATCTAAATTTAAGAATTAAATCAAATTATTCCCTAATTCAAAGTCGGAGTTTGGGAAAATTAATGATCGGTATTTTCCCTCCACTATTGGAAAGTGCAACATCTGGCGCTTTTGCATCAATCTGTTCAACGTTATTGAATGGGCACTTATAAAACAAATCGCTGACACTAAATAGGTCGTCGTCAGGTGCCAAGCAAAACTGCTGATTTCAATGCACTTTTTTGCAAATGATTGTTGATTGTTCATAAAAGTTTGGCACATATCGCAAAAGATAGAGTGCAGGAAACATATTGGATACCTTCATGATAAATAACAATGTGTAGGGAGGCTAATTTACTGAATTTGTTACCAAGTGCTTGCTGAGTACCAACCGTTATAAGCGTGGATCGCTTATCGGTAGGAAACTGACAATATCTTTTGGTAGGAATGTTTATATGCAAAATGTGATGAATTTACATCATATTTTGACATGCCCACCCTGACACTTGAAAGAACAACTCCTGAGCTATCCGACCTCGACATAGCCCCATCAGAAGTTGAACGCAAACTGCATGCACTTAATCCATCCAGTGCTCCAGGTCCAGATAACATCCACCCTCGGGTGTTGCGAGAGGCACGACATGCGCTCTGCATACCACTGACGCTGTTTAGAAAGTCCCTGGACACTGGCTCAGTACCTCAAGACTGGACTCTGGGAAGGATAGTGCCGATTTTCAAGAAGGGAAATAAACAGGATCCTGGGAACTATCCCCCAGTGAGCCTTACGTCTGTGCTTTGTAAAGTGCTTGAATTCCTGATTTGTGACAAACTCTTACAGCATCTTACCAGCAACAACCTCTTGTCCAACAGTCAACATGGATTTCGCCCAAAGCGCTCATGCAACACTCAGTAGGTGGACGTTCTAGACGATTGGAGTAGGGCTCTGGAAGGTCATAGTCCACTTGATGTCTTCCACTTGGATTTTCAGAAAGCCTTTGATTCCGTTCCACAGACGCCTGCTCTACAAGTTGCGGTGCTATGGAATTTGTGGCAAGCTCCTCGCGTGGATCGAGTCATTCTTGACAACGAGACGTCAACAGGTAGTCCTGAATGGGTGTTCCTCTGACTGGACTGAGGTGGCTAGTGGTGTACCACAGGGCTTGGTACTAGGACCATTTTTGTTTCTTGTGTACATAAATGACTTGACTGATGTCGTCCATTGTCCATTGAGAATGTTTGCTGATGACACAAAGGTGTGCTCCCGCATGGTCACAAACTGTGATGCATCCAAACTGCAAACCGACTTGGAGGCTCTGGCTGCATGGTCTGACACTTGGTTGATGCCCTTCAACGAGGCCAAGTGCAAGGTCTTGCACGTTGGTAACACTAACCTGAACTGTCAATAAACTATGAAGGCTGATCAGCTGAGCAGTACACAGGTGGAAAAGGACCCATATCGACTCAGAGCTGAAGTTCAGGCAACAAGCAGCGTCAGTTGTAGCTAAAGCCACCCAAATTCTAGTGGTCATACATCGCTCCTTTGCTCTGATTGATGACTACACACTTCCACTCCTCTACAAGTCATTGGTCCGACCACACCTCGAGTACAGTAATCTAGTATGGGGCCCTTTCAACAGGGCAGATCAAAAGCTGATTGAGAGGGGGCAAAGGAGGGTGACTTGCTTTGCGACCAGGCTATGTCACCTGCCCTATGAAGATAGGCTGAGAAGCCTGAGGTTGCCATCCCTGTACTACAGGCGCAAACAGGGAGATATGATCTACACATAGCAGCTTTTCCACAATGGAGTTGATGCAAACCCAGGCGACTTCTTCAGTCTTGCAACTGAGTGTACGACTTGAGGCCACCCTTTCAAGGTGTTCAAGCCCACAGCAACCTGCAGGGTGAGGAGGTCAGCCTTTGCTGTCTAGGTGGTCAACAACTGGGATGACCTTCCAGCTGAGGTAGTTTGCTCACCCACTGTAAACTCCTTCAAAGCCAATTTGGATGCCCACTGGGCACATTTCTGGTATCAAATACCAGACACAGGTTGAAACTGAACGGAACTAGAGAGCTCGATGAGAGCGGGTACTTCAGGCCTTAGGGCCTTTCTCAGACCTGATGACCGTAAGGTAAGGTAAGGTATTTTGGCATTGTCTATCGATTTCAGGTGCTAACTCCATTTTTGTGGGAAAAGGTGAATATTTCCCTTTTAGAACCAGTCAGACTGACACTGGACCACAATGAACCCCCTTGAGGCTTGAGTCCCAACTGTCGACCAGAAGCTGATTGAAAGGGTGCAAAGAAGGGCCACCAAGCTGGTACAGTGCATCAAGCATATGCCATACCTGGAACGGGTCCGTCGCCTGAAACTGCCAACCCTCTACTATCGAAGACGCTGAGGAGACATGATTGCCATCTATCAAATCCAAAACGGAGGCCTTGACCTGGAACCAGATCAGTTTCTCACGCCAGCGGAAACCACCAGGACAAGAGGACATCAATGGAAGCTGTGGAAGCCCCAGGCCACCTCTCGGGTTCGAAGGAATACCCTAGCAGTGTGGTCTGTCAATGACTGGAACTCGCTTCCTGCTCATAGTCCTGTCCTCAATCAACCAGTTTAAATCCAGCCTTGATAAGCACTGGAGTGACCTCACCTTTGTCACCCCAGACTAAGTCCTAGAGCTCGGTGAGATCGGAACCCACAGGCCTAGTGGCCTTCCAAATTCCCGAAAGTGGTAAGGTAAGGTCTGGTTATCCGATATGATCATGATGTGAACTTCAAATAGACCTTGTCTAATGAAGTCCACTATCCAAACCTAAATCTAGTTATGGTTCTGCTTGTGCACACTATGTTTACATTATAACTTAAAATTGCAACGATCATATTTACCTAATGGTTGGCTTTGCGCTATTAAAATGTTAATTTCCCATTGCAAGCTGTGGAGTGTTTGTGTTTGTAGCTTTAAGTTTAAGGCGCAGCCTCGCTGACCATGGTAATTTAACGTACATTACAATGTTATATTACCTGAGACGTTCAGTGTAACTACTTATTCAGAGAAATAAATCAATTTCAGTTGTATCCGGAGCATCTCTCACCCTTCAAATCTTCCACTGATTCAGGGGGTGTCATCCCGGGATTCACCATGTATCGGCTGCCGAGCGGCAAGTATTAGCGATGACGTCATTGGTGCTCTAGTCCAGTCGTGGCCAGCCCCGTCGCCGCAGCTGCACTTTCGAGCGTTTGACGGTCTTTTGACTGGTGTTGACGAGAGCGGCAATTTGAAGTCGTCGCCGTTAGATAAGTAAGTTATGTTGCAAGTCTATGTTTTGATTTTTTAAAGTTTTTTTGTTGAAGCATATCTTGAACATAAAGCCAAAACAATGTCATTTGCAACATTTCCAGGTACAAATTATTAGTACATTCGCAGCAGTTGGACAAAGTGACTCCTTTAAAGCAGCGTCTCGCCCCTCGGCCGGCCGTCTCGCCCCTCAGCCGGACCGGGGCAGCGTATGGCCGTCTCACCCTTCAGTCGGACCGGGGCAGCGAACGGCCGTCTCGCCCCTCAGCCGGACCGGGGCAGCGTACGGCCGTCTCACCCTCAGCCGGACTGGGGCAGCGTACGGCCGTCTCGCCCCTCAGCCGGACCGGTGCAGCATATAGCCGTCTCGCCCCTCAGCCAGACCTGGGCAGCGTGTGGTTGTCTCGCTCCTCAGCCGGACCGGTGCAGCGTATGCCCGCCTCGCCCCTCAGCCAGACCGGGGCAGCGTATGACCGCCTCACCCCTCAGCTAGACCGGGGCAGCGAACGGCCGTCTCGCCCATCAGCCGGACCGGGGCAGCATACGACCGTCTCGCCCCTCAGCCAGACCGGGACAGCGTGTGGCCGTCTCGCCACTCAGCCGGACCGGTGCAGCGTATGCCGTCTCACCCCTCAGCCAGTCCGTGGCGCATATATTTCCTAAGTGTATACAGCTGGCGGGCGTGTTTGGAAATAGCAACCACTTGGGAGAGATAAGTCAGTCAAAAATATAGGTATTCCTTTGACTTTTTTGTCGGGGGGGGGGATGGGGCATCGTCCATACTTGGTTCTCCAATATATCTTCCGGTTTTGTAATATATTTGAAAAGTTTGATTTTGGGAAATTGTTCCCAAAAAAATAATATTTTTGGGGGAACAATTTCCTAAAATCAATCTTTTAAAACATGTTTTAAAAAACGGAAGATATATTGGAGAACCAACTACCAAGTATGGACGATGCCTCCAAAAAATCAAAGCAATATCTATATCTTTGACTGACATGTCTCCCGAAGTGATTGCTATTTCCAAACACGTCCACCAGCTGTATACACTTGGGAAATATACGAACGGGGCAGCGTATGGCCGCCCCCCCCCCCCCCCCCCCCCCAGCCGGACCGGGGCAGCGTATGGCCGTCTCACCCCTCAATCAGATCGGTGCAGTGTATGGCCGTTTCGCCAGTCGCCCCTCGCACAGACCGGGGCAGCGTATGGCCGTCTCCCCCCCCCCCCCCCCCCCCCCCCAGTCAGACCGGTGCAGTATATGGCCGTCTCGCCAGTCGCCCCTCACACAGACCGGGGCAGCGTATAATGGCCGTCTCACCCCTCAATCAGACCGGTGCAGTGTATGGCCGTCTCGCCAGTCGCCCCTCACACAGACCGGGGCAGCGTATGACCGTCTCACCCCCCCCCCCCCCCCAGTCAGACTGGTACAGTGTATGGCCGTCTCGCCAGTCGCCCCTCACACAGACCGGGGCAGCGTATGACCGTCTCACCCCTCAATCAGACCGGTGCAGTATATGGCCGTCTCGCCAGTCACCCCTCATCATCATCATCAACATGTTTATTGTTTTATAACATATTTTATATGGTATTTATATGGTACACATAAGGTAGAGTTGGCGCAAAAGCTGGGGAGCTTGACCCAAGGCGCCAACTCTAACACATATCATCAGATATCTAATCACTCGACCACCGCCGTATCGCCGGTCATCGCGCACAGCAGATCATACACCGCGCGCCCCGCCGGAGGAGCGGACCCACCAGAGCCTGCACAGGACTACGATTTAATAAACACCAATGAATCTGTGAGAGTTCTGTAAGTATAGTTTTGGAAGTGACGGGCTACCCTCCCACAAACCACGGCAGCGTATGGCCGTATCACCCCTCAGCATGAATTAAGGGAGGGATAATTATCCGCGGTAAACGTAATTATCCGCGGTATCCGCGGATCGTACCTTCGGCGCAACTATTCGTATCCCGTTCGAAATATTCGCACCGCACCGAGCCGCGTGCGGCGATAGCCGAGTCGGACCAGAGCACCAGTGATGTCACGATAGTGTTGTGCGATTGGGGCGCTAAAATTGCCGGATGACTCTACCTCTCTTATACGACCTTGCACTGATTGTTGATCCTATCCCATGTGCTTTGAATCATTTGCGCATGTTTTGTGAACAATATTTTGTGCCAAATGTTGAAGGAGTACTTCTTCATTACCAAATTTTATTAGTTTTCTTATTTATGTTCTTTCACATTTATTGAACAACACTTTGTATATATCATTAACTAGTACCACATGTAAATCCAATGCTGTTGCATATTAATTTATCCTGATTGTGAGAATAAAAGGATGTTCAAAGGTTTCTCTTTTACTTCGGGAGGAGTGCCTCTACGAAGGGAAAACTTTGTAAAGTTTCCCTCTCGCCTAACACGTGTTTTCCTGACTTATTGAACGAGTCTATATGCGCTCATTGGGCGAGGGCTTTCAGCGTATTTTATCTACCGTGCTTTCAACCATATTTAATCGTCATTAAAGCAAGGATTTATTTGCCATCTGATAGTATCAAGGATGTAGGGAACTGTCAGACATTGCTAAAATTGAATACCTGTAATACCTACCTACCTTCCTAATCTAACAAGTAGGTGCACAATATTTATCAATCACCTATTTCAACTTCAGTTTATGTGCTTGTAATTTGCCTTCTGTGCTTGTAATTTGCCTTGCATTTATTTACTAGCATGGCACCTTGCACATCTTGTAATTTATTATCTTGCATGTTAATACTTCAATTTGTTATTTTTTCAATTGAATTTAACTTCCATGCTAAACACATCACAATTTGAATTAGGTGATACAAGTATTGCTATTTGAAGTAGGTACTTACTAATTCTTGAAAGTGGTTTAGGATAGTAAGCTGACGTTAGACAGAGTCTATTATTCAGGGCTCACTTCAAATCAGGTGCGGATGGTTAGGTCAGGCAGAGAAAATTGTGGCTGAGTGTTGGTCAAGTTTGTTTTTAAACATAATGATATTGGTTGCTGTGGCTTGAACTACTTCTTGTGGTAGATTGTTCCACTGATTGACCACTCTTCATAGAACTGCTGAAAGTCCACCTTAACTTTCCCTGTCAAGAGCTTGTAGGTTTTGATTAAGTCACCTCAATCTAATATCTCCTTGATGCTGGGTAGTCTTAGTCTATGGAGGCGCTCCACATATGACAGGTTCCTTATTTGTTTTACTAGTCTTGTCGCCAGACGCTGTACCTGTTCCTAGCATTAGGTATTTTTTTGAATGAGGTGCAATACAAAATAACTGAAAAAAGTATTAGGTATTTTAGTGTTGGTCCAACAGCAGCTACAGATATAAGTAATAGTTTACCTTCAGCATTAGATGTGCTGATTCCAAATATGATACTCATTGTTGGCGCAAACAAACTATTACAGTATAATAATATAAATATTTGCTGACATCTGCCCCCGCTCCTCACTGGACGCAGCAAGCGGAGCTAAACGTTGATCGGGGACGGCAGCCCCCTGTAGGGCTGCAGCAAGTGAATGTGAGCGGAGCGTTCTAAACGTGGGTCCCTGCTTTAAAGGTTAGGTCAGGTTTGATTATGTTGTTACAATTGTTTCCTCCTAATAGCTCATGTGTGCCACAAATGGGTATCATATTTGGAATTGACACAAGAAAACTAGAAAATGTACAATTTATCCATGATACAGGTGTTGGACTTAGACTCAAATTGTACTGTTTGAAGTAGGGTAAAGATCCTATCTTCAGTCACATCCAAACATTGGTCTTTTCATGCTATCAGGTTGTATATGATCCTGACCCACTAAGACTGAGACACTGGTAAACTATCATTGCTTTAGTATTGGTATTTTCATGATATCAGGTTGTATATGATCGTAACCCACTAAGACTGAGACACTGGTAAACTATCATTGCTTTAGTATTGGCCTTTTCATGATATCAGGTTGTATATGATCCTGACCCACTATGACTGAGACACTGGTAAACTATCAGTGCTTTAGTATTTTGGTGTGGTCACACCCTGATAGCACTAAAAGTCTGATGGTTTGTCTGATGTCCACTCAGTCTGATGTCCACTTACAGGTGTTAGTACACTGCAGTAACCCCAGACACATCCTAACCTTGGACTTTTCATGCTATTAGAATGTAAACAATAATGATGCATTAAAGCACTGTGCATCAGTATAATCTGCATTCTGATAGCATGAAAAGTCTGAAGTTAGGAAGTGTCAAAATATTGGACTTTTACCCTAACCCTACTTATACTTATTAGGTACCTTGTCAACTTACCTATTAAACAGGTAAGTTGAACAGCTAATATTTTTATGGAGGTATTTTTTGAGAGAAGGAGAGGAGATATATTTTTTCTTAGTTGCAATGCATATTTACTTTTTAAGTAGGATTGCTTAAAGGGTAATAACTATCATTTTCATTGCTAAAATTGCAGGTGTATGAAGCTGGATAATTATTTTAAAGCATCCTCATTTTACAATAGCAAGTGAAGGTATAATTTGAACAAATCATGTGAATTTAGTGCAGTGAACAATTTAGAAAGGAAAGAAGATATATTGAAGTGGCTAATATTATCAGCAGCACATGTTATCAGAATCATTTGAATTTGAATCATCTGAATCTGAATTGTGAACATACTTTTTTTGTGGTGAATTTTGATAAGATCTGAGATGCATGCATTAAATGTGTACCTACTACCTACCTAGCATTTCATGAAAATTGAAATATTCAATACACTGCCATATATGGTGCATTTGTATACATTATATTGTACCAGCAATCTTTCCTCATATGGGATTTCCATCTGTAGCGAACTACCATTTGCATGCTTTCATAACAGTCGTCAGTTGTTGTTGTTTTTGTTGGGGGGGGGGGGGGGCATCAGGCATCCTGTGTGCTCTTGTGATATTCAAAATGCTGTAGCAGATGTTGGACAAGGGCTGAGTCAATCAAACACTTTTCATGTTGAGCAAGAGCTTGTAGTCTCAGTATACGTAATATACCTTTTGGGGGTATTTTTGGGCTTTAGCTACTTATATTACTCTGTTTTGATGTTTGCATGCATACATGCTTGTGGGTCCTACTCCTATGCCCAGGTAAAAATATCATAGCCTTCTGATCCATATTGGAATGTGCCATATCTTTCCTAAAGAAGGGGTATTTTGGTAAAGGCTTTCAATTCAAAATTGAATGGGCTCTAGGCTTAAGGATGTTAAAAAGTGGCAGCCATAGTTTAAACACTATGTGTTGCTTTGGCATGCTACTTGCTAGGTAAGTAGTAAGCTAATGGTTTAACAAATTGTGGTCAGAAAACCAATGCACATGCTATATGTATGATTGATAGCTGGCAGTCATGCCAGAAATAAAATACAATAATTATTACTCACAGGATCCAATTCCAACCCCATCATGATGGAGAAGAAAAACAAGAAATCTGTCCTGCCCAAGTCCAAGAAATCTCAGGGCGCCAGCAGAGCGAAGCAAGGGAAGCCATCTGGCGGCCATCAGTCGAGACCTGGCGGCCATCAGTCGAGGCCTGGCGGCCATCAGTCGAGGCCCGGCGGCGGGCAGCAGAAGGGCTCCTTCGGGCGGCGGTCCGAGCGGCGCGCGGCGGCAGATGGCGGGGACGATGAGCTTCACCAGCGGGTGGACGAGCTGCGGAGCGCGCTGGGAATGCCGGCCCGCGGGGGACACGGCGCCGCTGACTCTGACCGGGGACCCGCTCACGGTGAGGAGACCCGATACCCCGATACACCGCACAGTGCCGGGATCACTGTACTGTGACCACCGGCACCACTGCAGCTGTGCCGGCGGATAACAGGGCTGCTATTAGTGAGGAGACCGGATACACCGCACAGTGCCGGGATCACTGTACTGTGACCACCACTGCAGCTGTGGCGGCGGATAACAGGGCTGCTATTAGTGAGGAGACCCGATACACCGCACAGTGCCGGGATCACTGTACTGTGACCACCGGCACCTCTGCAGCTGTGGCGGCGGATAACAGGGCTGCTATTAGTGAGGAGACCCGATACAACGCACAGTGCCGGGATCACTGTACTGTGACCACCTCTGCAGCTGTGCCGGCGGATAAGAGGGCTGCTATTAGAGGGTTTAAACCAGTGCATAATATGGTTATCCACTGTCCAGCCTTGTGGTCCCATGTCATGTTTTCTGCAATTATTACATTTCCCTACTTTCCCTGTTTTTTTTAATAATTTCACTGTGTTTCTGGAAAATATGCTGTCTCCAATAATATCAAGCCTTACATATATATAATCGCAAAACCTGCATGCTAGAGATTGATGGCATGCAATTGTCCATGTCATGTATCGCCAGGCTCTGACACACCCCACGTGATGTTTTATTCGTGTCGCCAAAACTGGTGTGTTGTACCTGCATTAATAGTGAATGTTCTTTGTCTGGACTTTGGCAGAGACAGCTTCTGAAGACATTGATACAGAGGGTCTGGAGCACCTTTTGAAGGCTGCCAAACGCGGTCATATATCTATGATAAATGACGAAGATGATGGGTAAGTTCTTGAACCTGAAGGGTACAAACATGAGCGCTGCATTGCAGAGCGAACGTGGGCTCTGCTTTGGGGCTGAGGCTGATCTTGACTGATCTAGGTGTGTTTTTAGATGCTCTCGTCCTTGCTCGCCCATTCAGGATACCTGTATATCGAGCCTGAACACTGCAGCTGTCTGGATCAATGGACGTGCCATTTGTATTGTATGCATTTTTATAGAATTACTGTATCTAACGATGACGCGTCGTTTTATTTGAGACCATAAATGGTATAAATACAATAAGTATTGTTCAGTTAGAAGTACAAAGCCTTGTATTTATGTTCTTGTGTTATTATTGGTAGTGAAGACCAGTGCACTGTGACCTGTGACTCGATATTTCCCCGTACGTAGTGATGGTGACGGTGGCGAGGGCAAAGCGGACGCGGCCGGAGCCAAGAAGAAGCGGAAGCGGACCGACTCGGACGCGGATGACTCCTCGGACGATGACATGGAGGAAGAGTATGAGGAGGAGCCCCGCTCCTTCCCAGTGGTCCGGGACCTGCTGCCCATCAAAACCAAGACCGGCGTCGTCAAACGGAAAATGCTCGTTAAAACGGGTGAGCACGTTTTTGTTGTTAAAGCAGTGCTTGTATGAGATGTGCTTTTTCGGCTCGTTTATTCAAACGACAGTTCAGCCGCAGCATATTGTATTTCGTGTTTGATTACGGTTAGCGTCGCAGTTTTGCCTGCGAGGAATAGCATTGACAACCTCGTTTACACCTTCCCCTGCGAGGCTGTGGCCCCTGAAACACTTTGTTGTTCCCACCGCATCAGCTCCTCTCTCCTATCCAGTGGCACTTGACAGAGTTGGCGGCTGTATAGTTTATGTCTTATGACCTCCGCCGCTCGCTGTCCTCCAGCCGAGGACCCTGACCGACCTCAGGAGGAGGAGCAGGAGTGGGAGGAGGAGGAGGAGGACCAGTATGACACGCGGGCCGCACCGCCGGCCGCCGACACCACCAAGAGCGTGGCCGATATATACGCCGAGCGTCGCGCCAAGATTGACGCGGCCAAACTGCGCATTGGTCTGCTGTCGCGCGCCCTGCTGGAGACTCCACAGGAGAAGGTAAGAGGGTTCGGGGCAGCTGAGGGCTGGGGGGGGGGGGGGCAGTATCCTAGAATTGGGAAATTTTGATGGAAAACGACACCCTATGGATACTATTTTTCCACTCTTGTCCTGCGTTTTATTCCACTCTTTTTTCACTCTAGTGAAAAAAGAGTGGAATAGTTTTTACTCTAGTTTCCACAAGTGAAATAGTTTTTCACTCTAGTTTCCACTCTTTTCCTGCGTCCACTCTGTATTTAAAAATGTATCGGATAATTGGAACCCTGATACTTATGAATGCAATGATAGGGACAGCCTGTGGAGGGAAAGACTGGTAAGAATTGGCATAGGTAGTAACTAATTCTGGTAATTGGGGAATTGATAAAGCTGAGTACATATGTTTTTTTGGTTGAATTTTCCACTCTTTATGCTTATTTCGGCCAGAATTTTCCACTCCGCTCCCCAGCTCCAAAGCAATCCTAGTTCCCTGGGGAGAGGGTAGCTCCCCTGGTGCGAACCTGGTCAGCGGTCTCCGACTGCTGGATTGTGGTGAGCAGCAGAATAATTGCGCAATCTGGTTGGATTCTCGATCTTTTGAAGCTCTTTGCCATGACATATCCACACCACTGGAGCATGGTAACGTTTCAAAACCAATTTAGCATGGTTGTTTCAAACCCAATCTTGCATGGTTGTTTCAAAACCAATTTTGCATGGTTGTTTCAAAACCAATTTTGGTGAGATCCTATGGATGCGGTATCTTGTCAGGGCTTTAGGATTAAATTCGACCCAGACTGACCCCAATACTCTAAACCCCAGTTGCTACATCCCTTGTTGCTTGCGTGAATCAACAAATCTGTCTACGCACGAACCGGATATTGTACATCCCCAGCTGCATTGGGCTGACCTAGTAAGTCAGTCTCGTGACCCCGCTCGTCCGTCCCACAGTACGACAACCTGTACCGGCTGCTGGACCTGTTCTCTGAGCACGACCCTGCCGTCATGGTCACGGTCAGGAAGTACGCGGCAATCTCCCTGCTCGAGGTCTTCAAGGACCTGCTGCCCGACTACCGGCTCCAGGAGCACGACCTCACGCAGAAGCTGAAGAAGGAGACGATCGCCACCTACAAGTACGAGAACGCGATGATCAACTCGTACAAGAAGTACCTGCTGAAGCTGGAGGAGTACACGAAGGCGCTGGGTTCCGATCAGTCTCCGCTCAAGGTGAGTGAATCGGGTGAAAGGAGGGTATCAGCTGACTGAGCTATCGCTGATATTGTAATTGATACACGGGATGTTCTCAGATTGTGGATTGTCTCGAGACAATTATTGGAGACCCAGTGATCATAAATGGTTGTACCAATTTATTTTTGATTGACAGTGAATCAAGTGTTTGCGATCTCGTCTTGGTTTGTCAATAAATATGCTTATAATTGCAATCCTGTTTGTCCTCTAGCCTGCCTCCAACTGTTTGTGAGTGTTGACCGCCTCCTGTCCTTCGACAGGGACTGGCTAAGTTCTGTCTGGACTGCATGTGTCAGTGTCTGGTGCGGTTCCGCGACTTCAACTTCGCGTCGAACCTGGTGGGCGCGCTCGTGCCGCATACGTCGCATCGCGAGGATGCCGTGCGCGCCACCGTCTCCGGCGCATTGCGTACCGTCTTCGCCGAGGACCGCTCCGCCGAGAGGACGCTCGAGGTAACCGAGGGGCTGGGAGGGAGAGGGCGCTCGAGGTGACCGAGGGGCTGGGAGGACAGAGGACGCTGGAGGTGACCGAGGGGCTGGGAGGACACCGAGAGAACGCTGGAGGTGACCGAGGGGCTGGGAGGACACCGAGAGGACGCTGGAGGTGACCGAGGGGCTGGGAGGACACAGAGAGGGCGCTCGAGGTGACCGAGGGGCTGGGAGGACACAGAGAGGGCGCTCGAGGTGACCGAGGGGCTGGGAGGACACAGAGAGGGCGCTCGAGGTGACCGAGGGGCTGGGAGGACACCGAGAGGACGCTGGAGGTGACCGATGGGCTGGGAGGACAGAGAGGGCGCTCGAGGTGACCGAGGGGCTGGGAGGACACAGAGGACGCTCGAGGTGACCGAGGGGCTGGGAGGACACAGAGAGGGCGCTCGAGGTGACCGAGGGGCTGGGAGGACACAGAGAGGGCGCTCGAGGTGACCGAGGGGCTGGGAGGACACCGAGAGGACGCTGGAGGTGACCGAGGGGCTGGGAGGACACCGAGAGGACGCTGAAGGTGACCGAGGGGCTGGGAGGACACAGAGAGGACGCTGGAGGTGACCGAGGGGCTGGGAGGACACAGAGAGGACGCTGGAGGTGACCGAGGGGCTGGGAGGACACAGAGAGGGCGCTCGAGGTGACCGAGGGGCTGGGAGGACACCGAGAGGACGCTGGGGGTGACCGAGGGGCTGGGAGGACACAGATGACGCTCGAGGTGACCGAGGGGCTGGGAGGACATCGAGAGGGCGCTGGGGTGACCGAGGAGCTGGGAGGACACAGATGACGCTCGAGGTGACCGAGGGGCTGGGAGGACACCGAGAGGGCGCTGGGGGTGACCTGGCCGGCTCTTCGGTCTGCCGGCCGGGATCCCCAGCCGGTAGTAATTGGGGTTATGGACTTGGGGTTAAATATGATGAACCATAAAGGAACTCACCCGGTTTTCGATAAGGGTGGCAAATACCCAGTCACTGTTGAAAGCATTCTTCTAGAATTGGTATCGCCTGCATGGATTTCTGATGTGTGTAGGTCTGGGTGTTGCGCCTGACCTCGCCCGTGTGATATTTGTGCGGCCCAGATTGTACGGGAGATGTGTGGGGTTTGCTGTCCCTGGCCTTGTCTGTGCGGTGTCTGTGCGGTGTCTGTGCGGTGTCTGTGCGGTGTCTGTGCGGTGTCTGTGCGGTGTCTGTGCGGTATCTGTGCGGTGTCTGTGCGGTGTCTGTGCGATGTCTGTGCGATGTCTGTGCGGGGTATGTGCGGTGTCTGTGCTGTCCCTGGCCTCGTCTGTGCGGTGTCTGTGCTGTCCCTGGCCTCGTCTGTGCGGTGTCTGTGCTGTCCCTGGCCTCGTCTGTGCGGGGTCTGTGCGGGGTCTGTGCTGTGTCTGGCCTCGTCTGTGCGGTGTCTGTGCTGTCCTTGACCTCGTCTGTGCGGGGTCTGTGCTGTCCCTGGCCTCGTCTGTGCGGTGTCTGTGTGGTGTCTGTGTGGTGTCTGTGCTGTCCCTGACCTCGTCTGTGCGGTGTCTGTGCTGTCCCTGGCCTCGTCTGTGCGGTGTCTGTGTGGTGTCTGTGCTGTCCCTGACCTCGTCTGTGCGGTGTCTGTACTGTCCCTGGCCTCGCCTGTGCGGTGTCTGTGCTGTCCCTGGCCTCGTCTGTGCGGTGTATGTGCGGCCCGGTGTCTGTGTCTGGATATGGGTATATGCGTGGTTTGCGGTTGCTGAATCTAAGCTCGTGTGATGTCTGTGTGGCCCGGAGTCTGAGTCTGGATATGGCTATGTGTCTGTGTGCTGCATCTGGCCCCGCCTATTTGCTCTGTGTGCGGCATCTGACCCCGCCTTTATGCTATGTGTGCGGCATCTGACCCCGCCTTTAGCTCTGTGTGCGGCATCTGACCCCGCCTTTATTTCCTGTGTGCGGCATCTGACCCCGCCTTTATCCTCTGTGTGCGGCATCTGACCCCGCCTTTATCCTCTGTGTACGGCATCTGACCCCGCCTTTATGTTCTGTGTGCAGCATCTGCCCCCGCCTTTATGCTCTCTGTGCAGCATCTGACCCCGCCTTTGTGCTCTCTGTGCTGCCCAGATCATACGGAAACTGAGTCAGCTGATCAAGGCGAAGCAGTTTGACTGCCGTCGGGATATCACCGACCTTTTCCTGGCGCTGCGCATCAAAAACGTCAACCTAGACAAAGAGCGCGACGCCGATGCCAAGGCCAAGAAGTTCATGAAACACAAGGAGAAACTGAAGAGCTTGTCGCGGAAGGAGCGAAAGGTACGCGTTTTGCAGGAGAGGTGGCCAGCCTGGAGATTCAGAAGTCCAGTGATGGCGAGAGAGACACTGATTAGCAATCAGCTGGAGTGCGGTGTGATGTCCATAAGTCGGTAGTAGCACACGTACCCTTGGAGGAAGGTGTAGCGGATACATGCTATCTGGATAGCCTTCTTCGCCGAGTGGCACTGGCGAAGAGTTTCCTCTGTCTATTTTAAAGACACTGTTCATCGGCGGTAATGTGGTAAGAAAGGATCTCTTTGCCTTCGATATTGTCCAAAACTGGGCCGGTGGTGAGGAGTCGGTATATTGGGTAGGTATCGTTATGTGGCTGAATGGACCCTTGGTTGTGCTGCCGGTGTTTGGTATCATCTCATGTTCAGCGTGTAAACGTGACGGAGAATGTGATGGCTTCCTTCACGCCGCTCACATGTAACTTACCGGATATCCATGTGGATACTGGTTCCTTAATCTTGAATAATCGGCAATGCTGTATGAAAAGACTGTGAATGTTTTTTTTTTTGTTTCGGTTGCTGGTGTTTCCATTTTGAATTGGTAGATTTTGTTTCCTTGATGCATTGCCGCTTACAGTTCTGTTGTTGCCGGACTTAATCTCTGTCTCTGTCTCTGTCTCTGGCTCTGACTCTGACTCTGACTCTGACTCTGACTCTGACTCTGACTCTGGCTCTGGCTCTGGCTCTGGCTCTGTCTCTGGCTCTGGCTATGGCTCTGGCTCTGGCTCTGGCTCTGGCTCTGGCTCTGGCTCTGGCTCTGGCTCCGGTCAGTGGATGCGTATCATGACATATATGTTGTTGTCACTGGCAGCGGTCTAAGAAGCTGGAGGCTCTGGAGCGGGAGCTGATGGCGACGCGGGCGGAGGAGAACAAAGAGGACAAGCAGAAGCGGCACTCTGAGATTCTCACCGTCGTCTTCACTGTCTACTTCAAAATCCTACGCCAGCTGCCTCGCTCCACTCTCATGTCCTCGGTACTGGAGGGACTGGCCAAGTGAGTGTCGCGCGCCTCTCAATCGAGACAGATAATGATGCATGTCCTTTGACGCTGATGTTTGAGAAGCTCTCTGGCCTTATAGTTGGCACCGGATCACTCATCAGTGAACTCCAAAGTGAATTAATATTATGACATTTATGCCACATATTGGTTATTTCGTTGTCAAATACAAATAACCCTTCCTGTTGTTGTTAACACATGTCATAGAAAATCCGCCTGTGCCGCTGACGCCACCGAAATGATCCACACTTTCCCCGCTACCCCAGGTTCGCGCACATGATCAACGTGGACTTCTTCCACGACCTGATGGAGAGTTTCCACGGCCTGCTGTCGTCGGGGACGCTGCAGACCACGCGCCAGGTGCTGCTCTGCGTACAGACTGTGTTCATCATGCTCTCCGGCCAGGGCGAGGCCATCAACATCGACCCGCAGCGCTTCTACGGCCACTGCTACCGCGCTCTTAATGACATCTGTCTCGGTGAGTCACTCTGAATGACATCTGTCTCGGTGAGTCGCTCTGAATGACCTCTGTCTCGGTGAGTCACTGAATGACCTCTGTCTCGGTGAGTTTGTTTGAATGACCTCTGTCTCGGTGAGTCACTCTGAATGACATCTGTCTCGGTGAGTCGCTCTGAATGACCTCTGTCTCAGTGAGTCGCTCTGAATGACATCTGTCTCGGTGAGTCACTCTGAATGACCTCTGTCTCGGTGAGTCGCCCTGAATGACCTCTGTCTCGGTGAGTCGCTCTGAATGACCTCTGTCTCGGTGAGTCGCTCTGAATGACATATGTATCGGTGAGTCACTCTGAATGACCTATGTCTCGGTGAGTCGCTCTGAATGACCTCTGTCTCGGTGAGTCTGTCTGAATGACCTCTGTCTCGGTGAGTCACTGAATGACCTCTGTCTCGGTGAGTCGCCCTGAATGACATCTGTCTCGGTGAGTCGCTCTGAATGACCTCTGTCTCGGTGAGTCGCTCTGAATGACCTGTCTCGGTGAGTCGCCCTGAATGACCTCTGTCTCGGTGAGTCACTGAATGACATCTGTCTCGGTGAGTCGCTCTCAATGACCTCTGTCTCAGTGAGTCGCTCTGAATGACCTCTGTCTCGGCGAGTCAATGAATGACCTCTGTCTCGGTGAGTCACTGAATGACCTCTGTCTCGGTGAGTCACTGAATGACCTCTGTCTCGGTGAGTTTGTTTGAATGACCTCTGTCTCGGTGAGTCACTCTGAATGACATCTGTCTCGGTGAGTCGCTCTGAGTGACCTCTGTCTCGGTGAGTCGCACTGCATGACATCTGTCTCGGTGAGTCACTCTGAATGACCTCTGTCTCGGTGAGTCGCCCTGAATGACCTCTGTCTCGGTGAGTCGCTCTGAATGACCTCTGTCTCGGTGAGTCGCACTGCATGACATCTGTCTCGGTGAGTCACTCTGAATGACCTCTGTCTCGGTGAGTCGCCCTGAATGACCTCTGTCTCGGTGAGTCGCTCTGAATGACCTCTGTCTCGGTGAGTCGCTCTGAATGACATATGTCTCGGTGAGTCACTCTGAATGACCTCTGTCTCGGTGAGTCGCTCTGAATGACCTCTGTCTCGATGAGTCTGTCTGAATGACCTCTGTCTCGGTGAGTCACTGAATGACCTCTGTCTCGGTGAGTCGCCCTGAATGACATCTGTCTCGGTGAGTCGCTCTGAATGACCTCTGTCTCGGTGAGTCGCTCTGAATGACCTCTGTCTCGGTGAGTCGCCCTGAATGACCTCTGTCTCGGTGAGTCACTGAATGACATCTGTATCGGTGAGTCGCTCTCAATGACCTCTGTCTCAGTGAGTCGCTCTGAATGACCTCTGTCTCGGCGAGTCACTGAATGACCTCTGTCTCGGTGAGTCACTGAATGACCTCTGTCTCGGTGAGTTTGTTTGAATGACCTCTGTCTCGGTGAGTCACTCTGAATGACATCTGTCTCGGTGAGTCGCTCTTAATGACATCTGTCTCGGTGAGTCGCTCTGAATGACCTCTGTCTCGGTGAGTCGCCCTGAATGACCTCTGTATCGGTGAGTCACTGAATGACCTCTGTCTCGGTGAGTCGCTCTGAATGACATATGTCTCGGTGAGTCGCCCTGAATGACCTCTGTCTCGGTGAGTCGCTCTGAATGACCTCTGTCTCGGTGAGTCGCCCTGAATGACCTCTGTCTCGGTGAGTCACTGAATGACATCTGTCTTGGTGAGTCACTGAATGACATCTGTCTCGGTGAGTCGCTCTCAATGACCTCTGTCTCAGTGAGTCACTGAATGACCTCTGTCTCGGTGAGTCACTGAATGACCTCTGTCTCGGTGAGTTTGTTTGAATGACCTCTGTCTCGGTGAGTCACTCTGAATGACCTCTGTCTCGGTGAGTCGCTCTGAATGACCTCTGTCTCGGTGAGTCGCCCTGAATGACATCTGTCTCAGTGAGTCGCTCTGAATGACCTCTGTCTCGGTGAGTCACTGCATGACCTCTGTCTCGGTGAGTCGCTCTGAGTGACATCTGTCTCGGTGAGTCGCTCTTAATGACATCTGTCTCGGTGAGTCGCTCTGAATGACATCTGTCTCGGTGAGTCGCTCTGAGTGACCTCTGTCTCAGTGAGTCGCTCTGAATGACATCTGTCTCGGTGAGTCGCTCTGAATGACCTCTGTCTCGGTGAGTCGCTCTGAATGACCTCTGTCTCGGTGAGTCGCCCTGAATGACCTCTGTCTCGGTGAGTCGCTCTGAATGACCTCTGTCTCGGTGAGTCGCTCTGAATGACCTCTGTCTCAGTGAGTCACTGAATGACCTCTGTCTCGGTGAGTCACTGAATGACCTCTGTCTCGGTGAGTCACTGAATGACCTCTATCTCGGTGAGTCTCTCTGAATGACCTCTGTTTCGGTGAGTCGCTCTGAATGACCTCTGTCTCGGTGAGTCACTGAATGACCTCTATCTCGGTGAGTCGCCCTGAATGACATCTGTATCGGTGAGTCGCTCTGAATGACCTCTGCCGCGGTGAGTCGCTCTCAATGACCTCTGTCTCGGTGAGTCGCTCTGAATGACATCTGTCTCGGTGAGGCGCTCTGAATGACCTCTGTCTCGGTGAGTCACTGAATGACCTCTGTCTCGGTGAGTCGCTCTGAATGACCTCTGTCTCGGTGAGTCGCTCTGAATGACCTCTGTCTCGGTGAGTCGTCCTGAATGACCTCTCGGTGAGTCGCTCTCAATGACCTCTGTATCGGTGAGTCGCTCTCAATGACCTCTGTCTCGGTGAGTCTGTCTGAATGACCTCTGTCTCGGTGAGTCGCTCTCAATGACCTCTGTCTCGGTGAGTCTGTCTGAATGACATCTGTCTCGGTGAGTCGCTCTGAATGACCCCTGTATCGGTGAGTCGCTCTCAATGACCTCTGTCTCGGTGAGTCGCTCTGAATGACCTCTATCTCGGTGAGTCGCCCTGAATGACATCTGTCTCGGTGAGTCGCTCTGAATGACATCTGTCTCGGTGAGTCACTCTGAATGACCTCTGTCTCGGTGAGTCGCCCTGAATGACCTCTGTCTCGGTGAGTCGCTCTGAATGACCTCTGTCTCGGTGAGTCTGTCTGAATGACCTCTGTCTCTGTGAGTCGCTCTCAATGACCTCTGTCTCGGTGAGTGTCTGAATGACCTCTGTCTCGGTGAGTCACTCTGAATGACCTCTGTCTCGGTGAGTCGCTCTGAATGACCTCTGTCTCGGTGAGTCACTGAATGACCTCTGTCTAGGTGAGTCGCTCTGAATGACCTCTGTCTCGGTGAGTCGCTCTGAATGACCTCTGTCTCGGTGAGTCACTGAATGACCTCTGTCTCGGTGAGTCGCTCTGAATGACCTCTGTCCCAGTGAGTAGTTTTAAATGATCTCTTGACCTCTGTCTGGGTGAGTCACTGAATGACCCCGGTCTCGGTCAGTGGCGGTCGTAGTGGGGTGGGCCGAGTGCCCGCGTTACAGCCCGGGGCTCCCGGCTGGGGGGGGGGGGGGGGGCTGTGATCGGATCAGAAGACAGACGGTGGTTGGGTTGGTTGGTTGGTTGGTTGGTTGGTTGGTTGGTTGGTTGGTTGGTTGGTTGGTTGGTTGGTTGGTTGGTTGGTTGGTTGGTGGGTTGGTTGGTGGGTGGGTTGGTTGGTTGGTTGGTTGGTTGGTTGGTTGGTTGGTTGGTTGGTTGGTTGGTTGGTTGGTTGGTTGGTTGGTTGGTTGGTTGGTTGGTGGGTGGGTGGGTGGGTGGGTGGGTGCGTGGGTGCGTGAGTGCGTGGGTGCGTGGGTGGGTGAGAGACCTGCACCATACTCTCTGTGTCGTGTGACTGGCGGGGCGGGTGAGAGACCTGCACCATACTCAGTGTCGTGTGACTGGCGGGGCGGGTGAGAGACCTGCACCATACTCTCTGTGACGTGTGACTGGCGGGGCGGGTGAGAGACCTGCACCATACTCAGTGTCGTGTGACTGGCGGGGCGGGTGAGAGACCTGCACCATACTCTCTGTATCGTGTGACTGGCGGGGCGGGTGAGAGACCTGCACCATACTCAGTGTCGTGTGACTGGCGGGGCGGGTGAGAGACCTGCACCATACTCTCTGTGTCGTGTGACTGGCGGGGCGGGTGAGAGACCTGCACCATACTCTCTGTGTCGTGTGACTGGCGGGGCGGGTGAGAGACCTGCACCATACTCAGTGTCGTGTGACTGGCGGGGCGGGTGAGAGACCTGCACCATACTCTCTGTGTCGTGTGACTGGCGGGGCGGGTGAGAGACCTGCACCATACTCTCTGTGTCGTGTGACTGGCGGGGCGGGTGGGTGACCTGCACCATACTCTGTATCGTGAGACCGAGTCACCCACCCACCAAGCGGGTGGGTGACTGGGTACGGACAACAACACGCTCGGTCTCAGCCCGCAGGGTCGATAGCGATCAGACCGGTTCGGCGCCCTCCGTCCCCTCGGCTAACTAACTCGATATCGAGCGGCGACCGTTTGGTCGATGTGTACCCTGTTATTCCCCCACTTGCCGGATAGCTATCTCTGTTGGTAGCGTCATTGATTGAGCCAGGCTATTGTGCGAACCTTAACTTCCGCGTGCTGCTAAATCGGCACAGGTGGCTGTCTGATGCAGACCTGTTTTTAATCAGGATTCGTTGGTGAGTAGTTGGTTAGGTAATGAATTAGCGTTTGATTAGTTGATTTGTTATCATTCAGGGTGACTGGTCGGTCGCAGTTGTTTGTCGGTCAGGCACTCCTCACATCGCCCTTCTACCGTGGGTAACCTCTGTCTCAGATTCGACTATCCCGGGTGACTGGTCGGTCGCAGTTGTTTGTCGGCCAGGCACTCCTCACATCGCCCTTCTACCGTGGGTAACCTCTGTCTCAGATTCGACTATCCAGGGTGACTGGTCGGTCGCAGTTGTTTGTCGGTCAGGCACTGCTCACATCGCCCTTCTACCGTGGGTAACCTCTGTCTCAGATTCGACTATCCCGGGCGACTGGTCGGTCGCAGTTGTTTGTCGGTCAGGCACTGCTCACATCGCCCTTCTACCGTGGGTAACCTCTGTCTCAGATTCGACTCCGTCCAATGAGCGCCGTGTAACCCCATGGCTGTGGCGCCTCGGGACCCCAATCATCACATGCACCATCATCATTTACCCCGTCCTTCTCTGCAGAGGACACCAGTGACGAGCTGAAGATCGCACTGGCCTCGCTGGACGTGATGCTGATCCGGCGCCGGAAGAAGATCTCGCCGCAGCGGGTGTTGTCCTTCACCAAGCGGCTGGCATCTCTGGCCCTGCGCGCGCCGCACCCGGCCGCGGCGGCCGTACTCATGCTGATCAGGGCGCTCTCCGTGGTGAGGGGGACGACACTGCTGGAGGAATGTGGGCTTGCTGGAGCAATGTGGGCCCGCTGGAGGAATGTGGGCCTGCTGGAGGAATGTGGCCTTGCTGGAGAAATGTGGGCTTGCTGGAGGAATGTGGGCTTGCTGGAGGACTGTGGGCCTGCTGGAGGAATGTGGGCTTGCTGGAGGAATGTGGGCTTGCTGGAAGAATGTGGGCTTGCTGGAAGACTGTGGGCTTGCTGGAGGAATGTGGGCTTGCTGGAGGACTGTGGGCTTGCTGGAGGAATGTGGGCTTGCTGGAGGAATGTGGGCCCGCTGGAGGAATGTGGGCTTGCTGGAGGAATGTGGGCTTGCTGGAGGACTGTGAGCTTGCTGGAGGAATGTGGGCTTGCTGGAGGAATGTGGGCTGACGGCACCGGCCGGACATGGCTGTCAAGTTCAAACTTAATGCAAATTTAGTCTTCTTCGATTACGTTTGTTTTCTCGATTGTAGTTAGGCTTCTTTTGGGCAGGTTAAAAAGTAAAATAGTTTGAAAAGGGTGAGACTGGTAAGGGGGATGTGCAACCTCAGATGGGGCCCAAGAGGCTCTTTGTTGCATTTATCTTTTTATGTCTTTTTGTCTATATCATCGTGCTTATGCTGTGCCTCCCAGTGTTAAGACGGAAACACATTCTTTACGCATCTGCAGAAAATACATGCTATGCAAATGCATTGAAAGGAGACCGCGGCGACTACACAATGCGAGACGTTGCGGAAAGAAAAATAAACTGCCGAAATTGTATTTAAAAGGCGCCAGCACTCGCAGGCTCTCGCATGCGTTTTCTGCAGCCACGTAAAGACCGTTGCAGCCTCCACGTTCTGCTGCATGCCTTCCTGTGAATACTCGGCTGCTCTAGCATTGCTGATGAGGTGCACGTTGCCGCGGTGGGATGACTACGTTTTGATGATGCTCGGATACTATCCACTTGCCGACCAGCAAACCCGGCCCCGCGGTACCCGTACAGCTGCAGTGTACAGTGTACACCGTACTGACGTGACGTCTGTCTGCGTGTTGCAGGTCCACTCGACCACGGGCCGGCTGCTGGACACCGAGTCAGTGGCCAGCGGCCTGTACCAGCCAGAGGTCGATGACCCCGAGTACTGCGGCGCCGGCAACACGCTGCTCTACGAGCTGACGGCGCTGCGGGTAGGTGTCTGCTCCTCTGTCCCCCTCCCATTATCTCTCTCTCTCCTCTAACAACGCCACGGCGAGTCCACAGGCCGCGGTGCGGCTGACACTGGCCTCCGACCGGTATTCGTTTTGGGCGCTTAATGACCACTGTTTTGTCGCATTGTCGGCTTGCATTAAAACCCGAATCAGTGAGCGACTGAGCTGAGGGTTACTGTCGTTCATCCTGTAGCAATTTCGTATTACTTGAACGTGAATGCAGACAGTAAGCGCATGGCCATTCACATTACTGACCTAATTGCTATGGTTTAGAGCCTTGTGCTCAATGTGGCATCGGTGGTTCAGTGGTAGAATGCTCGCCTGCCACGCGGGCGGCCCGGGTTCGATTCCCGGCCGATGCATTTTTGCTGCATCCGCTGAGTTCGTTTTGCTGAGCTCGGCTGTGCTGTCAAATGCACACGTTCAGTAGATGAAGCTTCACGACAGCAGAAGCTACCTATGACATGTGTTTCCATTTACCCAAAATTAGTTGCCGTTTATGCTTTATTTACTGCGGTTAGTATCTACCAGGTAATAAATGTCGGATCAGTGTCCTGGCATTGGGAAATTTGGGTGGAAAACCACACCCTATGGACACTATGTTTCCACTCTTTTTCCTAACTTTTACTATGCATTTTCGACTCCTTATTTTAAAATGTATTGGATAATTGAAACCCTGATACTGATTTATGGATGTAATGATGGGGACAGCCTGTGTAGGGAAAGACGGGTAAGCATTGGCACAGGTACCAAATAACTAATTCTAGTGAGCAGGTAATTGGCAATTAATAAAGCTGAGTACATATGTTTTTTGGTTGAATTTCCCACTCCTTATGCTTATTTTTAGCCAAAATTGTCCACTCCGCGTCCCAGCTCCAAAGCAATCCCTGTCGGTCAGATACACGCACGCTAGCGACATGGCTAGCGGCGTGAACACTCGGGAGTGGTGAGAAGCTGGCGATATACACCTTTGATGAATTTACTTCCAGTGCCGTCGCCACACAATTTTTAGTATGGGCCACCCAGGTTTTTTGTGGGTGGTGGTGGGGGGGGGGGGGCATCCCCATAGGGCTAATCTTAAAATCCTGCTAATCCTGCTAATCTGACTCTGCACGAAGCGATCCAGGCCCCCCAGCCCCCCGCACATGACGACGCCCCTGTTTACTTCACTCTCTCCCATTTTGCCCCTCAACTTTCTGGAAGTATGCCCTTTGGTAAAGTTAAAAATAATAATTGCAACGATGTATAGAAACTTTCATGCTGCCTGACATGTTTTACGTTATTAATTTCGCCTTTTTGAAGTACTGGGCAGCAGAACATTCCACATTAAAGGGAGTGTGACTGTGTCTGTGCCTACTGACATCCCTCATTTGGAGTTTTTTGACACTGGTTTATAGAACATAATTTTCTTAATCGAACCATGCCTTTCATTTCTCCAGATTTTCCCTAGTTGCTGAAATATTCCAAAGATCCCAGGAACTGGCTGGTAGCAAAAAGCTATCGGGTAGACCCCAGAGGGCTTGCCACTAATAGAAGCATTGCTAATATCGAAATATCTATACCAATTTGCTAGCATATCGTTAGCGCCGGCCAATAGCATTTCGACAAAACAGCTCGTGAGCGCTGATAGCAGCAGCCGAACAGAACCTCGACTGCCATTTTGTTTTTCGACAGTTTGTTAACATTGTTCGTATCGATTGTTTATTGTCCTAGGTGCGCCGTTTTATATAACATCTTCTTCCGTCTGATTACCTTCACTATAGTGGCGATCGTTTTATAGATATCGAAGAAGAAAAAACACGGTATAAGTGAAAATTCAATTAAATGGTCTACAGATGTGAATTTCATCATATCCAAAAATTAAACCAATAGCTACTTACTGTAAGAAAAATAATGTTGGCATTCCAAACCAGTCTACCCTTGAACGTGCCGTACCGTGTACTGGAGGCAAGTGACTGTTCTGACATTGCAGCCGCACAGCGTGTGGTTTATGCGCTCCTCGCACGCCAAGTGCAGCCTGGCACTGTGGAGTTGTTTACGGGCGCCCGTGTGCCAGGGTGACAGGGTGTCATTGACCGTGTATTAAGTCGTACTCGAGGCGGCCGGCCACTGGCAGCATTGACCGCCGTGTACCGGCCGCCTAGGGTAAACACGCGGCCCCGGGTTGTGTAATCAGTGGCATTGTCCACTGTCGCCTGCCACCGGCCACGTCACGGGTCGACAGGCTATAGAGATGTCGCCTGCCACTGGCCACGTCACGGGTCGACAGGCTATAGAGATGTTAGTGAGTGTAGTCGAGCTTAGTGGATTGTATTTGTTAGCCGAGGCAGATAATTCGGAAATGTAGTGTACTCGTGCATTTCTTCTCCGTTTTTGTCTGCGGACTGATGCATTCGCCTTGCTGTGATGGCCGCGGGGCAGACATTCGCCTTGCTGTGATCGCCACGGGGCAGGGATTCGTCTTGCTGTGATCACCACGGGGCAGACATTCGCCTTGCTGTGATCGCCCCGGGGCAGACATTCGTCTTACTGTGATGGCCGCGAGGCAGACATTCGTCTTGCTGTGATGGCCACGGGGCAGACATTCGCCTTGCTGTGATCGCCACGGGGCAGACATTCGCCTTGCTGTGATCGCCGCGGGGCAGACATTCGCCTTGCTGTGATCGCCGCGGGGCAGACATTCGCCTTGCTGTGATCGCCGCGGGGCAGACATTCGCCTTGCTGTGATCGCCGCGGGGCAGACATTCGCCTTGCTGTGATCGCCACGGGGCAGACATTCGCCTTGCTGTGATCACCACGGGGCAGACATTCGCCTTGCTGTGATCGCCCCGGGGCAGACATTCGTCTTACTGTGATGGCCGCGAGGCAGACATTCGTCTTGCTGTGATGGCCACGGGGCAGACATTCGCCTTGCTGTGATCGCCACGGGGCAGACATTCGCCTTGCTGTGATCGCCGCGGGGCAGACATTCGCCTTGCTGTGATCGCCGCGGGGCAGACATTCGCCTTGCTGTGATCGCCGCGGGGCAGACATTCGCCTTGCTGTGATCGCCGCGGGGCAGACATTCGCCTTGCTGTGATCGCCACGGGGCAGACATTCGCCTTGCTGTGATCACCACGGGGCAGACATTCGCCTTGCTGTGATCGCCACGGGGCAGACATTCGCCTTGCTGTGATCGCCACGGGGCAGACATTCGCCTTGCTGTGATCACCACGGGGCAGACATTCGCCTTGCTGTGATCGCCCCGGGGCAGACATTCGTCTTACTGTGATGGCCGCGGGGCAGACATTCGTCTTGCTGTGATGGCCACGGGGCAGACATTCGCCTTGCTGTGATCGCCACGGGGCAGACATTCGCCTTGCTGTGATCGCCACGGGGCAGACATTCGCCTTGCTGTGATCGCCGCGGGGCAGACATTCGCCTTGCTGTGATCGCCGCGGGGCAGACATTCGCCTTGCTGTGATCGCCGCGGGGCAGACATTCGCCTTGCTGTGATCGCCGCGGGGCAGACATTCGCCTTGCTGTGATGGCCGCGGGGCAGACATTCGCCTTACTGTGATCACCGCGGGGCAGACATTCGCCTTACTGTGATCACCGCGGGGCAGACATTCGCCTTGCTGTGATGGCCGCGGGGCAGACATTCGCCTTGCTGTGACCACCGCGGGGCAGACATTCGCCTTGCTGTGATGGCCGCGGGGCAGACATTCGCCTTGCTGTGATCACCGCGGGGCAGACATTCGCCTTGCTGTGATCACCGCGGGGCAGACATTCGCCTTGCTGTGATCACCGCGGGGCAGACATTCGCCTTGCTGTGATCACCGCGGGGCAGACATTCGCCTTGCTGTGATGGCCACGGGGCAGACATTCGCCTTACTGTGATCACCGCGGGGCAGACATTCGCCTTGCTGTGATGGCCGCGGGGCAGACATTCGCCTTGCTGTGATCACCGCGGGGCAGACATTCGCCTTGCTGTGATGGCCGCGGGGCAGACATTCGCCTTGCTGTGATCACCGCGGGGCAGACATTCGCCTTGCTGTGATCACCGCGGGGCAGACATTCGCCTTGCTGTGATCACCGCGGGGCAGACATTCGCCTTGCTGTGATGGCCACGGGGCAGACATTCGCCTTGCTGTGATCGCCGCGGGGCAGACATTCGCCTTGCTGTGATCGCCACGGGGCAGACATTCGCCTTGCTGTGATGGCCGCGGGGCAGACATTCGCCTTGCTGTGATCACCGCGGGGCAGACATTCGCCTTGCTGTGATCGCCACGGGGCAGACATTCGCCTTGCTGTGATGGCCACGGGGCAGACATTCGCCTTGCTGTGATCGCCGCGGGGCAGACATTCGCCTTGCTGTGATCGCCACGGGGCAGACATTCGCCTTGCTGTGATGGCCACGGGGCAGACATTCGCCTTGCTGTGATCGCCGCGGGGCAGACATTCGCCTTGCTGTGATCGCCACGGGGCAGACATTCGCCTTGCTGTGATGGCCGCGGGGCAGACATTCGCCTTGCTGTGATCACCGCGGGGCAGACATTCGCCTTGCTGTGATCGCCACGGGGCAGACATTCGCCTTGCTGTGATGGCCACGGGGCAGACATTCGCCTTGCTGTGATCGCCGCGGGGCAGACATTCGCCTTGCTGTGATCGCCACGGGGCAGACATTCGCCTTGCTGTGATGGCCACGGGGCAGACATTCGCCTTGCTGTGATCGCCGCGGGGCAGACATTCGCCTTGCTGTGATCGCCGCGGGGCAGACATTCGCCTTGCTGTGATCGCCGCGGGGCAGACATTCGCCTTACTGTGATCACCGCGGGGCATACATTCGCCTTGCTGTGATGGCCGCGGGGCAGACATTCGCCTTGCTGTGATCGCCGCGGGGCAGACATTCGCCTTGCTGTGATCACCGCGGGGCAGACATTCGCCTTGCTGTGATCGCCGCGGGGCAGACATGTGTTGGATATGCCTGCGCGTCTGCATATGTAGAGTGGTAACGTTTGTGTATGTGTCAACAGCAGAGTTGCCGGCTGCAGTCTCGGACGTGTGTATGTACTGTTTATGTATGAAGCTCGTCATCTACATAGTACGAGCTGTATTTGTGCGTCTGTGTATCTCCAGCGGAGCTACGGTGGAGTAATGTGTGCGTGTGTATCCACAAACATAGAGGGCATGTAGAGTGTATCCACACTGTATCCACAAACATAGAGTGACGTACACGTGTCTATGTCGTCTGTGTGTCTTTAGCGGAGTTACCACCAGCCGGTGAGGACGCTAGCCGCTCACGTGATGCTCTCCTGCCCTGTCCAGGGCGACTTCGCTCTGCCGGCCGGCCTCCGAAAGCAGTAAGTTTGCCGTGCTGGAGAGCTGAGTAGTAGTTAAACGGTGCACTGGCGTGGTGCACTGGCGTGGTGCACTGGCGTGGTGCACTGGCGTGGTGCACTGGCGTGGTCTACTGGCGTGGTGCACTGGCGTGGCCGCCTGCAAGACGCCTGTGTTATCACATTTAGTCGGTTATTCTGTGATGTCTGTTGCACGTGCTTCACTGCGTTGTGACCCACCATTGATGTGTGTAGTCCGCACTGGTGGAGTACTGATGTGTGTGTAGTCCGCACTGGTGGAGTACTGATGTGTGTAGTTCGCACTGGTGGAGTACTGATGTGTGTAGTCCGCACTGGTGGAATACTGATGTGTGTAGTCCGGACTGGCGGAGTACTGATGTGTGTAGTCCGCACTGGTGGAGTACTGATGTATGTAGTCCGGACTGGTGGAGTACTGATGTGTGTAGTCCGCACTGGTGGAGTACTGATGTGTGTAGTCCGCACTGGTGGAGTACTGATGTGTGTAGTCCGCACTGGTGGAGTACTGATGTGTGTAGTCCGCACTGGTGGAGAGTACTGATGTGTGTAGTCCGCACTGGTGGAGTACTGATGTGTGTAGTCCGCACTGGTGGAATACTGATGTGTGTAGTCCGCACTGGTGGAGAGTACTGATGTGTGTAGTCCGCACTGGTGGAGTACTGATGTGTATAGTCCGCACTGGTGGAGTACTGATGTGTGTAGTCCGCACTGGTGGAGTACTGATGTGTGTAGTCCGCACTGGTGGAGTACTGATGTGTAGTCTGCACTGGTGGAGTACTGATGTGTGTAGTCCGCACTGGTGGAGTACTGATGTGTGTAGTCCGCACTGGTGGAGTACTGATGTGTGTAGTCCGCACTGGTGGAGTACTGATGTGTGTAGTCCGCACTGGTGGAGTACTGATGTGTGTGTAGTCCGCACTGGTGGAGTACTGATGTGTGTAGTCCGCACTGGTGGAGTACTGATGTGTGTAGTCCGCACTGGTGGAGTACTGATGTGTGTAGTTCGCACTGGTGGAGTACTGATGTGTGTAGTCCGCACTGGTGGAGTACTGATGTGTGTAGTCCGCACTGGTGGAGTACTGATGTGTGTAGTCCGCACTGGTGGAGTACTGATGTGTGTGTAGTCCGCACTGGTGGAGTACTGATGTGTGTAGTCCGCACTGGTGGAGTACTGATGTGTGTAGTCCGCACTGGTGGAGTACTGATGTGTGTAGTTCGCACTGGTGGAGTACTGATGTGTGTAGTCCGCACTGGTGGAGTACTGATGTGTGTAGTCCGCACTGGTGGAGTACTGATGTGTGTAGTCCGCACTGGTGGAGTACTGATGTGTGTAGTCCGCACTGGTGGAGTACTGATGTGTGTAGTCCGCACTGGTGGAGTACTGATGTGTGTAGTCCGCACTGGTGGAATACTGATGTATGTGGTCCGCACTGGTGGAGAGTACTGATGTGTGTAGTCCGCACTGGTGGAGTACTGATGTGTGTAGTCCGCACTGGTGGAGTACTGATGTGTGTAGTCCGCACTGGTGGAGTACTGATGTGTGTAGTCCGCACTGGTGGAGAGTACTGATGTGTGTAGTCCGCACTGGTGGAGTACTGATGTGTGTAGTCCGAACTGGTGGAGTACTGATGTGTGTAGTCCGCACTGGTGGAGTACTGATGTGTGTAGTTCGCACTGGTGGAGTACTGATGTGTGTAGTCCGCACTGGTGGAATACTGATGTATGTGGTCCGCACTGGTGGAGTACTGATGTGTGTAGTTCGCACTGGTGGAGTACTGATGTATGTGGTCCGCACTGGTGGAGAGTACTGACGTGTGTAGTCCGCACTGGTGGAGAGTACTGGTGTGTGTAGTCCGCACTGGTGGAGTACTGATGTGTGTAGTTCGCACTGGTGGAGTACTGATGTGTGTAGTCCGCACTGGTGGAGTACTGATGTGTGTAGTCCGCACTGGTGGAGTACTGATGTGTATAGTCCGCACTGGTGGAGTACTGGTGTGTGTAGTCCGCACTGGTGGGGTACTGATGTATGTAGTCCGCACTGGTGGAGTACTGATGTGTGTAGTCCGCACTGGTGGAATACTGATGTGTGTAGTCCGCACTGGTGGAGTACTGATGTGTGTAGTTCGCACTGGTGGAGTACTGATGTGTGTAGTCCGCACTGGTGGAGTTCTGATGTATGCAGTCCGCACTGGTGGAGTACTGATGTATGTGGTCCGCACTGGTGGAGTACTGATGTGTAGTCTGCACTGGTGGAGTACTGATGTGTGTAGTCCGCACTGGTGGAGTACTGATGTGTGTAGTCCGCACTGGTGGAGTACTGATGTGTGTAGTTCGCACTGGTGGAGTACTGATGTGTGTAGTCCGAACTGGTGGAGTACTGATGTGTGTAGTCCGCACTGGTGGAGTACTGATGTGTGTAGTCCGGACTGGTGGAGTACTGATGTGTGTAGTCCGCACTGGTGGAGAGTACTGGTGTGTGTAGTCCGCACTGGTGGAGTACTGATGTGTGTAGTCCGCACTGGTGGAGTACTGATGTGTGTAGTCCGGACTGGTGGAGTACTGATGTGTGTAGTCCGCACTGGTGGAGTACTGATGTATGTGGTCCGCACTGGTGGAGAGTACTGATGTGTGTAGTCCGCACTGGTGGAGTACTGATGTGTAGTCTGCACTGGTGGAGTACTGATGTATGTGGTCCGCACTGGTGGAGTACTGATGTGTAGTCTGCACTGGTGGAGTACTGATGTGTGTAGTCCGCACTGGTTGAGTACTGATGTGTGTAGTCCGCACTGGTGGAGTACTGATGTGTGTAGTCCGCACTGGTGGAGTACTGATGTGTGTAGTCCGCACTGGTGGAGTTCTGATGTATGCAGTCCGCACTGGTGGAGTACTGATGTGTGTAGTCCGCACTGGTGGAGTACTGATGTGTGTAGTCCGCACTGGTGGAGTACTGATGTGTGTAGTCCGCACTGGTGGAGTACTGATGTGTGTAGTCCGCACTGGTGGAGAGTACTGATGTGTGTAGTCCGCACTGGTGGAGTACTGATGTGTGTAGTCCGCACTGGTGGAGTACTGATGTGTGTAGTCCGCACTGGTGGAGTTCTGATGTATGCAGTCCGCACTGGTGGAGTACTGATGTGTGTAGTCCGCACTGGTGGAGTACTGATGTGTGTAGTCCGCACTGGTGGAGTACTGATGTGTGTAGTCCGCACTGGTGGAGTACTGATGTGTGTAGTCCGCACTGGTGGAGTACTGATGTGTGTAGTCCGCACTGGTGGAGTACTGATGTGTGTAGTTCGCACTGGTGGAGTACTGATGTGTGTAGTCCGCACTGGTGGAATACTGATGTATGTGGTCCGCACTGGTGGAGTACTGATGTGTGTAGTCCGCACTGGTGGAATACTGATGTATGTGGTCCGCACTGGTGGAGTACTGATGTGTGTGGTCCGCACTGGTGGAGTACTGATGTGTGTAGTCCGCACTGGTGGAGTACTGATGTGTGTAGTCCGGACTGGCGGAGTACTGATGTGTGTAGTCCGCACTGGTGGAGAGTACTGATGTGTGTAGTCCGCACTGGTGGAGTACTGATGTGTGTAGTCCGCACTGGTGGAGTACTGATGTGTGTAGTCCGCACTGGTGGAGTACTGATGTGTGTAGTCCGCACTGGTGGAGTACTGATGTGTGTAGTTCGCACTGGTGGAGTACTGATGTGTGTAGTCCGAACTGGTGGAATACTGATGTATGTGGTCCGCACTGGTGGAGTACTGATGTGTGTAGTCCGCACTGGTGGAATACTGATGTATGTGGTCCGCACTGGTGGAGTACTGATGTGTGTAGTCCGCACTGGTGGAGTACTGATGTGTGTAGTCCGCACTGGTGGAGTACTGATGTGTGCGGCACGGTATACCTCCTCGTGTTGCATGTGTGACTCGGGAGTTGTGTGTGACCCCCGTGTGTTGTGTTTGGCCTCTGATGTCGTGTTGACCCTGATGTGTGTGTTGTGTGCCCTTCAGGATGGCGACGGACACGCTGGAGATGTACAACACGCGGGAGATGCACTTCACCCCGGCCGTCACGCCGCCGTCGATAATGAAGAAACGCGTGAAGAAGGCGCGGCCCGGCGCCGGCTACGACTCCGACTGGCTGATGGCGCAGGAGGAGGCGGCGGAGGAGGGCAGTGATGACCAGCTAGACTTCGCCTCTCTCCTGCTGTCCAGATAGTACCGGAGCTGGCCGGTGGCCGTCTAGAGTGCTGGGCTGGGATGTCCGCTGTCCGCTGTCCGCTGTGTAACGAATACAGGCTCGGGTGGAAACGCCACTATGGTTTTTCTTCTAACTTTTTTAAGGTGAGGTGATGAGTGGTGTACAACAGGAAAGAGGAAAGTCGCTTTTTACAGTCCCTCTGTTTAACGTTGTTGTTTTGAGGACATGACAGCAACATGTAGACGAGACTAAAGAAGAAAATTTCGGTAACCGTGAGTGTTAATATTTATAAGAACTAGTATCCTAGCATTGCACCTCTTATATGATGAACTCGTCAAAGGTGAACATGAAATGCATATATCTTGTTGTCACAGCACGACACGCGGTACTTTAAGGTAGGAGTGGCCTGACCTTCCAAAGTCTGGTTGTCGTGTCAGGCTGTCCAACCCAAATGGACTTGTCCGCCCTGCGAAGTGGTTTGATTGTGTGGTTATTGAGCTGTCAATTTGGCGTCGATCGGTGCTCGTGCGACAGATATTGATATATCGGCCATTGCTGAATGCACGTCTGGTGGGCTGGTTCTTTTCTTGGGCTGACCGAGAACACGTTTTTCGATGCTTCTGTGGATTTGGGAAGGGCAAGCGTACAACAATGTAAGACGCTTGAATCTGGCCTGTACAGTCACCACAGCTGGAGCATGGTACAAGTAGACCTCGTGTAGCCCTGGCCTGCAGAGTGGCGCCTTCCTCGCTGGGTCGGCACTCGCTGTCGACGGACTTTGACGACAAATTAAAGGTGAACACCGCCGGTGGTGGATTAGGCGACGCTGCGTCCAGCTTCTCCAGCACGTCTACGAATGTGGCACCATGAAGAACAGTGAGCCACTATCAACATAGCCAGCGCAGACGTGGGGACGCAGGTCACCCAGCACATCAAGCATTCCAACCTGGCAGATGCTGGCATATTTTCCGTAACGCGACTTCCTGGTGTTGGACTGGGTATTCCCCTCCCCGTATCTCCGGAACTATTGGACGGATTTTACAGATTAAAACGGCATTCGATAGCCCTGGACAATTAATCGAAGGAACCCCATTATTGTTGACCTCGGGGTCACTGAGGACGTCACAGGTCAAGTCGAAGGCAAAATATTTGACTGTGTCGTGAAGGTAGGAAGTAGACAGAAGGTGAGAGAAGGCCAGGCTTCTCTGAACTGAAGGTTTGGTGACCATAGTGACATAGCGTCGGGAGATAGGGCAAAATATTCATTTCTGTTTATATTTTACCTGATGCCTTAACCTGTCAGTGGGTGTTTTCGCCCGTTGGTGATGTGTGCAAACATAAAATAACGCGATGAGTTGCAAAAAATAGCCCCCCCCCCCCCCCCCCCGGTAGCTCGCGTGTTATCGCATGTGCGAATGGAAAACTCAGCCGAAAACAATTCCGGTTGTTTTAGTCTTCGAATGGCCTCGTGATCGAAGCTTTATCACGCTCTTCGGGGTCGGGCTTGATCGGTATCCGGTGAAATGCGGCGGAATCCATGTATAGAAAAGAGAACGGAGGCGACTCTGCCAGTCCGCCAGCGTTTCATCTGGTAACAGAGAACATCAGAACAGAGAACGGAGGCGACTCTGCCAGTCCGCCAGCGTTTCATCTGGTAACAGAGAACATCAGAACAGAGAACGGAGGCGACTCTGCCAGTCCGCCAGCGGTTCATCTGGTAACAGAGAACATCAGAACAGAGAACGGAGGCGACTCTGCCAGTCCGCCAGCGGTTCATCTGGTAACAGAGAACATCAGAACAGAGAACGGAGGCGACTCTGCCAGTCCGCCAGCGGTTCATCTGGTAACAGAGAACATCAGAACAGAGAACGGAGGCGACTCTGCCAGTCCGCCAGCGGTTCATCTGGTAACAGAGAACATCAGAACAGAGAACGGAGGCGACTCTGCCAGCCCGCCAGCGGTTCATCTGGTAACAGAGAACATCAGAACAGAGAACGGAGGCGACTCTGCCAGCCCGCCAGCGGTTCATCTGGTAACAGAGAACATCAGAACAGAGAACGGAGGCGACTCTGCCAGTCCGCCAGCGGTTCATCTGGTAACAGAGAACATCAGAACAGAGAACGGAGGCGACTCTGCCAGTCCGCCAGCGGTTCATCTGGTAACAGAGAACATCAGAACAGAGAACGGAGGCGACTCTGCCAGTCCGCCAGCGGTTCATCTGGTAACAGAGAACGGAGGCGACTCTGCCAGTCCGCCAGCGGTTCATCTGGTAACAGAGAACATCAGAACAGAGAACGGAGGCGACTCTGCCAGTCCGCCAGCGGTTCATCTGGTAACAGAGAACATCAGAACAGAGAACGGAGGCGACTCTGCCAGCCCGCCAGCGGTTCATCTGGTAACAGAGAACATCAGAACAGAGAACGGAGGCGACTCTGCCAGTCCGCCAGCGGTTCATCTGGTAACAGAGAACATCAGAACAGAGAACGGAGGCGACTCTGCCAGCCCGCCAGCGGTTCATCTGGTAACAGAGAACATCAGAACAGAGAACGGAGGCGACTCTGCCAGTCCGCCAGCGGTTCATCTGGTAACAGAGAACATCAGAACAGAGAACGGAGGCGACTCTGCCAGTCCGCCAGCGGTTCATCTGGTAACAGAGAACATCAGAACAGAGAACGGAGGCGACTCTGCCAGTCCGCCAGCGGTTCATCTGGTAACAGAGAACATCAGAACAGAGAACGGAGGCGACTCTGCCAGTCCGCCAGCGGTTCATCTGGTAACAGAGAACATCAGAAAAGAGAACGGAGGCGACTCTGCCAGTCCGCCAGCGGTTCATCTGGTAACAGAGAACATCAGAACAGAGAACGGAGGCGACTCTGCCAGCCCGCCAGCGGTTCATCTGGTAACAGAGAACATCAGAACAGAGAACGGAGGCGACTCTGCCAGTCCGCCAGCGGTTCATCTGGTAACAGAGAACATCAGAACAGAGAACGGAGGCGACTCTGCCAGTCCGCCAGCGGTTCATCTGGTAACAGAGAACATCAGAACAGAGAACGGAGGCGACTCTGCCAGTCCGCCAGCGGTTCATCTGGTAACAGAGAACATCAGAACAGAGAACGGAGGCGACTCTGCCAGTCCGCCAGCGTTTCATCTGGTAACTCCAGCCACGGTAGTCGGGATACGCTGCGGACGAGCCGAGCCGGTAACTCCGGTACGCGTGACTGTCGTAGGTCCACAAAATGGGCGTGTTTGATAATTTTGCGAAAACGTGAAATATAATGAAGGCAATGGGTTCTCAGTAAATTTGAGAAAAACGTATGCGGTACCGCGTCCTTCCGCCGTGTGCCATAACAATTAACTTATACCGTGACCTGAGGTCAAACGATGACCTGAAGGTGTTAGGTCGCTCTTTGTGCACCATCTATAGGCTGGTGGGAATATTTAGCCGTTACAAAAATCGGCAAGTAATTTAGGAAAAAAGTTATGCGGTTCCCGAGATTCAACCTCGCAGGCACTCTATGACTTCTGGATGTCAAGCCGTTGACCTCAGCAAGAAATTATTTTAGGTTTCGAATAATGAATATACCCCACATTTGACACCAACATTTGGTATAAGTTTGAACACAATCGATTGGTAAATAACGAATACGTATTTGGACGGCTCGTTTAATGGATATTAGCGCCTTTCCGGGTGACCTGAGGTCAAACGGTGAACCGGAGGGGTCAATTCTTGAGTTGTGGACCTTCGGTGGGTTAAAGGGAAGGCAATGGTGGTAGAATGGGTTAAGTGGTTTTGGGACAAACTTATGCTGTACCGCGCCCTTCTGCCGTGTGCCATAACGTTAACTTACGCCATAACCCGAAGTCAAACGATGACCTGAAGGGATTATGTCGCTCTTTGTGCACCATCTATAGGCTGGTGGGAATATTTGGCCGTTGAAAAACTTCGGTAAGTACTTTAGGAAAAAGGTTATGCGGTACCCGATATTTGACCTCGCAGGCACTCTATGACCTCCCGAGGTCAAACGATTGACCTCACCAAGAAATGCTTTTAGGTTTAGAATATACTCATAGACACCAACATTTGGTATAAGTTTGAACACAATCGATTGGTAAACTTTGGACGGCTCGTTAAATGGATATTAGCGCCTTTCCAGGTGACCTGAGGTCAAACGGTGACCGGTGGGGTGAAGTCTTGAGTTGTGCACCTTCGGTGGGTTAAAGGGAAAGCCATGGTGGTGGAATGAGTTCTCTAAGTGGTTTGGGGAAAAACTTATGCTGTACCGCGCCATTCTGCCGTGTGCCATAACGTTAACTTATGCCGTGACCTGAGGTCAAACGATGACCTAAAGGGGTTAGGTCGTTCTTTGTGCACCATCTATGGTCTGTATGAATATTAAGTTATTGGGCTGATACCCCCAAGTCGTTTAGAGAAAAAGTTAGGCGGTACTGCCCCATTGTCTAAAATGCCGCATTGAAAAAAGATACATTTTTTACCTTAGGTCAAACAGTGACCCGGGCTGGTCCAATCTTGGTTTGTGCATGATTCTCAGCCTGTTCCGAGTATTTTTGAATCAGGAAATGTTTCTCTAAGTCACTTAGGTGAAAAGTTATGGGGTACCGCGTATTTGACCTGTTTGACCTATTGTGACCTTTGTAGGTCAAACCGTTTCTTATATTCGCGTATAACTTCATAGGCTGTGTACTGACGCCATTGGGCTTATCGTGTGCAAATTTAAGCAAAATCGGAGTAACTTTGAATACGTATTTGAATACGAATACGTTGCTGTCTTCATGGCCGTAAGTCGGTCGAGATTAACCAGACTGGATCCGTCTGTGACGGAGATTTATACTCTCTGATATCTGAAACCATATTTGTATATGTTGTCAATGTATTTAATTTGTTGTGAATGGAACAGACCCAAGACGTTGTGTATGCGGTTACACTTAATGTTAACAGTTAATAATTTTAACGTGCATGGAATCCGGTCGGATTAAAATTAAAATCCAAACATAGATCCTCTTGAATGCTTATCACTGGATCTTGTGGGACCTGAAAGCTGTTGTTAAATATTATGTAGAGATCCACTATAGCATTTTCTCAAGAGATCTGTCGGGATCCTGAAACCGTCATCAGATTTTTGGAGAGGTCTTCCTGGATGAGGGTCCATGCCTGGCATCCACGGTCCGCCCACTGTCTGTTCCGTAGATCGTTTAACTGGGCCTGATTTTCATCTTCACCTTCTTCAGATAATAGTTGTCCGCTCTCCATCCTTTCCATCTAATGCCATCCGCGTTCTTGGCGGGGTTGTACCGGCCGTTGAGGTTGCTTTCATAACAACTTGTATGCCACCAAGCTGCCTTATATTTGTGTGCACAGTTGTCAGTTGCCATGGGTCAGTTACCATGAGACCACTGGTCATGATACTTGTCGCGTGTCGAGAATTGTCTGTTCACGTGGGGTCGGAGACTATCGCCGGCATCTCCAGAGTAGTCTCCCAACATCAGCCGGTAGCCGTCAACCTCAGATGACACCCGGACCCCCCCCCCCCCCCCCCCTCTTGGTACACCGCGTGCCTTGTCTCCCCTCAGGATTCTCCAGATTGATCCGCAGCTCGTTCTGCCGATCCCGTGGTGACGTCATCGTCCACAGGTGCCCCAGTTCCCCACCAGAACTCGGCGTCCAGCTCGCCGAAGCCCTCCTTGTAGTTGACCAGTTGAGGAAGACATCCTGTCGAGGCCGGATGTCGTCGCGCCGCTGGATGACGGTCCAGCCCCCTCCGTCCGTTGTCCAGGTCGCAGAAAGCCTGCATGCCGGCGGCTGGGAGCGGTCCAGGCTCGGCTGCAGCAGGTGGATGTCGCTCCGGGCATCGGACGGCAGGTCACTGCAGTCGCGGGGGAGTGGCTCGCTGTCTCCTGGCCCACCCTCGCCCTCCGCTCGGTCCAGCCTGGCGGTCAGCTCATCGATCTGAGTTTGCTGGCTGACCGTCTGGTTGACCACTCCGTCCAGCCGGGATTGTTCGCTGCTGGATGTGGCGGTCAGTATGGCCGGATGGGATTGTTCGCTGCTGGATGTGGCGGTCAGTACGGCCGGATGGGATTGTTCGCTGCTGGATGTGGCGGTCAGTACGGCCGGATGGGATTGCTGACTGCTGGGTGTGGCGGTCAGTACGGCCGGATGGGATTGTTCGCTGCTGGGTGTGGCGGTCAGTACGGCCGGATGGGATTGTTCGCTGCTGGATGTGGCGGTCAGTACGGCCGGATGGGATTGTTCGCTGCTGGATGTGGCGGTCAGTACGGCCGGATGGGATTGTTCGCTGCTGGGTGTGGCGGTCAGTATGGCCGGATGGGATTGTTCGCTGCTGGATGTGGCGGTCAGTACGGCCGGATGGGATTGTTCGCTGCTGGATGTGGCGGTCAGTACGGCCGGATGGGATTGTTCACTGCTGGGTGTGGCGGTCAGTACGGCCGGATGGGATTGTTCGCTGCTGGATGTGGCGGTCAGTACGGCCGGATGGGATTGTTCGCTGCTGGATGTGGCGGTCAGTACGGCCGGATGGGATTGTTCGCTGCTGGATGTGGCGGTCAGTACGGCCGGATGGGATTGTTCACTGCTGGGTGTGGCGGTCAGTACGGCCGGATGGGATTGTTCGCTGCTGGATGTGGCGGTCAGTACGGCCGGATGGGATTGCTGACTGCTGGATGTGGCGGTCAGTACGGCCGGATGGGATTGTTCGCTGCTGGGTGTGGCGGTCAGTACGGCCGGATGGGATTGTTCGCTGCTGGATGTGGCGGTCAGTACGGCCGGATGGGATTGTTCGCTGCTGGGTGTGGCGGTCAGTACGGCCGGATGGGATTGTTCGCTGCTGGATGTGGCGGTCAGTACGGCCGGATGGGATTGGATTGGATGGGATTTTTTTCGGGATAGGCCTAACTGGCGGGTAACGCCGACTGTCCAACATAAACGGAACAGTGATCGCCTGGAATTTGTCGATTTCTCACTTCAAACGTTAATCAGATAATGTGTGTATACCTTTGCATCTTGGTGGATGGAAGACTATTTTAAAGGGAAATATTGACCTTTGTATTTATTGTTCTGCATTATCGTATGACACATGTATGACATCAATTTGTGCTTAGCCCTGCTGATAGAGCACGGCAGTAGTCTGGTGGAGAAGTCGGTCCGCAAGCCTGCCGGCTACTCAGTAGTATACCACCCACAGGCCACATGCCCGGTGCTCAGCTGCGCGCCGCTGACTCGCCGGGTCAGCTGAGTTCTGCAGCTCTAGTCACGGCTACTCAGTAGTATACCACCCACAGGCCACATGCCCGGTGCTCAGCTGCGCGCCGCTGACTCGCCGGGTCAGCTGAGTTCTGCAGCTCTAGTCACGGCTACTCAGTAGTATACCACCCACAGGCCACATGCCCGGTGCTCAGCTGCGCGCCGCTGACTCACCGGGTCAGCTGAGTTCTGCAGCTCTAGTCACAGTCGGTCTCGAGCAGGCCTGCAGGTCGGCCACCGGCCACTGTGTAGGCATCACGAATCTCTGGAACTGCCACGTAACCTGGCATCTTGTATCGGGCACACCGGCATCGACCCCCCCCCCCCCCCCCCCATGGGCATGGCCAATGCGGCTACGGCACTGTTGGCCCCCTGGTAGGCAGTTCCTGGAAGCTGACGTCATCGACATACATACTGGGCTGGTCTCTATCGGACATATATGAATAGACTATGGTAACGTAACCTGTCAATGGTCTGCCCCGCGTGGTAACCTTCCGCTGGTCTGTCCCGTGTCGTAACTTGCCGCTGGTCTGCCCCGCGTGGTAACCTGTCAATGGTCTGCCCTGCGTGGTAACCTGTCAATGGTCTGTCCCGCGTGGTAACCTGTCAATGGTCTGCCCCGCGTGGTAACCTGTCAATGGTCTGCCCCGCGTGGTAACCTGTCAATGGTCTGCCCCGCGTTGTAACCTGTCAATGGTCTGCCCCGCGTGGTAACCTGTCAATGGTCTGTCCCGCGCGGTAACCTGTCTGTGCCGCGTGGTAACCTGCGTGGTAACCGCTGGTCGCCGCCAGGCGCGCACACAGGATTTTCGTAAGGGGGGGGGGGGGGGCACGACGTCAAGAGGGCCCTGTCGGACACCACGAGGGTGGCCCACACGTTTTCACGTTTTCGCGATAACTTCGCTTTCTATATTTTCGCGGTGGCCCATTCGGATGAAAATAAAAATATAACTATTTTTTCATTTGTAAAAAAAATACATCCGAATTTCTGTTCTTCTTTACAAGAAAAAAACGGACGGGCCCCACCGGGCCGCTTCATAGGGGCCCCGCATTTCGTAAGGGGGCACAGACCCATGTGCCCCCCCCCCCTTATGTGCGCCTCTGAGCCCTTCGGATGAAAATATAAAATGTAAAAGTTTTACTTTCATTAATTGTAAAAAATAAATCCGCTTTTTTTAATACAACCAAACAGGGGCCACACGGGGCCACCTCAGAGGGGCCCCACGAGGTCGCTTCAGAGGGCCCGCATTTCGTAAGGGGCACGGGCCCATGTGCCCCCCCCCCCCCCCCCTTGTGTGCGCCTCTGGTCGCCGCTCGTCAGCGTGTCAGTGACCCCTGGCGCCTGGCGCTGCTCGGACCAATACCGCTGGGTGCGGTCGATCGCGGGCTGAGCGGGCCGCTATTATGATGGCTGGTCGTGCCCCGTGAGTCGTGACAAGGCTATTATTTCCACTCTATACTCAAGTGCTGTTTTAAAAAAAAAATCGAAAATATATTTGAATCGACTCAATTTGACTCATCTTCAGAAGTTACATTCTTACTTGATGTTGACCGGGGGGAGGGGGGGGGGGGGTCGGGTGTCACCAGAATCGCATTTTACCTAGTGTAAACTGGTTTGCTCAGGGGGGGGGGCGGCCCAGTGCCCCCTGGCTATGTCCCAGTTGTCACAGACTCAAATGTGTTTGAGTCGACTCAAGTGTGTGTAGTTTGCCAGAAACACCTCTTCTCCACTGAGTGACTCTATTCACCCTCCCCGTACTATCCTGTCATCCAACTGCCGCCGAATCATCCGGCTATCCTGTCATCCAACTGCCGCCGAATCATCCGGCTATCCTGGCCAACTACCGCTGAATCATCCGACTATCCTGCCAGCCAACTGCCGCCGAATCATCCGGCTATCCTGCCAGCCAACTGCCGCCCAATCATCCGACTATCCTGTCATCCAACTGCCGCCGAATCATCCGGCTATCCTGTCATCCAACTACCGCCGAATCATCCGGCTATCCTGTCATCTAACTGCCGCCGAATCATCCGGCCATCCTGTCAGCCAACTGCCGCCCAATCATCCGGCCATCCTGTCAGCCAACTGCCGCCCAATCATCCGGTCATCCTGCCAGCCAACTGCCGCCCAATCATCCGGCTATCCTGTCATCCAACTGCCGCCCAATCAACCGGCTATCCTGTCAGCCAACTGCCGCCCAATCATCCGGCTATCCTGTCAGCCAACTGCCGCCCAATCATCCGGCTATCCTGTCATCCAACTGCCGCCGAATCATCCGGCTATCCTGTCAGCCAACTGCTGCCGAATCATCCGGCTACCCTACCAGCCAACTGCCGCCCAATCATCCGACTATCCTGGCCAACTGCCGCCGAATCATCCGACTATCCTGTCAGCCAACTGCCGCCGAATCATCCGGCTATCCTGCCAGCCAACTGCCGCCGAATCAACCGGCTATCCTGTCAGCCAACTGCCGCCCAATCATCCGGCTATCCTGCCAGCCAACTGCCGCCCAATCATCCGGCTATCCTGTCAGCCAACTGCCGCCGAATCATCCGGCTATCCTGCCATCCAACTGCCGCCGAATCATCCGGCTATCCTGCCAGCCAACTGCCGCCCAATCATCCGGCTATCCTGCCAGCCAACTACCGCCGAATCATCCGGCTATCCTGCCAGCCAACTGCCGCCCAATCATCCGGCTATCCTGCCAGCCAACTGCCGCCGAATCATCCGGCTATCCTGCCAGCCAACTGCTGCCGAATCATCCGGCTATCCTGCCATCGAACTGCCGCCGAATCATCCGGCTATCCTGCCAGCCAACTACCGCCGAATCATCCGACTATCCTGCCAGCCAACTGCCGCCGAATCATCCGGCTATCGGCCAACTGCCGCCGAATCATCCGGCTATGCTGGCCAACTGCCGCCCAATCATCCGGCTATCCTGCCAGCCAACTACCGCCGAATCATCCGGCTATCCTGCCAGCCAACTGCCGCCGAATCATCCGGCTATCCTGCCATCCAACTGCCGCCGAATCGTCCGGCTATCCTGCCAGCCAACTGCCGCCCAATCATCCGGCTATCCTGCCAGCCAACTGCCGCCCAATCATCCGGCTATCCTGCCAGCCAACTGCCGCCGAATCATCCGGCTATCCTGCCAGCCAACTACCGCCCAATCATCCGGCTATCCTGCCAGCCAACTGTCGCCGAATCATCCGGCTATCCTGCCAGCCAACTACCCCGAATCATCCGACTATCCTGCCAGACAACTGCCGCCGAATCATCCGGCTATCCTGGCCAACTGCCGCCGAATCATCCGGCTATCCTGCCAGCCAACTGCCGCCGTATCATCCGGCTATCTCGGCCACCTGCCGCCCAATCATCCGGCTATCTCGGCCACCTGCCGCCCAATCATCCGGCTATCTCGGCCACCTGCCGCCCAATCATCCGGCTATCTCGGCCACCTGCCGCCCAATCATCCGGCTACGTCCGACCACAGCTCGCTGAGCTCGGAGACTCGCTTTGCAACGGAGCACGTGTCGTCCTGCTGTAAACCGGCCCCTGCGCACTGGCAGATCGGGAGGTGGGGGGGGGGGGCAATCCGGCCATCCCCCCAAAAATCCTGGAAGGGGGGCAACATGTCTTTTGCCCCCCCCCCCCCCCAATAAAAACGAAATTGCTACCGTGTACTTATTAATTATTTGAGTCTGAATGTTTCCTCAAAAAGCTTAATAAAATGTCGAATTTTCTAGAAAAGAAAACTAAAACAAACGAAAAAGACTGAATTTCCGAAACAAAAGCGCCCATTCCGTAGAATTCAATTTATCGTTTGCAAAATGGGGTCTAGGCTAGTGCCGTCGCTGATTGGCTGACAGCGACTTTTTCAGCTAATCCCACTTTCTCAGACAATCAGCGGCGGTCTATAGCTCAATAATGACATCATCCTAAATTTACAAACTTAATTTGTATAAAGTTAAATGATTTTTCGAGAGACAAAATATCACCATCGTTTTCAGCAGCTCTTGCTTCATATTTTCGACTACAACCAGCGTATATTTGACAAGTTTCAGAAAGGTGAAATAAAGGTGAAACAAAGGAAGGTGAAACATTCCGGGCGCAATATTTGCCCGCCCCCTGCCCCTGATATTATGCTACGAAATACCTTGCGCAGCAGTTACGTTAGTGGAATATTTTTCGGCAGTACGCTACGAAATACTTCAATTACGCTACGGAACGATTTCTTGAACTAAGTGTTACCAAAAACCATACCGTAGCGTAACGTAGGCCATCGCTGCTGCAAACCACCCTAACTGCAAACCGATCCCTCGCCGCCGCCGCCGCGTACCGGGGCTGCCCCATGTAGCCCAGCGACTGACCCCGACAGATAAAGCCCAGGCTACACTATGCGTGATTTTCCGCAAATCACGCGCGTGTTATCCGAGTTGTCGAGATTTGCGTGACAGAGCAAGTTCAGCTGATAGTAAATGCATTGGGTGAGCTACACTGGCACATCACGCAGATCCCGGATGAAACGTCAAGGAAATTTCGCAGACACTTCACGGATGGAACGATGAAAAGTTCAAAATTCTGAACTTCTTGTCGTGTTTTCCGAGATTACGAGATGCAATGTTTCTATTATTTTGCTTGATTTCGCGTATTGTAGTGTATAATAGACCTAAACTTGAATAATTTGTGCTGTGTATCGTGGCGGAAGAATGAAGAAGGGTTTGAGCAAATTGTGAGTGTTGAAACTTGTGTTGAAGCTGGTAATTATTTATGCAGTGGCTTATCGATTTAAAAAATGCAGTTGTTTATCCATTTCCCTTGCGTGATTTGCGTGATCTGCAGATCCCGGACGTCACGGAGGTTCTGCAAACACTGAGAACACGCGCGTGATTTGCGGGACAATCACGCATAGTGTAGCCTGGGCTTAACACCCCACCACCACCACCCCACTCGGCCGTCTGGTGCGACCGTTGGCCGCCCGTCATCCGACGCCGAAGCCCGGGACGCCCCGCCGTATCCGAACACCGGCCGCCTGCACACGGATTCCAATCGCAGTCGACCATACACACATGACTCACACGACATTCAAACCACAGTCTGACTCGCAGCCGAAGAACTGACTCGACTCTTGGCTCAGGTGCTGTTTCAAACAAATTGAATCGACTCGACTCTTGACTCAAGTGGTTTTGTTTTTAATTGAATCGACTCGACTCATCGCTCATCCAAAAATGTCCGACTCATGAGTCGATTCATGACTCAACTCTGAGCCGATTTCAATTCTGACAGCACTTGAATGTGGCTGGCTTAGCAGAAATGTTTGTAAGGAGGCAGGCCGCCTGACATTTGTGTGCAGTGGCGGATCCAGGATTCAGTGGTGGGCCTTTTTGACATTGAAGACGAATGTAGGCCAGAATGGACCATTTTTGTTCAAAATATGCCTTTCACATGCCAAAATGTGCCTCTAAAAACCAGAATTGGACCTCTTCAAGCCAGAATGGGTCCTCTGGAGGTCAGAGTGGGCCGTCTGGAGGCCGGAGGGGCCCTACGGAGACCAGATCGGGCTCTCTGGAGGTCAGAATGGGCCCTCTATAAGTCAGAGGGCCCTTCTGGAGGTCAGAGTGGGCAAGTGTACTCGCGATTTGTTTGAAAACAGAGTGAAATTCGTTTCGAGTCACTTTGATCGGCTATGTAGCCCCCTTGGGCTACATAGCCGATCAAAGTGACTCTATGGGCCCCCTTGGGCTATTGGGCCCATTCGAGGCTCAAGGGGGGGGGCATAGCTCCATGCCCCCCCCCTCTGGATCCGCCACTGTTTGTGTGCGATATGTGTGTCTGTCGGTAGTTATGGATGTCCTGAATTTACGTTCATAGTAGGATTGGAGCCAGCAATTCTTCCCGACGTTCAAAGGTGTCTGCGTCCGTCACCTCTTGCCACTAGCCAAGAGTGCCTACCAGTCAATTTCCGCTGTAACAACTCAAAACAGCAATGCTACTAGAATATCGAACTATGGTCTCTCCATTTGTCTTACTCTGTTAGCAGTTAAGTTCAATGAGGGAAATATGAACATGCATTGCCATAGGCGTACGCAAGGGGGGGGGGGGGGGCAAACGGGGCAATTGCCCCTCCCCCCTGAAGGTCTGTACGTTCCCCCTTTGGTCGAAAAAAAATGGCGAAAATATGCCCTTTTAAAAATATGGTGGGCCAAATCCGGTGATTTTTTTCGTGGGGTACTTTATGCCCCCGTGAGCAAAAATTGCCCCCTTCTGGAGCGAATCCTGGGTACGCTACTGTGCATTGCATTGGACTTTTTTACGTGATTTTGATTCTCCCCTTGATCATTATTGTCATTGCAATATGAATTATTACATACCTATGTATTTTGATCATTTGTAAATCGTGGGCATCAACATACAAATCACACGAAATCCACATGTTGCATTCATCAAAACACTTGGAAATTTGCAAAGCGTCCCTCAGCCGACGTCGCCACACTTTACCATTCTACTCCTCCCCGCGCGCCTCTTCGACGATCCCCGGCACGTGCCGCTCTGCTCCGCGGCCCTCTTCCTCTTCTCACTGCTGACGGTCGTGTCGAGCAGGCGCAGCATCTGGTTGACTCTGGTCTCCTCACGCTGCAGCAGTTGCGTCAGGTGGTGGGTGGTGAGCAGCGCCCGTCGCTGACGCCGCACCTCCCGGCGCCGGCGGCGGCCCGCGCCGCCCGTCAGGCTCGCCGCCAGCTCCACCGGCGCGCCGGCCATCTCGCGTAGCAGGAAGCTGATCTTGTTCTGGTAGCGCGCCAGGTCGGCTGCCACTCGTTCCTTCTCCTTCAGCACTGCCCGCATCACCAGGTTCAGGCCCTTCTGGATCTGCAGCGTCTGCTGGACCAGGTCCCGGCCGGCGCCGCTGCCGGCCGCCGCTGTAGCCGCCGCCTGCTGCTCGATGGCGGCAGCGGTGGCCGCAGGAGCGTCAGTGACGATGACTGTCGGAGGGCCAGCTGCCGCTCTGGCCACCACCTCCTCGACGGACGTCGGCGCGGACGCCGCGTCGGTGACGATGACCGTCGCGGGAGGTGCAGCGCCGGCGACGATCACTGGTGCGGCGCCGGCCAGCGCGACTGCCGCGGCCTTGTTCTCGGCGTCCACAATCTGCTTCGCGGCGTTCTGCGATGCGGCACCGATGGCTGAGGCGACAGACTTCATGGCGTTGCTGGCCGCCTGACTGGTTACGTCCATGTTGAGCTTAGCAGCAGTGGAGGCTGCCTTGGCCGCGTTATGGGCTTCACTTGTAGCCAGCACGGCCGCAGCCTGCTGCACCTTTTTTATCGCAGCATGCAATGTTTTGCTGCTGGTCTTGGTGACGTCATCGTCGTCATCATCATCGTCATCGTCGTGGTCAGTGGATGGCGCCGAGCGTTTCCTTCTGGTTCGGGACTTCATGTAGTCGATGTATTTGTCCTCGACTGCGTTGACGACGTTATCGATGCCCGCGGCGATGGCCTCCTCGGCCCAGCTGATCAGGTTGGGAGTCAGTCCGCCCGACAGGTCTCCCAGGATCTCGTGTCGATTCTCCTTCAGAGCCGTGACGACCCTGCTGCTTTTGCCGAGATTCTCAATGTCAATGTCCTCGGGATTTTCTACGATCTCTTCGACCACAACATCGCCGTCGTTGCCTTTGGATGACTCCACTGCAATAACCTCGGGGGTCTGAGGAGGCGACGGGACAACTTCTACTACGTCGTCTGAAGCTGACGGCTTGGCAACAGCAATAACCTTGCTGCCCTCGCCATCTGAGGCCGGCAGCTTTATAACTTCTATTACTTTGGGCGCGGCAGGCTTAACAAGCTCTATCACCTCTTCAGACATGTCTGGAACAGACTCAACATCGATCACTTCTTCTTTTGCTTCTGGGATATCAATTAGTTCCTCCGTTTTCGTTTTAGTAGATTCCACATCAATGACTTCTTCAGACGAAGAATCGCCTTCTGCCTCGTCTGTCACATCTGTGTCGACCTCCTCGGGGACTTTTTTGGCCTTTCCTTCTACTACAAGATCAGTTTCCCACTGCTTCTTCCCATGTGGGTCATTTTTGTCCTTCTTTTCTTTTACATCCACAATAACTCGTGACGGCTTTTGTAGCAGTTTCTGAGAAAGAACGGTTTTCTCCTTACCTCGGCCTTTCGAAATTACGGTCGGCGCTTTCTTTATTGTTATTGGTCGTTGCACTTTTGTATTTGGTGTATGGGATATTGTCGCCTGTTCCTGGTCGCCCCCTTTCGTGTTGGCTGAGTTAGCATTATCCGCGCTTATTTCGATGACTGTCGATGTCTTCATTCCCAAAGGCTGAAAATCATATGTGCTGATCAATATGCATGTGGTGATGCCTGATATCAAACTACATTAACGATTCATGTTTCAAAACAATAACGTTTAATGACAACATACGAAGCAGATGATCATGTTCTTATTAGATGTACCATAACATGCTGTCAAATGAAATCGCTTACAAGCTATTTTAGCCGTTAATCGTAAATGGTAATTGAACATGATTTGAATGTTCCTTTTTCTTACCATCTTATGATCGCAATTATTGTCGATTCTACAAGTGTCCAATACTAAAACCAAATGATCAATACACTTACAAAACAAACGGAGTTTAGGTGCTGACCATTCATGAGCGATATGCAGCAATTGAATACAGGCCCATTTTATTTTGAGAACAAAACATTGCATCGCATCACTGCTAATTGTACCGCACCGCAGGTTAATGGCACATTAATTGTTGGATCAATTGATGCCATTCACAGAAGAATCAGCCTGAAACGAAGTTACGTGAATAGCCATTACCTACCTGGGAGTCGCCTTCGCGTTTCTCGTTTCGATTATTTGTTTCCGCTTCACTCACTGAAGCGCTGGCACCGATCCGCTTGTCTTCGTCAGGATATCTGTAATGCATCATAAATATTTTATTTTGTTTTGTTTTGCTTACGATATCGGTATCACTGATCCAACAGTCATAGAAAATGCAATAAAAAGAATGGGTACTTGCTATTGAGTGGTTTTCAATGATTGAATCGTTGAATCGTGTCAATCGTTGAATCGTTCAAATCAAAAATCATAATTTCAATCGTGATCTACTTTCTGAAAATATTTAATAATTACAATAACCTTTCAGCAACGGCTTTGCAGGGAATGAAAGTAGCGTACATTTCATGAAGACTTAATACAAGCTCAAGCGCTTATCCACAATGCAAACATTGTCTATGATCAACATCTTATCCTCCTCTGGAAATGTTTCGAAATGGCTGACTACTTACGCGTCGTTGTCATAATCATGAGCACTGACGATCACGCAGTTAAGAGCAATCACAGTTATGCATAAAGTTATTGACGCTAAATGTGATAAATGGTTAAACATTACATATTGATAAAACTCCAACATGCAAACGAAACCGATGAATGTTTTAACCTTGCTAAATATAAATGCTTCATGCCTTTTATGTGTTACTTCTTTATAGTCGAGCCACGGAATGTAAACTGGAGTTCATAAAATGAGATGACGTCTCGTGCTCTTGGCACGAGAATCTTTCAATTGATAAAATCCAGATATGAAAACTTTTCTTTGTTTCCAAGAAACCTGTTTCCATTTACATAGCTACTTTACGAATTATTATTTGAGAATATGCTTGTTTATTCCGTGTATTTATTAAATAGGAAATGTGAGTTATAACCAGTTTTGGTTTCACTGCACTAGTGCATCTTTTACGTGTTGCAATGAGGATGAAGATACTCTGGGCGACTTCAGTAATCTTCATCGTAATATCCGTCACCAAGGCAGGTGAGAAACAAATGTCTTAGTCACTAAAATGCTGCTTCGTGTCGTGAATTCACTAGCAACGTTCTCACCCTTGGTGCAAATTATGACACTATCTGGATTAATAAGTTAATAACTAGTTAATGTAAATAGAGTGATCACTGATATGATTATTTTCTTGCACAGACGCGTCGTTAAATTCTCATTTGAGATTTTACTTGTTCCGATTCCAAAAGGCATGCGTGTATTGCAACTTCCGGTTGTTGTTATTGGGCAATACAATACTTGAAATACATGCATGATGTATTTAGGTTACTTAAAAAGATTGCATCCATTATGGTCTAGCTTTCAGGTAAATACGGGTGACGATATTTTTCATTTTTGTCATATTTTCTCAAATAACCTCTCATAAACTATTTGCCGCAAGTGGCATTTTAGAGTGACAATTTTGTATCTATATCATTAACTATAACATTACCCATTTCGATACCGATATTTGATCATTTGATGAAAGATTATCGCCAATCGTAGGTCGTTGTAAACATCAGAACATCTCAAAGTGCAATTGTTAAGCAAATGAGAGTATGACAGCTTACTACCATGCTTGTTTAGTTCTTTGGGATATTTTATGATGGAATACGAAGATGTTCTTACAAAACACATGTAGGCGAATTAATTGATGTTTCTGTATTTGAAAATGTTATGCTTTTCACGCATATCTGTATGCATTCTTAGTGATTTCTTACGTCTTCGTGTATGGTATTTAGAAAGCGAGTTAGACAATATTGAGAATGAAACGGTGCGGAGTTGTACCATTGGTATCATGGACTAGCTTCCTTGCAAGCCAAGGGAAAGCTCCACATCCCACCGTTTCATTTTCTATTATTTTCCGAAAATGTCACGGAGGGATGTGTGAGATTTCGCTTGTCTTGCAGGTGAAGTGGACGTCATTTCTGTGGACGACGAAAGCGATGGCTCTTCGGAAGAGATCGTCACCAAGGAGGAAAAAATTGTCGAAACAATTCCCGCCCTGCCGCCCCAGTCTCAATCATCGGCCATCGAAAAGATTGAGGTGGACAAGATAGACATTACAGGACCAGATCTGGTGAAGTTGACGAGGAGAATAGAAGATGCTCTGAATGCGGTGATGGCTAAAGTCGTTCAGAGAAAGAAGGAAATAGCTTCTGAGCTGAAGAGGTTTGAAGTAGGCATAATGAACATTTTACGACTGCTAGGAACGGTGCAAGGAGGAGCGGGGCGAAGGAGAAAGCGTGAAGCGAAGAAGGACAGAGAGACTGACATCATCATCGAGGACGACGAGGACGTTGACGACAACGATGATGATGATGACGACGATGACGATGATGACGATCACGATGACGACGACGATGACGATGATGACGATGTATGATGTTATTAGCTCGGCAGTTGTGATTGATCATCGAGTTGGCACTTCGTTGAATCGCATCTCTGTCAACTGACGAGCGGTAGCATGCCCTATTTGACTCGCGATTGACATCTTTTTGACATCGTGTCTAGAGCTGAGTTGTATCGACGCATGCTTGTTGTATATACAGATATTGTAACAACTTCTTCAAAACCTGTGACTTAACCCTATTTGTAACAGGGGGGGGGGGGGGCGGATTCCGCACCCCCTCATGTTCTTCGCAGATATCTCCAGAACTTCACGTCGTCAATTTTCCTACGAATTTTCCTACGAACGCTCTACTTCGTACGATAATTTGGTATTCACGTCAACTTCGCACACAGTAAGAAAATTCCTGCGATCAAATTTTGTTCGTAGACATTTTGGGATCCTCGTCGTGTGTTTTCGTAGGAATCTTCTTACGAATTTTCATAAGCGCGATTCACGTCATAATATCCTAAGTTGTTCGTAAGAAGCTAATGTTAACGGTATTGCGGAGTTACGAATACTCACTGAGTTGTCGTAAACTTATTCATGGGGTTTTGTTGTAAGTAATTTTGAAAAGCTATAAGGAATTTCAAGAATATGAGTTTTTGGTTTAGGCAGATGAGAGTATTGTCTACACGTAGATATAAGTTTTACTCCAAGAAAATAATGCATAGGTTAAAAAAACTATTTCAACTCAGCAGATGCAGTATTATGCACTTACAATACATACTAACGCTGTAGACGTTTGTAACGCGTAACATTTGAGACGTTGTAGCACCCTATAACAGCTTTGAGTTGAGGAATCGATGATGATTACGGGCGCTCGTCCTTTCGGGATGTATGGGGAAAAATATGAATATTAGCGGCCCGGCCCAACCCAACCCGACCCGGCCCGTGGCGACGCTTTTGAGCAGCTCATATATCTGCAACCGTAAGTCCGATTGACACGCAGGCTTCTTTGCTGATTATCCCCATTCACCCTGCCCTGTTTGAGATCAGTGTTGACTCACTTGGATGACTACCACTGTGCGTGGCCCGTGCCGCGTGAGGGGTGCTAAAAAGTGTTGCCTTTTAAAATACTCTGAAAAAAAATACTCTGCAACGGCTGGGCCGATTGTGTGCAAATTTGGTGTGTGCTTAGGAACCCCTCAACCGCCGCCTTCCCACAAGTCAGGGGTGGGGTGCCTCTGCACGTGCGCACGTGCACACCCCTATTCTATATCTCAGGAACGGCTTAGCCGATTGTGATCAAATTTGGTGTGTAGCTAGGGACCCCTCAACCGCCACCTTCCCACAAGTCAGGGGTGGGGTGCCTCTGCACGTGCACACGTGCAGTGGCGTTTCTACGGTTGGGCAAAATGGGCAATTGCCCCCCCCCCCCCCATACAAAATAAATAAATCCCGACTTGAAAATCCCTAACATCTTGAATCTGAGTAGAATGGTTATTTGCGTTGAAAAATAATAATTTTCAGACAATATATACTGAAATGATTTATGTCCAGCAGCTCTATTTTTGCAGTGAATCATTTTATTTTTACCCATGTTATCTGGGTCGTAGATTCACATGAAATTGTCAGCTCCGTCCGTCAAACGGTTTTCGAGTTACAGCCGTGGGAAACTTTGTTGTCATGAAAAACTCTAATTTTCAGAGGGAAATATCTCCCATTTAAATCATGCGAGCCATATAAACCTATATATCATCAGAATCGTCAGGAACAATATATTCATGTGATCAAAACCATTTTTCAAAACTACGAAAATTTTGGAATTTTTACATGTTATCTTAGACCTCAGATCACGTGATTTTATAATGTGGCCAGTTAAAATTCGGATTTTGTTCTTGTCAGAATCGACTTTTTTTTCCTCTAAATATTTTATATATATTTTGTTATGGAAAAATCATGGTCACCGTGCTGGTGACCATGATTTTTGGTCTTTGGTAATAACTTCGCACACAATTCACTGGCGGATCCAGGGGGCATCAGAGAAAATGCCTCCCCCCTCGCCTCCCGCAGGAATCTGGGGGACATTCAATACAAGTACGCCTCCCCCCCCCCCCCGCGCGTTCCCAATTTATAGTAAAATCGTAAAATTGTCTTTGCAGCAGTCAAAATCCAGTTATCCACAGTCCAAAACCGGAAAATTTCGCGTCGCTTCGCGGCATGACACAACTTTCGTAATCGCTTATACAAATTTGCAAAATGGGAAAATGAATGTCATTAAGTGTCTGACAGAGGCTCTTTCTTCTTGACGGTAATTGCTGGCACTGGCGGATCAAGGGGCCATCAGGGGCAAATCCCCCCCCCCCCCCGCCCCCACAGGAATCTGAGAAGGGAATTCAATACAAGTATGCCCCGCGCGTTTCCTGCACTAAACGTGAAAAACAATGATCTTAGTAGAAAACTTCATGAAAACGGAAGTTTTTCCTCGAGTGATTGAATTTGAATTTTGTATGTATCCCTTTCTTTCAATGATAGACAAAACAGCGCACCTGATGCAATTCAAGCCAGGGGCTCCACCACAGGGGGGAGGGGGGGGGGGGCAGGGGCAGGCGCGTAATTACCACTGGGATCACCGGGGATCAGTTCCCAGTAACATTTTCGGATTTTAACATTACGCCTATGGGCGTTGCATGGAAATAATCGACTTCAAGGTGCCTCTGTCCCCACCTACTTTCGAAAGGTGGTTACGCCTATGGACGGGGGGACGTGTCCCCCCCCCAACATTTTTTTATTTTAACATTACGCCTATGGGCATTGCATGGAAAGAATAGACTTAAAAATGCCTCCGTCCCCCCTACCCCACCAACTTTCGGAAGGTGGCGGCGCCCTTGATCCAAGCAGCTCCGACGACACTTAACCCTCGCCCTACAGGGGGGGGGGGGGGCTGACAGGCCCCCCTGAGGTTTTTCTTAAATAACTTTTTACACATGCGGCGCGTTTTGCTGACATTTTTGGTAGCTAATTTTAAAACAATTATACGTAGGCTGTAACAATATGATTGAAATTGGTTGAGTGGTTTGGGAGATAATCATGTTTTGATGACGTCATGTTGGTGGAAAAATGATAAATCATTGAAAAATGGTAGAAAACGGAGTTCTTAAAGAAATTGCAAACGCAATTCACTTAAGATACAAAATGGCATTCTCGGATTCAATCTCGGATTTTCAAAATTTTAGGTTTTTGATCCCTAAAATACAAATAAAATAGTTTTTTTAAATCCCCACAAAATAAATTTTTCAAAGATGTTTGAAAAACCGGACTATATGTGAGAAAATTGAATATGGACAATACCCATACCAAATTTCAAAGTAATATCTTCATTTTTGACTGAGTGATGGCTCCCTAAGTGTAAAAAACTCAGGACATCATTTTTTTAAGAACTTCTTTTGACTTTTTTGACAAGATACGAACAAATAATTTATTTGTATGTATTTCTGAGCCAAAACTGGTCTAAAAAATGCCTTTTTTATTTGCATTTATCAATTTCTCATTTTGAGGTTTTTTGAAGAGCAAAATCGCTGTTCTGGACGTGGTAAATCAGAGGCAATTCACTTGACTTGGAAGGTCACCCATTGACTTGAAACCTAAAAATCGCATACTGTTAGATTCCTCTCATGACAGGCAACATGCTGGTTCTTACCGCATTGCTCTAAGTTGTTTGGTTTGGAAGTTAACAGTGGGGGGCCTGACAGGCCCTCCCCGTAGGGCGAAGGTGAAAAAGCTCCTGTAGGGCGAGGGTTAACCTGCGCTCCGCTGGGGGGGGGGGGGGCAGAATCTGCCTCCCCTCCCGGAATTTCTCAATAACTTGAAAACTATGATAGATATCAACGTCCAACGTTTAGTACCTTATGTTGCATCCATTCTACGTCTTCCCACCAAATTTCAATGAAATTGATGTAGTATTTTGGGAGATAATGACGTTTTAATGACGTCATGTCATTCCATTTTTGGTGGAAAACGATAAATGTTTGAACAATCGTAGAAAATAGAGTTTTCAAGCAAATTAAAAATAAAAATGTCAAAAGAAAGTAAATTACATTTTCTTCAAAATGGCTGTCTCGGATTTGTGAAATTTTGTGTTTTTGACCCCAAAAATTAAAATAATCTTTTGTTTCGGAAAAATCCACAACACAAATTTTGTTTAATTTGAAAAGTGCATTTCCTAAGCTCGATCACCAAAATAAGGCGACCGGCCCAAATCCGCGGATAAAAAAAAATGATGCTACCTTTTTGCCATAAAAAGATCCCCCCACGTTGAGAAGCTGGATCCGCCAGTGACACAATTTGCTACAGAGCTTAACTCAACGGCATTATATGTGTCTCGTTGAGCTGCATTCCATGATGCATAGCATGACCCCAGCAGGTCACTCCGTGACCTGAGGTTGATTTCCCAAATGACAGCTCTGGCTTGATTATATAATAGATAATTTGCTGGAATTTTCACTTTATTTGGCAAAGTTGAAACAAAATATATCTGGAAAACACTTTTAGCTATTTGTATGATATTCTCGGTCTGGAAATAGAGATGATAAAATGTGATGTCTTGAGGACCCACAGACACGGGACCTGACCTGAGGTCACATGCCAAAATTTCGACACTTTTCCATTCAAGTTCTCAAAAAATATTACATTAAATTAATTTGTGGTTAATGGCCATTCTGATGATACATAGGTTTATGCAAAGATACCAGGAGACCTGGATTTGACACGAAATATTCGGCCTCTTATTTTAAGCACAGCAGTGAACGACGGTTTTGGACTCGCATTTTCACGAGCCGAGACATAAAAGTGTATCAGCTTAACAGCTCCGTTTCAAATTTCGGCTCTAAAATAAGAGGCCAAAAATTTCGTGTCAAATCCAGGTCTCCAATTGTGTCTACAATTGCGGAGTATTATCTGTAGTTTATATAATTCGAATTATGTATATGGGAGATAACGCCCGAAGGAAATTAAAGCTTTGGGCGATATTAAAGAGATGCCTGAGGCTATAACTCGAAAACCGTTCGACGGACGGAGCTGAAAATTTTACAGCGTGCATCTACGGCCCAGATGACCCCCGACACCTAGTTCAATCGAAATACCGGAAGAAGGATGTTATGGTTTGGTCGATCTGACGTGGACTGCCCGGGGTGGCCTCTGGTCACGTGACCTTGAGGTCACAGAACGACTACAAGGATGATGTTATATATCATTGAAATCAGGTCGACGAGATAAGCATAATGCCGTTGATTTGAGCTGTCTAGCACAATTACGTGCAAAGTTATTACCAAAGACTGGTGACTATTGGAGTGCTGGTGACTATTATTTTTCCAAATACAAAAATATAAATAAAATATTTGGAGCAAAAATTATCACAATGTTTTTCAACATCGAAGGCTCCGTATATGTACTATATATAGATGTCGATATCACGTGTTGAAATTCCCAAATTTTCACATTTTCCTAAAATTATTACATCATAATAATATATTGTTATTGATGATTCTGATCATATATAACATTATATGACTCGCATTATTTAGATTTAGTGATTTTATGATTCGCATTTTAAGCACAGCAGTGAACGACGGTGCTGGGCTCGCATTTTCACGAGCAGAGACATAAAAGTGTATCAACTAAACAGCTCTCCGTTTCAAATTTCGGCTTTAAAATAAGAGGCCGAAAATTTAGTGTCAAATCCAGGTCTCCTGTTATATAATTTTCTTATGTAATTCGAATTATGTATATGGGAGATATCGCCAGCTGAAAATTAGAGTTTTGCTTGACATTACAAAGTTGCCCGAGGCTGTAACTCGAAAACCCTTTGACGGCGGGGCTGAAAAGTTCACAGCGTGAATATACATCCCATATAACCCCGACACGTAGTTTTATCGAAATATGAGATGTAGGGTGTTATTTCGAGATATTTTCGTCGATCTGACTTGGAATGCCCAATTGCCCCCCCCCCCCCCCCCAACGAAAAATGGGTAGGCAAACGCATGTTTTTGCCCCCATGTTTTTTTTCTTCTTCAAAAACGCATGTTTTTGAGGAGGAGGAGGGGGGAGGGGTAGAACAGGACATGATCTTTTGCAGGTGTGTCAATACAGTGTTTAACACGCGCAGTGGAGAGGGGTATGCCACTAACACGCAGTGGAAGGGGGGGGGGCACTTTAGCACCCCCCAAGATCTCCGAAAGAATGAGAGCTAGAATGATTACATTTACAGAGTAGGTAGGTGCTATGATGATCTACATTTTCTGAAATTTGCTTGACCTTCGGTCAGTATCTTCAAGGTCAAACGAGAACGAGGTCACAAAGGTCAAATCTGACCAAATGTCACAGTTTTTGGAATTTGACCTCTGTGACGTCACAGGTCACCAGCAATGTATCCAAAGTTGTTTCCAGGGATGCACATTGACATTGTTTACCGAATGGCGTTTGAATCATCCCGAACCAACTGTTGGTTCCGAAGCCATCGATTTGTGTCGATATCTTCGGCTGTGTCGAGAAGCTTCATATGTAAGCATGTGATAAAAGCAGCGTTACTGGACCAGCGAGCGAACCCTTCGCCATGACAATATTATGCTAGTTGTGCAAGCAATGATGAGATAATCATTGCATTTGTATTTACTAATTGTATAAATAATAATTTGAATGCAGTTCCTAGCTTTTTACAGCTCACTTCTATTCTTCTTTCGAAGCACACGATAAAGTCGACCAAGCACCATACCCTCCTGCGACCAAAACGCTAACTGGGACTCTCACCCTGTTCCGAGGGATATGGGGGCCGGGACGAATTTTTCCGAGGCCCGCCGAGGGATTTGAACACCGGTCCCCGGCACAGAAAGCAAATATATTACCAGTACTACTGTGCCCCAGATTGCTCCCCCGAAGCACACAATATCATAACAACATGCGCCATTTTCGAATTTTGCGCCACTTTCGCAATCTATACTGAAAATGCGTGTCTATGTTATCGAAATGTATTACTTTCGATTTTTTGTGTGGTATATCTGGATAAAATACAGGTATTTTGAGAAAAAGAAAATAGCCAAAAAAGTGGGGCGACCATAGCCTCCCAGCCCCCTCGTTCCTACATTTGACATTTTCGCTCAGGTTAATATTGAGGTCATCAGAGGTCATCAAATGTCAAATTTTCCAAGTTTAGGACTTCGCTCCAGAAACACCCAGAATATCTCCGGAACTATCATAGGTTGGAACAAATGGACAAACCCAATCGAAAGCTCTTGCAAAAATCCTATCGTTTTGTTGTCTTCAATTTTTTTAAAATAAAAGGTCAATAGTTTAGGCACCAGAGGTAATCAAAGGTAATGTTGGCATTTTCTTCCCAAAAGTTGTGCGTGCATAACGCTTTACCTAATAAAGATAGGGAAATAATGTTAACGCCATCGTGTTTGCCTCGTCAAGACAATCCGAACCATATTTATGATGACCGGATCGGGTCAAGTTCAAAATATGACCTCAGGTCAAGGTTATTTGGTGACCCAGGTTGGTCATGACTCACGCTGCATACGTGAAGACGCATCTCGACGAGATAAACGCTGTGGTATCGGTCACACGCCTCTAGCTAGCATGTCTCTAGCTCTCCTGTTTGTTCCTTGCATTTCCTAGAATTGCAGGAGGCACATCCAAACGCCCCCTCCCCAGCACGGCGCGGCGCGGGTTAGGCCTAATACACTGTGCTTGGATCCATATAAAGTAAAACGTGAGTGCATCAGCGTTGTCAGCGCCAGGAGGAAGCCAAATACAGTTCAGTAAAATTACGGCCTGAGGCCATTTGTTATTGGACTAGTGACTCAGGGGCGGATCCAGGGGACAATTTCGGGGGGGCACATCAGACGTCAAGGGGCCCTCGAGCTGAAAAGGGCCCCGAACTGAAAGCCGAAAGGGGCGAGCTGAAAGGGGCCTCACTAAAATGCAAATACAAATGACAATCAGATTTAGGCCTCATTAGGCCAGCAGTTATAGCATTTGTTGATCGCTGTTTAAATATCATAGGCATATGAGCGGGGGGCATGGCCCCACCTTTTCGACAAAGTTTGTTGCTGAAATCTTGTATTTTGTTTAACAAGAAGATTAACGAGAAGATAACAGAATGTAAAAGACAAACCAATAATAGATGAATTACAATGCACAAAGAACTAGTGCACAGACCACAGTGGATTGGGTTCGTCTCAAAGCAATATAACTAGAGGCCGGCAATGCCATCGGGGCATTGCCTTGGGGTCAAAATCGTAATTTGGTTTTACCCCCCTGGAGGGTTGATTTTTCCCCCCTCAGGATCGGCAGCCATTAATGGATTTTGGGCCGCTGTATCGCGGACGTGACTTGCGAGTATCAAGTCTGTGTCACCAACCATGTGACCTGAGGAGGAGAAAAAATAAACAATGATTGCGCCCACTTTTTATCACTTTGCACGTGTCACGTGCCATCGATTGACCGGAAAATGGCACCATCATCTGCGCCCCTTTTGCCGCATCGAACGGTGCCACCCGCGTCGAAATCGGCCCGGCCGTTTGGCTCTAAGTGCCAATATGCTCCGTCGGACAGACACACACACACACACACAAACAAGCTCCTCCCACTTTCCGAGCGACGGCCCGGTGGAAATCTTCGAACTCTGAAAAACATGTAAACATGTTTCTCATCTTTCTACGATTTTGAATAAAAATTGCACTGCCCCCAATATTCGTCACGTTCTTTCATGTATGTTTACTGTAAAAAGCATTTCAATAAATTGTAGCTCCTCCAGGATTCTCTTAATTGAGTTCAAAATTGATATTCCATATCAAAAGGAAAATCCGATATGGATAAAATCAGATCAGTCTGGGTATCTGTTTTGTATATCGTTGCTTTGATTGTTATTATACATTCAATTACATTGTCGCCCCATGCTTTCCTAGTTTCTTGCCATGTCGGCAGAACGTTACCTCGAACTGGTCTGGCCCGGCTCGGCCCAACCGCTGAGATGCGTAATGCTGAGATGCAACTTTGGACCCGACGGGCTGATGACGTGAAGTGTGCCATCGTTGCCACATCGGTTACGACGTCAGTGCTGGAAACAATGTGTCTCAGGTTGAATATCTAATTTTGTTCTATAAATCAATTGACGTAGTGTGCACGAAGCTCAATTATTTAAAGCTGAGCAGATCAAGCTGAGCATCTTTCCGGACAGCTCGGCATGCAATTTGATTTCTTGTGCGTGTTTACGACGAAGACGTCTGATGGTTTGGTTACGAAATACGAGGACACCAGACAAGTTAACACTGTACGGTACGGGTTCTCATCAACTAAGGACATTTGTGAAACTATGCATGACGTTTATAACCGTAATCGGTTTAACGGACTTCAGCTTTGCGTGTCGATTTGTTAAGGGATTTTGGTTCTGCTTTCGGGAAGCTTATACAAAGCAGACCGTGGATATTCTGCAGATGTATGAGCGAGAAAGAAAGGAATACACAGTTGCGGTAATCTTCTTGCAGTCATCGAAAATATTACAATACAAGTTACAAGCACTCGCGTAAGAAAACTGCCTCGAACGTAGCACCAGTCAAAGGCATATCACTGCAGCAGTTCAAACATAAAAACGTAAAGAAAGTGGGACAGAGAAGGCCCAAAACTTCAGGAATGGGCATACCTTCGAAAACAGACAGCATCTGATATTTTGATAACGAGTCAGTCAGTAACGTGTAACGTGCCTTAACATTTTGACAGAACTTGCTGATACGGAACTGAACCGACAAGCAAATAAAAAAGACGATCCGTCTTATGACCTACAGAATAAGGCCCAGACGCCGTGAGCTTCTTCGGCAGAAGTATGCTAGCACACTTTCAACAGTGATCGCAGGACAGTCTCGATACACCTGAAGCATGATCAGTGCTTCCAAACGATCCTCAGTCATCGTGGCACGCAGGGCAGTGACGGTTTGTGTCACACGACTGAAGAATCGTTCTGGCTCTGCCGTAGTCACCGGTAGGGTAGCGAGGATTTGCAGCAGTTTGGACACGTTTGGGAGCATGGCCTGCGGGCAGTGGTCCAGTGATGATGTCGCTGTTGACGGCAGATTGTCCTTCCCTTGCCACATCTTTATCCATAGATCAACTTCACCCATCACAACTGATGGGAGGTCCAAAAACTTGTTGTACTTTTCGATGCCTGGTTTTAGGGCTTCACGCGTCCCCAAGTACGCTGGGATGAGGCCACACAGAGACAGCGACTCGTGATGTGATGTGCTGAATCTGGCGTCTAGCTGATGGATGATGGAGTCCAGCATGGGTATGTACAGGTTAACTCTGTAATATGACACTGCGTCCTTGCGTGTCCCGGTGTTGCCACGGTAGACCGACCGCGAGGCACACCGAGGTGGCTGGATCACGAGACCCTCACGATCGCAGATTTCCTGGACGCTCTTGAAAATGGCTGCAAAGCGCTCTTCGCTGTTCTGACGCCAATCTTTGAGCAGATCCGTCATGTCGCTGATCTTTTTCGCAACTTCAGATACATCAATGTCTCGAGTTTGCAGCGCACGCGCGACAGGATGTATGACTGCTGTGACAGATCCTAGTGCGAACAAACTCACAAGGAACTGTGGCTTGCACAGAGCTGCATGCAGCTGGTCCGCCTTCTGCCGAGCCTCTCGAGCGTTCCAGTTGCTGATGATGGTCAAGGTCTTGAGTACCATCGGCAACAGCTCACAGAGGCATAGCACTGCCTCATGTCGCTCCAGGAAGCGGGTGGTGCACAAAGCTACCAGTTTTGACCTCTGTTGGCCCGGTGCCTCTTCTTTGATCACCTTTTGCAGTACGTCCATTCTCTTTGCCGAGAAGCTGAAAAAGCTTGTTAATTCCTTCACGGTGTCGATCGTGTTCTCGATGTCACGATGGCGGCAGCCATGTGACACAGCCAGATTGAGGTTGTGCATCACACAGTGGAAGAAGTCACACAGATCATTTTCTTTCTTCAGAACAGCAGCAGCTCCCACATTCGAACTGGCCATGGCAGCCGCACCATCAAAGCCGCACCCAATCATTTTGTCGAAGCCATCCTCAAACTGCAGCTCTCGCAGCTTCTCCACGATGACTGTGCCGATGTTTTCGCCCGACATCGCCACTTCTTCCGTCGTTTCATTGAGATCCTTCAGCCGCCTTATCTCCGTCAGCAGGTCAATCACTCGAATTGGATCTTCGTGAATGACCCACTTTCCATCAACTTGATCCACATACCGGAGCACGAGTACCAACTGCTCTCGGCTCGCCCGATCAGTGGTCTCATCTGCCAAGACACTGAAAAACTTGCCATTTATGTTGTCCACAACACTCTTCACAATCATCTGTCTGGCACATTCCAAGATCTCATTTTGAATCGTTTTGCTCGTGTACATGCTGTTTGGCGGGCACGTTTCCAAGTGTTTGGCCAGGTCACTGGCGCCGTTCCGGACCAGCAAGCGAATCAGGCTTCTGAAGCCGCCGTCATTCTGAGCAGGTTCTCGTCCCAGACTATCAACGCGCCCATCATCACGGTGGCCTCTCAGTGGATGGTTTTGACGAGCGCTTGTCAGGATCACATCGACGATGCTGATGAGCGCTCCCCGGTTGCGCTCCACCTCGTGCAAGCGGGCTGAGTTGACGATGTTTCTCACATCATGCTGACTGTTAGCTGAACTTGCAGCCCTGAGCAGGAATTCAGTGGCTCTCTCCTGACACCGTCGGTGGAACAATGTTGTCTCGTGCGAGACCAATGCCCCATCCGCGCCTGTGATTTTGCGGAACTGCGTCAATGGCGAATTTACCAGCGCTCCCATCTGATGGACTGAGCTACCTGACCCCTGATCAGCATGCCCACCCCCACCGCACTCGCCGCTTTTGAAAAGTGCGCAGATGGCACACCACGCACCCTCGCAGCCCGGTACTTTGCTGATGGCCAGCCATTCACGAAAAACATTCGATCCCTTCTGCAGATATTGTACTCCAAGGTATCGCTTCACAGTCTGGCCTTCTTTCGTTTTGTGGACGGAAAATGGAGCATCTTTGGCGAACATCGGAGTCCATCGATGCAGCAGACCTCTCTCGCGATCATTGTCCGTCAGTGGCTGGGATCGAGCCTTGATGGTCAACTCGCCGATGTCAATCTCGGCGTCGGGATGGCAGGATAAGGTGTTGATATCTATGAAAGAAAAATGGCAGTGCTTCTGTCACTAAAGTGGACGTCCTCGGTTGCCCCAATCCTATCGCTGGGATTAACAACTATCTCATCTGAGCCTGGTTCGTCAGTACCGAAAGCGACACTGCACCACTGCGCTCGCGAAATAGGACTTTTTGTGATCTATGCAGCGAGCCGGTACGCCAAAACATTTCATAATTCAATATGGAATGTAATGTTGACATAACAAAGCAAGAGATTTGCTTGGCCTATCCAATGGAAGAAACTCGACCGAAATCTACCGATTGGTGCCCGCAAACAGCAGTACCGAAAAGCGGGCCGAGCCGGGCCGATTTAATTAACGAAATGTCCACACACATGGCGAGATCTCACAGTTGTTTCACGCCCGCTTGGTAATGAGGAACGGTATTATATCAATATCAAAGTTTCGAGCTGCTCCAAAAGCGCTGACATAAAAATACCGTGTTGTGTATTGTACCCGCATTCGCTTTGTTCTATTGCGATAATTTATCACCATAATAAACAACTTGACATACACAGAACAATCCGTTTACAACATACTCTACATGACTGTCATCTCAGTTTCAAATACCATATACCATAATACCATAGAAAGGAAATGATTCAGCTAACAAAAACAACGACAACCACTCACTGGTATTAATGAGCGATAAGTGTAGCAGAGCTTTCGTCGCGCACTATTCGACTAACCTACTCCATGGGGCGCACCAGCCGTGTAGCGGCGCCGCCCCTCGGGCGCCGGGTCGTCCGGGTCCCCGGAGACGGCGGGAGGGCTCCCCAGGATCGGAGGATCTCAATGAAGAATGGACATAGGTCGGATGAGGATTCCAGTTGCAGTCGGTACAGTAAATGGGGATAGGGCGACACTGATGTAATGGCACGCTTCCAACACGGTTTGCATGTAGCGGGCGGTGCTCGATCGGATTCATGTGTAAAAAAAAATCAGTAAATTCACCTGTATGGTAGGCTCTCTGGCCACTGCTCATCCACCGTGATTTTGGACAGAAGCATGGGTAAACCATTCAGCCATGACACAGTTTTTACGATAAGAACATTTATATTGTAGATAGGCATGTCCAACTTGAAGCTCAGTAAAACTGCATTATCACAGCGTTGTCGGCGCAGCAATACTATCAGGGATAATTATCAGAAACTGATTATCATTTAAAGTGTGCCACGCGATATGCATCTACTCTACGTGACTGCCATCTCAGTTTCAAATACCATAGAAAGGAAATGATTCAGCTAACAAAAACAACGACAACCACTCACTGGTATTAATGAGCGATAAGTGTAGCAGAGCTTTCGTCGCGCACTATTCGACTCACCTCCTCCATGGGGCGCACCAGCCGTGTCGCGGCGCGGCCCCTCGGGCGCCGGTTCGTCCGGGTCCCCGAAGACGGCGGGAGGGCTCCCCAGGATCGGAGGATCTGAATGAAGAATGGACATAGGTCGGATGAGGATTCCAGTTGCAGTCGGTACAGTAAATGGGGATAGGGCGACACTGATGTAATGGCACGCTTCCAACACGGTTTGCATGTAGCAGGCGGTGCTCGATCGGATTCATGTGTAAAAAAAATCAGTAAATTCCCCTGTATGGTAGGCTCTCTGGCCACTGCTCGTCCACCGTGATTTTGGACAGAAGCATGCGTAAACCCTTCAGCCATGGCACAGTTTTTACGTTAAGAAAATTTAGATAGGCATGTCCAACTTGGAGCTCAGTAGAACTGCATTATCATAGCGTTGTCGGCGCAGCAATACTATCAGGGATAATTATCAGAAACTGATTATCATTTAAAATGTGCCACGCGATTGCATCTACTCTACGTGACTGCCATCTCAGTTTCAAATACCATAGAAAGGAAATGATTCAGCTAACAAAAACAACGACAACCACGCACTGGTAGTAATGAGCGATAAGTGTAGCAGAGCTTTCGTCGCGCACTATTCGACTCACCTCCTCCATGGGGCTCACCAGCCGTGTCGCGGCGCGGCCCCTCGGGCGCCGGGTCGTCCGGGTCCCCGAAGCCGGCGGGAGGGCTCCCCAGGATCGGAGGATCTGAATGAAGAATGGACATAGGTCGGATGAGGATTCCAGTTGCAGTCGGTAAATGGGGATAGGGCGACACTGATGTAATGGCACGCTTCCAACACGGTTTGCATGTAGCGGGCGGTGCTCGATCGGATTTATATGTGTAAAAAAATCAGTAAATTCCCCTGTATTGTAGGCTCTCTGGCCACTGCTCATCCACCGTGACTTTGGACAGAAGCATGGGTAAACCCTTCAGCCATGACACAGTTTTTACAATAAGAACATTTATATTTTAGATAGGCATGTCCAACTTGAAGCTCAGTAGAACTGCATTATCACAGCGTTGTCGGCGCAGCAATACTATCAGGGATAAATATCAGAAACTGATTATCATTTAAAATGTGCCACGCGATTGCATCTACTCTACGTGACTGCCATCTCAGTTTCAAATACCATAGAAAGGAAATGATTCAGCTAACAAAAACAACGACAACCACTCACTGGTAGTAATGAGCGATAAGTGTAGCAGAGCTTTCGTCGCGCACTATTCGACTCACCTCTTCCATGGGGCTCACCAGCCGTGTCGCGGCGCCGCCCCTCGGGCGCCAGGTCGTCCGGGTCCCCGAAGACGGCGGGAGGGCTCCCCAGGATCGGAGGATCTGAATGAAGAATGGACATAGGTCGGATGAGGATTCCAGTTGCAGTCGGTACAGTAAATGGGGATAGGGCGACACTGATGTAATGGCACGCTTCCAACACGGTTTGTATGAAACGCTAAACGGATTCGTAATTGGTGGGCCACTAATGCCTTCTGGGCATGTGTATGGACGTGTCGATATATATGTGCCAAATTTCCTCGCACGGCACTGCGGCCCGCAGTGCCGTCTACTTGGCTGATTAACTTCTTTAGATATTTAAAGATGCGCTTTTCAAAATATTTAGCATCGGTAACCGTATATGCAATAGCTTACCGATATGGGCAAGGTATCGGCATTCGGCACGAATTGTACGCATTGTATCATTGTACGGTACTATTGATGGTAAGCATTGTACGGCACGCATTGTATTGCAGTTTATACCATGAAATGAAGCATATTTAACTTAATTTTAGAAGGCGGATATATCTGCAATATTTTTTTACACGGATGTTATCCCACCCAGATGCAAAATGTAGCCAGTTATATGACCACTAATAGAAAAGAAAAGCACCAAGCGCACTTTTTGCTGAACCGAACTGGCTGCAAGTACGCTCTACGAAGTTCATGGGAATTTGTTCGACAGATGCCAGCTTACCTGGACCGTTCAAAAAAATTGCTGATTGCCCTTAACTTCATCTTTTTGGCATCTTCTTGAGCATCCTTTCTCGCCCTGGCCTTGCGCTTTTCCGCACCTGTTGGTGCTCTTTGAAACATTTTTAGTAGGTAAACATTCAATGTCAAAGACTTTAAATATAAATCTGGAACACAGCAAGACCATATTTAAACAGAAAATAAAATATCAATCACATAACGCACGCATGGTAGACCACAATAAAGGGACTTCTCGCCAATTAAAGTCAAAATACCTGCTGTATTAATTATATTCTCTAATGCGACCCAAGACCCACGTCATACGACCAAGATTCCATATTTTGCATAGCTTGCTAAATTTTCTTATAGTAAATGATTGCAGAAATTTAGATCCTCCTGCGATCAGCTATTTTATTTCGAGCTTATAGCTCTATCACCTGAACAAAACTCCATTGTCGCCAAAATAAGTTCCCGTGAACAGCCTGTCATGGCCGTTATCCAAGCCCACTGGCGGATCCAGATAGGGTGCAAAAAACCCACCGGCCACCCCCCAATCCACTATTGTGGAGGGCTGTGATAGAAATGAGCCCCCCCACCCCCACCCCCCCCCCCCCCCCCCCCCCCCCCACCACCCCCAATCAAGTGAAAATGCTGATGAATAATTATTTACCGGGGTAAAACTGCCGCAGTAAAGGAGACAATCGTTAGGTATTTGTATTTGTGGCACTGGCGTACCCCCCCCCCCCCCCCCCCCCCCCCGCTCAACAACTTTCTTATGTGACGGCTTGCTCTTGGCCCCTTCTAAATACGCCACTGCGGCTGTAGCAACTGACGCCCCCTCCTTAGTTATTAGTTAATCCCTATAATATACCTACCAATCGATAGAAAATATCACATTTAGTAACTATCGATGTCTTCCCCAAGACATGTTGCACTATAACTAATTCTAACTTGGCATTGACCGCGCCTTGAGATGTTCTTCTTCGGTTTAGATCCCCTACTTTGGTGCGCATTTTGATCACATGACTAAATGCGCAACCTTATAAAATGTGCACCTTGCACCTTGCACTTTTCAATCTGCCATAATAGTACCGTCAGCTGACTACTCTTCTTCTATTAGGGACCTCAATAACACGGTAAACTGGGGAGGAAGTTTCACCGACTGGCATTCATGAGCTTTACAAAGGTGGTGTTACTTTCAGTAAGTGACCAACAGTTCCTGAGCTAGAAGGGGCTGATAACAGCACACCCACACGCAGGCCGTGATCGGCGGCAGCTACCCGCGGGGCGCGGGCCTCGGTTTTAACATCTACTATCTATGCACATCCTTAAAACAAATTATCAGTGCAACTCATTTGTCAAAATCATTAAAATGGTAAGAATGTCTGAGTTTCATGCTAACACAATCTTCTTTGCCAATTTCAACAACAGAAAATATAAATATACCTTCCGAAACCGAAGTTATTGTCAGTCTTCAACGGAAATGCAACTGTCATCAACATAAAACGTTCGTCACAAACGTCTACAAAGCAGAAGCATGAAGCTTCCAAATGCTGCCACTTGAGGATATTTTTTTTGGGGGGGAGATAAAACTTCCATCACCGGCGTCCGCCCGGTGATGATACTGAGGTCCATATACTGAACAAATTAAATACAAAATAAATCCAATATATGAAATACTATTATAATTTACTTCTTCATAAAGTATAAACATGTTTTCACTATCAATTACGTAATACATTTTAAGTAAAAACCACCAGTGAGGACTCTCATTGGCGGATCCAGTCCCAGAACAGGTGGTTTGGGGCGGGGGGAATCCAAAAGTCTCACACAATTCTGAAAACGCATCAGATTCCGCTTGCTCATGCATTGATAGCTGATTTAAAACAAACTTTCCTTAGTTAAAGTTGCTTAGATTTTCTCTTATATCAGGAAATGTATAAATTTTGCGCCGATTTCAGGCAGTTTGGGGGCATGGGCGGAGCTCAGACTCCCCCCCCCCCCCCCGGATCCGCTAGTGAGGATACTTTGTTTGTCAGAAAGGGCTCTCGGTATATTCAAGAAGGCCTCTGTGTAACCAGAAAAGGCACTTAGCCCCTTAGCTTTTCTGAGAGGGCCCTCGGCAGGACTGAGAGGGCTCTCAGTCTTCCTGAGTTGGCCCTAATGACCCTCCTCATATCAATTATCAGGCCAGACAAGGGCCTTCAAATTAACCGCGACGGGCCCTGTCTAGCCTAAGAAGGCAACTTAGCCTTACTGAGAGGGCTCTAAAGCTCCCTGAGAGGGCCCTCGACCGGCCTGAGAGGGCCCCTCTTAAGCCTGATGGTCCCTCAGCCAGCTTAAGGGGCCCTCCCCCAGCCTTAAGGGGCCCTCGTCTGGCCCCAGAGGACCCTCGTCAGACCTGAGGGGCCCTCGTCTTGTCTGAGCTGAACCTCGTCTTGACTGGGTAGGCCCTTGTCAAGTCCGAGACGTCTCTGAGGCAGTCTGAGCGGCAGGGGCGTAGCTTCTCCAGACAAGTTGGGGGGGGGGGGCTGAGCTGTGAAAATCGATTAAAGTACCATCAAAATCCACAAAAATACAGATTTCTCCCCGGATTTGACTCACTTTCTCGTCCAAGTGGGGGTGGGGCTGAAGCCAAGTTGGGGGAGGGGGGGCTGAGCCCCCCCCCCCCCCCCCCCCCCAACTGAATAGGAAACTACAACCCTGCTGAGCGGGCCCTCAGTCGGCCATCGGAAATAGGTGCAGTTTGCGGCGGGGGGGGGCAACTGCCCCCTACCCGCCCCTGTCCGAGAGAACCTTGTCAGACCTGGTAGGATCCCATGTCGGCCTGAGAGGGCCCTTCTCACTTCAGACCTGAGGGGACCCTCGGCCAGGCTAAGGGGGCCTTCGTCTGGCCTGATATGCACCTCGTCTAGACTGGGTAAGCCCTTGTCAAGCCTGAGATGACCCTGAGGCAGTCTGAGAGGGCCTTAGCCGGCCGACCGAAATGGACTCAGTTCACAGTTGGCGCTTTGGAATGGGGCAACGGCCCCCTGCCCCCTCTGTAGCGCTTTTCCTGTCTTAGGGCCCTTGTCAGACTCTGGTAGGATCCCATGTGGGTTTGAGAGGACCCTTGTCAGGCCTGAGTGGGTCCTCTGTCGGCCTGAGAGGGCCTTCTCTCGGCCTGCTATAGCCCTTGGGTAAGAGTGCCCTTGGTCGGTGCAAGGGGTGCAAGGGGCCCTTCTTCTGATCAGAATTGATATTTTTCAGACATGAAAAGGGCCCTATGGTTTGTGCCGGTCTGAAAGGGCCTCCAGTCGGTCTGAGCGTGTATTTTCAGGTATGAGAAAGCCGTTGACAAGTCCGAGAAGACCCTCGTCAGGCCTGAAAGAGTCCCATACCGGGCTGAGAAGGCCCTATGCCAGTCTTCGTCTGGCCTGAGATGCACCCCGTCTAGACTGGGTAAGCCCTTGTCAGGGCCTTGCAATACTTGAGAGCGCCCTATGCTGGTCTGAGAGGACTACCGATAGGTCTGAAAGGGCCCTCGGTCGTTTTGAGAGGGACCTGTGCCAGTGTGAGACCGCCCCAGCAGACCCTCTGACCTGCACATGGGCCCTTTGAACTTCCCAGGAGCCCTCTGGTCTGTCCAGGGGCCCTCCAGCCTTCTAAGGGGCCCTTCCAACCTGGCAAGGGACTACGCTGGCTGCTTTGTCGCCCTGCCGACATGCTCAGGGGCCCTCCGATCTGCCCAGGGGCCCCTCCGACCTACCCAGTGGCCCCTCTGTGCTGGCTAGGGGCTTATTCGGCATGTTCAGGACCCTTATGACCCACCCAGGGGCCCTTTCAGTCTGGTCAGGGGCCCCTCCGACCTGCACAGGAGCCTTTTGAACGTGCATGGGGGCCATTTGATCTGTCCAGGGGCCCTCCAGCCTTCGAAGGGGCCCTTCCGACCTGGAAAGGGACTGCGTTGGCTGCTTTGTCGCCCTGCCGACATGCTCAGGGGGCCCTCTGACTTGCCCTGGGAACCCTCCATGCTGGCTAAGGTCCCATTCGGCATGTTCAGGGGCCCTTCTGACCCATCCAGGGGCCCTTTCGGTCTGGTCAGAGGCCCATCTGACCTGCACAGGGGCCCTTTGAACTTCCCAGGGGCCCTCTGGTCTGTCCAGAGGCACTCCAGCCTGCCCAGGGACCCTTTCGACCTGGTAAGGGACTGCGTCTGCGCTGGCTGCTTTGTCGCCCTGCCGACATGCTCAGGGGCCCCTCCGACCTGCCCAGAGGCTCCTCTGTGCTGGCTAGGGGCCATTAGGCATGTTCAGGGCTCTTCTGACTAGCCCAGGGGCCCTTTCGGTCTAACCAGTGGCCCTCTGACCTGCACAGGGGCCCTTTTAACGTCCATGGGGCCCTCTTGGTCTTTCAGAGGGCCCTGGTGGCCCTTAAGTGTCTTTGAAGTGCTCTAAACTTTATAAAGACCACTTTGCGTGGTCTCCAGACTCTTAGAGAGCCCATGATACCGCGCTTCGCGCGGTCTCGTCGGCCCTTTTCGGCGCGCGCAGCGCGCCGAAAAGGGCCCTCCTCAGATGTTTCGGGGGGGGGGGGGGCACGTGCCCCCTGTGCCCCCCTGGATCCGCCCCTGTAGTGACTAACACGAGAGTATTTGGTTTTGCTCCCTCGCGTATTTCGCAATATCTCGTAAACTACCGCCAATGTCGTCCCCAACCTTTCAGTACCCGCTTTCACATCAAGCACCGCTCACTAAACGGTTAAACGTTTTTAGCAATGACAAGGGCAAAAAGTCAATGCCTCTTGCCATTTTCTCACATACTCCTATTCCGAACTCCAGACGAAAAACGTTAACATTCCATTCCAACTGGCGGCCATTTGTGCGTTCAAGTTGGGGAGGAACAAAAATAAGTTTTTTCTTCTGTTGAGCAACAAGTTCCATGAATAGAGGTAATTCGTCACGATCAGTCACAGCTAGTCCATCTGAAGATAATTATAATATAAACATTTCAGGTATCGATATCTCTAATTATACACCTTCAAATGGTTCTGCAAACTTGTACGGACAGTCCGTACTGTCCGTAGTGGTGGCGACGCCCATGATTTGTAGAACACATATTCAGCACCGAATGTACAATTTTGAAGGTTCTATCGGCAGCTAGCTAGCAGCTTATATTGCTGGCACCAACGGTACGAATGAGTTGATACTAACCTATTTATGTGTTGCTTTAGATGGCGTGGAAACTATAGAAACATTCAAGACCATAGACAAACCGGCGCGAGAACCCGTGTCCATCCAAACGGTCGTGCAGGCGGTTCCTAAGGAGATGGTCACCCAGGTCACATCAATCAACACTGGAGTCACTGATCTCGTCAAGCAAGTCAAACGACTCGAGGGAAAGCTAAACCTCGTGTTGGAGAGAGTCATTTCCCGTAAACGCGAGATATCCGCTCAACTCGACAGCGTTGAAAACACTGTAGACAAGACGCTGGCCATTCTGGCCCCTACCATGGTCGAGTTTAAGAAGTTACAGCAGAACACATTCATTGTGGAAGAGGATGACGACCGGCGCAGGAAGCGCCGCCACGGCCGTTCTTCCAAAGAGGCCAGCGGAACACGTCAGAGCAATCCCCAGAGACGTAAACGAGACAGCAAACCAGACGTGGATCCTGAGAGTAACGGAAAATCGTACGAGCGTATTACTGAGTTGATGAGCGAGCTAGCGAGCCACCGTAGCTCATTCCCTGAAGCGTCCATCACATCCATGCAACGTGAGATGAGGGATGCATCGGCAGATTTACCCGGCAACTCATCCAAGCCAGCTGATTCAGCATCTCAGCAGCCGGGACTGCCTGTACTGCCGCCCCAGACAGCGCCTCTGACTCCACAGAATCCGGCTTTCCCACCGCAGCCAGGGCCGCCAGCTCCAGGCATCGGGCCGCCATTCAATGGCCAGGCACCGCCGCCGCCTGCGGTCCCAGCTCCACCCCAAGCGCAGTACTATCCGGCCCAGGCGGGCCCGCCGGCGCCTCAGGCAGCACCAGCTCAGTATCAGGCGGGCCAGCCACCGCCACCAGAGACACGAGCAGTGCCATCCCCGCCCTCGGCCGACCAGCCGGCACCGCAGACAGCGCCAGCCCCGCCACAGGCACCGTACGCTCCTCCCCTGACTGGCCAACCGCCGCCTGCACCACCAGCAGTGCCAGGCTCGCCCCAGGCGGGTCAGCCGCCACAGCCACCCCCTCCGGGAGCACCGGCTCCACCACAGGCAGGCCAGCCCTCACCACCGGCACCTCCGGCAGCGCCCGCTCCGCCCGCTCCTCCCCAGCCGCCGCCGCCGCCGCCTCGGAGCCGGCGGTCGGCGGTAGCTCGGCTTCGTCTGGCGATAGACGGCGGTCACCCGGTGCTGATAGAGCGGCCGATGGAGCGGCGGGCAGCACGCCAGCGGCGCCGCGCTGCCGCCGCTCCACAGCCGCGGGCTGACATGCTGACCCTGTGGCGGCAGGCGGAGCTGGGCCCCGGCCCCGAGCCACAGCCGGAGCCGGTCAGGTGGCGGCGGCACGCGGACGAGCAGCCGGACGCCACCGAGATAGAGGAAGACCCCGTACCGGACATGGAGCGCCAGGTGGACAGGGAGGAGAGGGACATCGGGACCGCCGCAGGCGCCGACAGCAGCGGAGACGGCTCCGGCGCAGGCGACGACGACGACGACGACGATGACGACGACGGTGACGATGATGACGATACGAGTCACATGGACTCTGACCAGAGTGATGACGGAGGAGAGGATGCCATGATGGATGACGCTGCGCCCGTGTTCGCTGACGGATCCGAGGCGAGGTGACGTCACGCCTGTCTGATGTGGCACACGCCTCGTGGATTGTTCGGGAAGAGCTCCGTGCCGATAACGATCTTTATCATGAGACATGATGAGACATCCCGATGAGTCACTTCGCTGCTAAAGAACGATGTGTGTATTTCGTGTTCATACGTGTATTGCATGAAAATATCGACAACTACTATGTGACGGTTTTCTAACCACGGAAAATTACATTCAAACCGGGATAACTTCACTGGGCATCATACATCACAGACTATGAAGTAGTGCTTCAGGTACACCAGCTTGTCTGAACAGTGACGCGAGATATCACACATTGCTTTCACTGCTTACCGCGATGCAATATTAGCAACTACGCCTACTCTTTACATCACTGTAGTGTTCAGCAATAAATATAAGGCATGGTTCGTTGGCAACATGAATCGATTTGCATCTTGGTTTTTGATGACACATCGGACATGACATTGCTGTTCGCAACAAGTTGTAAACCATATTACCGAGCAGTCATAATAAAAAACTAGCGACTCATATTTTGGCAACAGCGGAAACAATTCTTAAGATTAACTCTTGAGATTAATCTTGAGTTAATCTCTTGAGTTAATTCTTGAGATTAACTGGGATTTCAATCCCAGTTTCGTCAGTCGTCACGCAAATGAAAGTATATTGAAAAAATGCATGGCATCGCATAACTTTAACGTATTCGACAATGTAATAAATATGCATTTCGCTATCGGCGTTGATCGGTTGTTTCCAACAAACTAGCATGTATTGCAAGGCATACATAGTCGCCACACACTCGGCAACTGACGTCACTAGACCACAGCCAACCACTGTACAGCTGTGGGTAGCAGCATCAGTGTTAACTTGTTTGTTCCCACTCGCACGCAACAAACACAATACACTCTGTCCCATTCAGTTTCTGTCTGTCGGAGTAGCGCGTCATTTATGTTTGGCGTCGACGGTGCAGTTTTTCCTGTGCTTCTCCAGTCTGTCCGGGAAGAAGGTTCGGCCGCAGTTGGGACAAGGCACCAATTCGGAAAGGTGGCTCTGCCAGGCGGCGTCTATCATGGCGTCTAGCTGGCCCTCCAGCTGCTCCGCTGGACCGGGCCGCTCTGCCGCAACCGGTGCTGGTCCTGTAAACACACACACACACACACACACACACACACACACACACACACACACACACACACACACACACACACACACACACACACACACACACACACACACACACACACACACACGCGCGCGCACGCGCACGCGCACGCACACGCACACGCACACGCACACGCACACGCACACGCACACGCACACGCACACGCACACGCACACGCACACGCACACGCACACGCACACGCACACGCACACGCACACGCACACGCACACGCACACGCACACGCACACGCACACGCACACGCACACGCACACGCACACGCACACGCACACGCACACACACACACACACACACACACACACACACACACACACACACACACACACACACACACACACACACACACACACACACACACACACACACACACACACACACACACACACACACACACACACACACACACACACACACACACACACACACACACACCGGCGTCACGTTACGTTACAATCGTCAAGTAAAGTCACTCATGTACTCCGTCACTCATAAACTGTCACTCAAGTCTCATGTAAACGGGGTCACTGATAGCAAAGCCCGATTATATCTGAACTACACCCTCGATTGGACCAGCCGCGAGCGACGCCGGTTCTCGGAATACAGCAACTTCCAGTGAGCATTTAAGTCGTATCAAATAAGTCGTCGTGTATGAGCAAAGGTGACCTAAATCGGTAAAGGGCATCGACTGCATCGTCCATTCCAAGAATAACTAACCATCGGTAAGTCGATAAGTCGATGTCTTTCGGAAGCAGGCATGGGTGAGTAATGTCTGTTGGACAGTAGGTGGCTGGCATGGCGACACTTTGTCTATAATATAGTCAGAAAACGATGGCAGAGGCGATTTCTGTTGCGCGTCAAGCCACTTACAGCGGCGGCCCGAAGTTAAGCACAGGATCGCTGATCGATGGAATGTCATTTCCATCGAGCTCACGTGATATATAGGTCACATCGGATCGATAGGACGCTCAGTCCAAATGTTTCGGAGCATAACCTGTAGGCGTTCGTGTGGATTTACGCAGCATATGCCGCTGATAGCATGCGAAGCTCCCCAAACTGTTCTAACTGTGTGTCGAAATTACTGCCTCAACAGCCCCCTGCGAATGCGTCGCGCTCCTGCTCATCAAAATGTAGCCATTAATCATCAACAATTGTGCTTAATTGATGTTACTTTCCCATGCAACGGCTTCACCCGTGGAACGGCTCCTAAAAGGTGATGGATAACCTCTTCGTCAAACGGCAAAAATAAAGGAGCAGTTTGGTGCACGGTCACAATGAGACGCGATACTGCACCGTCGGTAAGCCTGAGGGGGCCCTCAGAAGGCCTCAGACTTCAACAGGGGTCTGTCCGACGTTTTTTTGCGACCATTTAGGGGCCATGCAAAATATAGTGGCCTAAATCCGAGGAGATACCATTTCGCGACAAAAAGAAATGGGGGGGGGGGGGCTTTCGCCGTGGGAGGGGGCACCTTGGTCGAAATTATGGGCGACGCCCCAGCCTACTCCCCCCCCCCCCCCCCCCGGTCAATAAATTTATCGCTGACGGCTGACGGCTTGCTAACACCCCCCCCCCCCACCCGCCGCTCAACAACTTTTTGGAAATACGCCACTGGATTTGCCTCCCCCACCCCGACAAAAAAAAACACGGCTAGATCCACCCCTGGGGTTAAGTTAAAACAAAACGCCCGAAAACGATTACTCTGCTTCTCTGCTCCATTTGCCTGTCGTGAATTTTACGTTTCTTCACTGTCATTCAGGCTCCCTCCCACCTGACCTGCCGGCATTCTATGGCTGAGCATGACAGGTATCAGGGCTGCAACAATGCAGACTCTAAAAAAACTCGCTTTTAATATAACAGCCATTTTCACGAAGGATTATTGCGCTGAAAAGTTTCTGAAAGATTCTCAAAGTTTTGAAAAATCACCGAACTTTTACATGCGATTTTTGGCTAGAAATGTCCTTCATAATTGTGTAATATAAAAAGTAAGAATAAAATATGTTGACAAAATTGCGGTTTGGTGGTAATAAGCAAGATAAGTGTTGATGTAATCTTCCTGAAACTTGCTGGAAGTTTCAGGAAGATTCTATCAATACTTATCTTGCTTATTACCACCAAACCGCAATTTTGTCAACATTTATTTTATTCTTACCAACATATTACAAAATTATAAGGGACATTTCTAGCCAAAAATCGCATGTAAAGTTGTGTAGTTTTTCAAAACTTTCAGAATCTTTCAGAAACTTTTCAGCGCAATAATACTTCGTGAAAACGGCTAATAATTGCGTTTTCCCACAGTTGATCTACGTAGATTCATGGGACCGGACCTCTCCAGGCAGAATGTGTACATTCGGCTATCTAGCCATAGGTACGGCCTGTACTTATGCTCGAATTTCGAAAGTATCGAGTTTGCGGAGACCAACAACGGTATTGACCTGCATGAGACCGCTGTTCCATCACGGCTGTGATGTGACACGTGTGCATGGACTGCATAGATGCTTAGATACTATCAGATGCTTAGAATAGTGCACCCTTGTCTCCGTATCTCACCTTTGGGAAGTGCCAACGTCGTCTCGCCGGCGGCTGGCGGCTGCGTCTGCGGCGGCGGCGGCGGCGGCTGCTGCTGCTGCTGCTGCTGCTGCTGCTGCTGCTGCTGCTGCTGCTGCTGCTGCTGCTGCTGCTGCTGCTGCTGCTGCTGCTGCTGCTGCTGCTGCTGCTGCTGCTGCTGCTGCTGCTGCTGCGGCGGCTGTTGTTGCTGCTGCTGCTGCTGCTGCTGCTGCTGCTGCTGCTGCTGCTGCTGCTGCTGCTGCTGCTGCTGCTGCTGCTTCTGCTGCTGCTGCTGCTGCTGCTGTTGCGGCGGCGGCGGCTGCTGCTGCTGCTGCTGCTGCTGTTGCGGCGGCTGCGGCTGCGGCAGGGACACCATCTGTTCGGCGATGATGGCGTTCTGCGTCCGCCAGCGGGTCACACATTGCAGCTCGTGCGCGGTCAGCTGGTCGGGCGGGAAGCGTGCCTTGCAGATGTAGCAGACGGACGGAGGGGCCACCTGTGACGGGGCGGGGAACGTCACCACGTGCAGCGGCACCCGACGAGACACATGGGCGCCCTGCAGACGAGCCTGGCGCATCGCAGGCACGCAGGGACGTATCTGGCGCACCCGGTGTATCCCCGGGGGCGTTCGATTAGGCATGACCGGTCAGTCAGAACACCGGCCGTGGATACTGCCACTGGACAGCCGAACTTCGGCAA